>JAJGQD010000011.1:1200000-1581074 GCA_020882685.1 Aphelinus atriplicis
TTATCAGTTGCCTGTCAATTTGCCTGATCGATTCGTCGCGCTGTCGTTTGTTCGAATTAACAATATTCCTTGGCGCTCGGACATGCGTCGTTGGATGTGCTTTTCTCTGTCCGGCCGGCCCCCCCAATTGGTAATCTTGTTTGCTCGGAAATGATTTCAAAGACAAATAAGCTAGACAAACAATGGCAGCACAACCGTCTTCCGCCCAGAGGCTAGGTGTTGTGACAGCTGCTGTTTGAAAATTCACTCGACTGTCTGTAAACTTGCTCCACTCCACGAGGCCTGACTAGAGTTACTATTTGCACTGCAAATATAGTGGGTACGAATTCGGGATTGGCCGTATTAACAATGGGAGTTTGGTGAATTGTGAAAATTAGTAAAATCAATCTCAAACGTCAATATATACACGGGCAATATAGAACGACTGCAATCGAAAAGTGGAATATTTCGGTTTCAAATGGAAAGAAATTAGTAGTGTAGCTAGGTTGATTCTGGACCAATGGTCCAGAACCAACCCAGCTTTTGCGGAAATATAAATCATGCTACTATCAAGGAATGTAAGAGAGAGAGAGAGGCCGCGCAGGCGGCGGACGCATCAAAGACAGTGCGTCTCACCTTACATGTAATAACCGAGCGCAGTCTTCTGATTTCGGCGCTTTTGAAAAGCAAGTGCGTATCGCGCACTGCTTCTATTATACATGGCTTAGCAAGCCTATATTCAATTCATTTTTCCCACACACATGATATTTTCAATACATACAGCCCGTCAATACATACTGCCAGTACTTCAATACATATTGCCTGTATTTTCCCCGAGCGTATTTTGTATCGTATGTATGCTTCATATAAATATATTTCGATTTAAGATAGAATGGTGGAGTAGACGTATACTCAATCTGAAAGGTATGATAATGATTCCACAGAGATTTGTTCAGGTATCTTCTGTAATGCGCTTTGTAAAACTCAAATTAGTGTAGAACTAGAAGAAACTCTGACTTATCAAAGTAGGGGCAACGAGACTGATATTGTTAACGAAGCCCAAGTAGATACTAATAATGAATTAATTAATGAGTTGATGAACGTTCATGGAATGAAATATGTTTTAGGTAATGAAGAGGAAATAGTTCCAGGATCAATATGCTGAGGGTTCTCTGTTGGTGAAATTGAAAGATATCATTCAGTCTTATGCAGGTCTTTTGATGACCAACTTGTTCCTGGAAGTTTCAATAAAGGTGAAATGAGAGATCGAAACCTCCATGGAGGAACAACCCATAACGTTTGCACAACAGATTGTGTCCATGAGCTGGAAAATGTTCCCCACGGTCAGGCTCTCCCCCATCTACTACGAGTCACCTGGAATATTGGGCCAACCTACATTCAAAAATCGAAGTCCAGTCATCAATCATGGTAGGAAATCATAATTTAATGGTAATTTAAGGTTACAAATTATGCAAAATTCAACCTCTGACATGTTTCAAATTTTTTCATGTACAATGAAGATGCTGAATCGACCAACAGCAAAATTGTAGACATTGCAGTCAAATCTTCAGTCAGTCGTGCCTGAATAATATTGTGCAAAATTGGACCAAGGCAAAGGCCATCAAGACTTTGTAATGTTTGTCACACGCTGCTGGTGCAAGAGACAGCTCCATATTTTAGCTGATTAAAAAAAAACGAAGAACTCTCAATGTGATTATCTTTCTTAGATTACACAATCAATGCAATACCAATTTAGAAAGAATAGACAGTATACCGGTATGAAAAGGTTCTTACAAAAATGACTTTTCAAGTATTTTTCATTAGTGATTTTATTCATTAACTAAATCTTATTATCCAATGTGATGTGCTAAGGGGTTACAGGCTGCTATGAGGAACATAGTTCAAAAATGTTTCCAACCTGTACAGATTTGTAAAAATTTTGATGAAAAAAGAGTATATCTGTAACTCGATAGAAGTATAAAAAAAGAAGAACTTGATAGTGTATAAAAGTAAACGTTAACCCTGGTTACATTTAACAGAGTCAAGTGATAAAAGAGAGTAATTGTCAAGTATTTGTAAATATGAGACTGTACTAATTAAAGTTAAATGTCGTTTGAAAAATTAAAGCTTTTGAATGTACATACTCTGATTTAATTGTACATAGAAAATTTTCAAATTCTACCATAAGTTTGTGAAAATTTGGATGAAAAAAGAGTATATCTGTAACTTGATAGAAGTATAAAAGTGATAGAACTCGATAGTGTATAAAAGTGAACGTTAACCCTGGTTACATTTAACAGAGTCAAGTGATAAAAGAGAGTAATTGTCAAGTATTTGTAAATTTTTCAGTTTTTTAAACATTTTATTTTGTGTTTATATATAATTAAATGATCTTAGAAACATTCTTCTCTCAATAGTGCAATTCCTGTAGGATTTGATTCAATTACCAATTAGCTTTGTATATGAGAGTATGAACTCATTTTCGAGTAACCGGCCAAGTACCATGGCTCGCCTGTAGATGGCGAGGCGTTGAGTCGCGCGTGTATAAGGTATAGCGCGGCGCTCTCTCGCAAGAGAGTCGGCGTTCTATCGTATATATAAGGGAGCTTGGACATGAGACTAACTTGCGCCTTCTGGCGCCTTCGCGGTTAATCCCAGTCTCCAATTTGGTCATTTCATATTGGAGCACATTTTTTTGAATAATATTCCGTGACCCAGAAGTAATATGGCCGGTAAACTATTAAATTAAGACGGACCCAAGTCATACGCAGAATCAGTTTGCCAATAAGCCTAACACTGGCAGAAAGTAAAGTTGGACTTTAGACTGCCGGAGAATCAACATGTTAACATGCCCCAATGAAGATAGCTCTGGTATCCAATATATACCTCCCATAAAACCATTCTTTACTTCTAAACTGTTCGGGTGTCCGAGCAAAGTAGTCCCTCTCTGGTGGATGTTTTCGGAACCTCTGTAAAGTATAATAAAACAAAGTATTCTAACCTCACATAAACACGAGTCCAAAATAGTGGACCCACAAAGTAAAGATATATAATAGTCAAGTATTCCAATTCACTTTCAACCAAGTCCTAAATGTCTGAAGTGCAAACTATTCATTGTTATAAAACTTTACAAATTGTTTTTTTCTTATTCATCCTTGAATTTGAATTTCCTACCTCAGACCACGTGACTTTATTATACTTTACAACTGCAACAGCACTGCCTCCTGGTGGAACTCGGACACCCGAATAGTTATACCTTTCTTTAAAAAGGTTCACTACTCTTCCATCTGGAATATATTGTCAAAGCAATATCGTTTTGTTTTAGTTGTATTTAGTATAATAAATTGCATATAAAGCAATATCGAATCCAGTTATACATTTCAGATGATTTTGTCAACGGTGATACGAGAAGGCATTACATGCCGAGTATCTAACTAGATCACAAATTCACGCCAAGTAATAACTCATATATATTTTCAGAGGTATAGAACAAAAATTATATAAATGGCTTAAATAAGATGAAATACACCATAAGCAGATTTCTTTTTCATGATTAAAAATTTACCTTTGAAAAAGGTCCACGTTGCCGACTAGTATGTTCCGTATTCTGTGGTTCGTTGTTGAATAAATGCCTAAGCGACTAAATTTTTTTGAGTGGGTAAAAATTGCAAGATGTCTTCTCAATCTTATTCTATTTCAATGCATCTAAGATAATAATTACAGAATATGAAGCCTTCTTTCTGCTTCATGTTTCTCTGTTACGGATTTCAAACTGATTAATTTCATACAAAGTAATATCAAGTATCAAATATAGTAATATAATTCATAAATACGTATTTATGAATATGATATACGCATATTCACATACGCATTCAAATATATGTAAGATCATATTATTCAAATCTAATATGTTATTTTGAAATGGGTTGACGAATTTCTCACAACATCTAGTTTTTTCGTTACTAATGACACGAATTTCATCTCCTCATATTATTTCGAATTTTGATCGGATCGAAAAACAAAAAATATGACCTAATTAATTTTGCACGTTCTTTCGATTTCCTACGATAAAAAAAACTAGCGTATTCGTCCCAATTACAGATGTATGACTTCAATAGACATTTTTACTCGCACACTATCGTTATATATTTCAGTTCATTTTGTCAATTATGACTCAAGAAAGTAATGAAATCTAAAATCGAATGCCAAGTATCCTACTACTAAACATATATTTTTGCAAATTACATTCACAATCAATTGTATGTTGAGTAAAAATCTAAATGGTAGAAATCAAATAAAATACTGCTCGAGCAATTTTTCTTTTTCATAGTAAAAAATAGACCTTTAAAAAAGGTATACGTGGACGACAAGTATGTTCCGTATCCGTTGGTTCGCTGTTGGATAAACTTTAATTCTACTCAATTTCTTTAAGTAGAAAGAAATTTGAAAATGTCTCGTCAATTTCAGTCCATTCAAATGCATATAAGATATTATTGAATAAATATGCTTCACATGAGAGTATCCGCTCGATTCCGGACTTTCTCTATATACCATAAGCAAGTGTCACTTGCTATCGTATTTAATGTATACAAAACCATGCAAAATTTCAACTCGCATGAGATGAAGATTTTTGGTAGATCCAGTATCACACGGAGTATTGATACAATAATAGCGCATCCGGCTGACTTGGTTACAGTCACCCTGATGTATAGAATATTAAGATTTGAATTTCTTCGAGCACTGAAACTCGAAGAATATTCTTATCTTTATCAGGATATACTTTCAACAATAGGACAATCATCCTAATACGACAGGATCACATGTCCTGTCTGATTATAAAAAGAGAACCGGCTGAGCTCCAGCAATCAGTCATGGAAGTTCAGCCGCTCACTCTAGAGCAATTCCGACTGCTCTTTCCATTCGGGGTTAGGCGCAAGCTGGCAAGGAGAGACTTGATACAGCTCTTGCCTGTAGAGGGACGAGCCTGTGTCGGAATTGTCGGGACTCCCCTCGGAGTTCATCACCACCCCAGGCAGTGACTCCAAATTACCATCCAGGGCGAGGCTCGTCGAATAGTTCGGCATACTGCCCTCAACCTCCATCGCAGCCTTCGCCACCAGAGCAGCCCTCACCACCACCACCACCACAGCAGCCTCAACCGAGACGTCACTCCCGAGAGCGTAGCCGCTCACCTCAGCGTAACCGCTCTCCTTCGCCCTATTGTGAGGGCTGCAGGAGAGTGTATGTAACAGTGTGCTGTAGTACACATCGCTGCAATCGCACTTAAAGTAAGTATACATTTAACAATCTCTTGTATTCATTTTTTTTTTCATAATTATAATAGAATTACATCATTTTTATAAATATAATTGAATACCATTTTCTATAACTATAATGCAATAATACAATTTCCATGATTATAATTTTTTCTTTCAGAATGGATGATTATATATTCAACAGCTCAACAATTTTTGGACGATTTCGCCCTGGAGCTATTTTAAGACGCCCCACTCCCAGAAGATGGAAAAAAAATCCAGATACATCTATTACGTGGCGTGATACATCATCAAATGAACTAACCCCTCTCTTCACTTTACCAGGTGGAGCCGAAGTATTTCTTTATGTTGAAAGGAATGGTAAGTTTTTGAATTATATTTTTTCTAAATCATTTGAGCAAATTGAAAATAATATAAATTTTCAATGTTAAATTTTTATATTAAACATAATCAAATTTTCTGTTTCAGTTGCAAAACCGGTAATCAAGAACATCGAAAAGGTACACTACAATATCGGCAGGATCAACCGCGGCAACTAAACTTTTCCGGCCATTTTACCAAAGGGGAAGCCGAGGAACTTTATCTCATATGAAAAAGAGATGAGACAGGTTGATCTTTCATCATCATCAGAAGTAGAAGAAGGTGAGAATCTATCCTCAATTATTAATGTGTTATCATAATCAATATTTTAATATATATTCTAATATGAATTTTTTTCTTTTTCTATTGTTCGCAGATCCTGCAGAAACATTTCAACATACGAGATTCATCAAAGCAGGCCGCCTCAACCCCCAAAGATATCACCCATACACAGAATAATTTTATATTTGTAATATTTTTATACTTGTAATAATAACTGTACATTTCATATTTTATAAGTTTTTAAATCAATAAAATAACCATAATTGTAATTGAATGTTCCTGATTCTTTTTCCCTACCCTTCATAATTTTTGTTTCTATAAAAATTACACTCAATTTTTTAACTTTATTACTTTTCAAATAATGCATTTATTTCAAACATTGAAAATTTTCTTTACATTCTTATGATATTCAATACAATTAAACTATTGTAAACTTGATTGATAACTTCCAAGTAACTTATATAAAAAAAAATAACCATAATTGTAATCGAATGACTCTCTTTCCTTCTCTTCATAAATTTTTTTTCTATTAAAAAAATTACACTTTATTTTTAACTTTACTTATACTTTTCAAACATTGAAAAATTTATAATTTCTTAACATTCTTATGATAATTAATACAATAAACTATATTTAACTTGATTTAGAACTTCCAAATACTTTAACTCATTTCAATCTCTAATTATTTCATTAGCCTTGAGTAACAAAATATGATTTTTATTTGAAAAATATGGTAAAGAGAGTGGAGGGGCCCCAAATCCAACGCCTCTGCCTGTAGAGAAC
Organism: Aphelinus atriplicis; assembly: GCA_020882685.1. Taxonomy (NCBI): domain Eukaryota; kingdom Metazoa; phylum Arthropoda; class Insecta; order Hymenoptera; family Aphelinidae; genus Aphelinus; species Aphelinus atriplicis. The sequence goes on from JAJGQD010000011.1 coordinate 1,206,681, forward strand.
AACCATATAATTTTTTCTCTCCCATTTACTCTCTCTCTCTCTCTCTCTCTCTCTCTCTCTCTCTCCATTTCACGAGTTCTTTCCTGCAGTACCACCTGGTTACAAGATAATTGAAACTCCATCCCAAGTTATTTATTTACCTATTACTGTCAACTGTATTGATAATATACAGCTACGTATTGTTGATCAAGACGGTAATTTAGTGAATTTTCGGGGTGAAATCATTACAATTAGATTGCATATCAAAACTATTGAATAATGGGTATTTTATACAGTGGCAGAGGGTATATAAACAGTCAACCATGTCCGCCAGTCATCAGTCGTCAACGGACAGTCAAGTCATTAACACAGCAGAACGCCAAGTTCCTAAAAAGTCTAGGTTTTCGTGTAAATCCTGGTGGACAATAACGTGTATATTTCGCTGTTGCAATGGAAGACATTCTAAGTATTCAAAACCCAGTTGTTTTCGATGATAGCATCTCTCATTATGAGATTCATGCTCATCGACCTTACACATCAACGAGCTATAACAATGATGAAATTCGTATTGCTATTCAGCATCAAGACTTGTGTCTCTTACCATCTCAAAGTTCGCTAAATATAAGTGGTCGATTAACAAATACAGCTAATCGAGTTCTTACCAATACTAACTTTGTTAGCAATGCCATCTGTCATATGTTTCAAGAAATACGATATGAGAAATGGTATAGAGATCGATCGCAGTAATAATGTAGGTCTCAGTACTATTATGAAAGGATGGGCTTCATTTACCCCGAATCAATGTATTGAAAATGCCGGATGATCGGATATTGAAGAAACAACAAGATTTGTCAATAATCAAGGTTATTTTGATATCAATATTCCTCTCAGTGTGATTCTAGGATTCGCTGAAGATTATCGTAGAATAGTAGTGAATGTGTAGTGTATCGAGCATCTTTAAGGGATGCTAAACAAATTTATGTGATGGGGTCAATATAGAAGAATTGGCTAGAGCGTTTCAGATTCAATGTTCAAGATCTTGCCGGAATGGGTTACCCGCCCCTGGATAAAATAAAACTTGTTACGGTTTGCCCCCACCACAATGGAGCATACCGAGCTAGCTGTGCTTTACACAATGTCAGACTCATGAAGCAATTTATTAAACAAAGTTCCCAAGAGCTGTACCCAGAGCCTATGGAATGTATATAAATACTCAAGGAAAATGAAAAACTCATTTCATTATTGGACAGAATCAGAGTAACTCTGGTTATACAAAACTCGCTCCTGATAAGGGAGATGAGAAAAATAATTCTCCATTGAAATTTTTTGGAATATCAACAAATGATTGGTCTTTACCCAAAAGTAAAGGCTACAAAAAATTATAATATGCGATAGCAAGTTGCACAATATAATGATTGCTTATCACATGTAAGGTGAGACGGTGCGCTCCCCTCTCTGCGCTAGTAGTGGGGATATGATTTATTTTCCCGAAAAAGCTGGGTTGGTTCTGGACCATTGGTCCAGAACCAACCTAGCAACACTACTGAAATTATTCCATACTAAATATTTTTTTCTCGCTACATTTCCATACATATAACTTGTTCAAATACTTTCAAACACTGGGTAGTATTTTGGGGTGTAAAAAATATAGCAACCCAATTAACATCATCCTTTTCGTGGCTATACGTTCTGATGGTAGCTATGATTGTTGCATCCTTCTCATGCTACGTAAATCTGGAGAATTATAAATTTTCAGAATTTTATTTCGAACAGATTTTATAATAATAGGAAAGGATACACAAATTACTTCATCTCGGAAATCCATAGCGACAATAGTAGTTAGGTCATATTTTGCTTTGTAATGGGGGGTCAAAATTGATCCCCCATATCAGACCACCTTCATTGAGCACATTGATTTCACCGAGATAAAGTCGAGCACATTGATTTCACCGAGATAAAGTCGAAACTGCTAGATTTTTCAAGAAACATTGAATCGCGACAAATTTCCAGTTGAAAGTTATCTTGGAGAAGCATTTTGTTTCAGCAAAATCAATATTCATAGTGAACAATTTTGCACTTTGTACGGTGTTTTTCTTGCTTTTCCAGATAGTCAAAAATTAAGGAGCTATGGATATGATAAACAACGCATACCCACTGCATTACGGGTAGCAATCTTCTAGAGATAATTAGAATACCGAATAGAAATTCCGCGTGGTAACGAGTCTATCCGTGGTTTTTAATACCCCAGACTCGCCTCAAAATAGCCCGAGTTCCCATAACAGGGGGTGATCCATTGACGACCCGTACAATCCTCCTCCCCCCGATGACTGCACGAGAGAAGCGCGGCTTATCGCCGGGAGCGAGGCTCATCCGCATGGCGGCGCGAGTCCATTACTGCCCGATAAAAGCCAGGTGACGCTCGCGAGGCTGAAAAATCAATGGCACACAAAAGCTGCAGAGCGGGGGTTTGAAGAGCTCGAGCGACGGGAAAATAATTCGCGCTCGCGACAGCTTTATCTGTCCTCTGCTCTGCTCTTGTCACTCTCTGTCTCTTGGGCAAACTCATCGAGAGCGAGCGAGAGAGAAAAAGACTTGTATACACGTGCGTGAGCGCGGGCCTTTTCAGCGCGTTATGCGAGGCTGTGGCGATGCAGCTCGAGCCGCCGGCGAATCGGAGAGCTGCATTGCGCGCTCGCGGAGATTAGCATGTAAATGAAGCCCGTCACAATGCGCGACTTAATCTCGTTGCTCGGCTGCGCCCGCCTATATAATACGCCGCGCCGCCGCTCGCTCGCATGAAATATGACGTGGACCGGGGGTTCGTCCGTCACGGCTCTTGACGCGTGAAAACGACCGGCTGCATTATATACGCTCTCCAGCCGGGGCGCGCGTATATATACACACACACGAACACAGACACACTCTACATCCGACTGACACTTGAATGGCGAATGCAAGGAGACAGTTATTTATGCCGGCATCAGCAGACAGAGAATGCGCGTGTCACTGGATTTTTGTCCGATATGCCAGAGAGACCTGAACTATACTCTCTTTCGCGCTCACGCACCTATGTCGATTTTTTCCGGGCGACGGCCGCTCTTTCGGGATTAGATGGGAAGTGACAGTCGAGTTGGAGCCGGTGTGCGTGTGCGTCAAAGTTTCTATATACGAGAAATTCGAGATGGACCTGACAATAGTGTCGTTAGCTGTGAAAAGCACCGAGCGTCTTTTGTCAGAACTCAACGGATGTGTCGGGCTATACATGAGAAACTCTAATTTCGAGTCAATTTCGAGATTGAATTAGGAGCTGTATATAGACTAGTGTGGAGCCGCTCCATTCATGGATTATACACTCTGTCGCTGTGGTGGCAGCTTTTCCTCACTTGAGTTCATATAGAATTCTATAGAGGTTTTTGAAATGAATTTTGTTTGTTAATGTTTAATCCGAAACAAGTATATTGAGAAAAATTATTTTTAAAATAGTAATGGACATATAACGAGGAAAAATGGTTGTAATCACGACTATAAATTTAATGAATTATAAATATAGTGGTGAATGAAAGTTTTCGTTACTAATTACTCATTATCCTCTACTATATTTATTGTATTTTCTAATATATTATTTATCAGTTTGACTACATCATTTTGCATTTTTATATATACCGTTATTTATTTTTTAATATTATGCCAGTAGAATGTTTGTATGATGAGTACGAATAAGAGTAAGAATTTTTTTCCGTTGATTATTTATTGTCTCTAGTGCATATGAGTAATGTAGCAAGTAATTGAATTATATGTTGTCGAAATAATTTATGATGATGATTATGAAAATAATAATATTTAATTATAATATTATACAATTTTGTTGGTTTTCTCGTTCACTATATTTAATGTCTTACATTATGTAGTAAAAAATTCTTATTTGTTACGATCTTTGAGGGCCAATCAGTGATATGGAGTTTAAATGAAAACTCCATATAAATTCATAATTTGCGACGTTTCGCCAGCAATGTATATTATGTAGTAAATTCGAGTGTTAATTCGAACCAATTATCTTTGAAAGTAAATGAATAAATAAATATATAAATTGTATTCTTTACGAATTGAGAGGTATTCATTAAATGATATCTATTTTTTTATAGAACCTAAATTATTATATTATCTATCATTTTCTAAAATTTATTTGAAACATTGATAGAAAATTGATGGAAAGTTTGTTGAATTAACAATAGTTATATTAAAAATAATTGTATAACAACGATCAATGTAGTTTAAAATACTATATCTTTCATTACCATATTATATGACTCACCTATCTCTGTAATTTTTTCTGTGTACAATTAGTTCGAAGGCAATCAAAGCTCGTGTAGATGTGAAAGACGATTTAATTAATGAGAATTAATGAGTGGTCCCAAGTTACGTTAATTTGATTCAGTATCTCAAAACATCCATATAATCTCCACACAGCCCAACGGCATATATCCTTCAGCCGCTTCGATCAATCCAACGATTCAAGATCTCGATTCGTCAAATTGACAACGAGTGAAAACCATTGCTGTAAGCCTTCGGCATTACCAAACAAAAGCAAACCCACCACTCCCAAGACGGTCAACGATCTCCCATGCAAACGAGGAGTCGATACGTCTAGCGCTTGAGCACACGTGGACAAGCGCTGCAGCGCGTCGCGCGACTTCCGTGCACCTGCATCGGGCTTTCATAATTAATTGAGTGCAACAGCACTCGAGTGCGCGAGCCCGAGTTTGTGTACAATCATCCGCGCACCAGTCGTACATATGCACAGTGCCATAATTCATTTGGCGGGCGCGAGGCCACGTCTGCGGCATTATCAGCCGGGCTTATCGGCGGTGGGTCGCGGAAATCGGAGAGCGAAAGAGCGGCGTCGGCGTCGAAAAGCCATTTCCTCTGCGAGAGACACGTGGACGTGCATATACATACACATGTGTGTGTATATATATATATTTAATGGCACAGTGAGCGCGCGTGTCACCTGAGTGGCGTGTAAAAAGGACTGGCGGCTGATGGAAGGCTAAATAGGCGGCGTGTCGTGACACGTGGAACAGAGGGACGGAGGAGAGTGGCCAGCAGCAGCAGCAGCAGCAGCAGCAGCAGCAGCAGCAGCAGCAGCAGTCCCTGACAGCGTCCCGACAGCTTGACGTGTTTGTACAGAAGCCGCACAATGCGAGAGAGGTGAGCAGCGCTAACGAATGCCCCGCCGGACGTGGGCCTCTACTTGCGCCCGACCACCACTCACACACGCACACACGCACACACACACACTGAGCCAGCCGCTCGAACCTGCTCGGCCAAATGACCATACGAATCGCGGATATATTGCGATATTGATTTTTCGAAGGGTTGGTCGTTTTTCACGTCGGCCGGCCGACTGATTTTTCCGGGAGTGTGCGCGTGTGCTTAACTTTTATCATTATCATGATACCTAGTCTTTGGGTGGATATAAAATGTCACTATTGTGTAAGTACTGGCGAGTATATGTAAGCGAAGTGTGGAAAGTGGTGCGGCGTGACCTGTTTCGAGCAAGCCGCGCACCTGTCTATCGTGGTTCTCGTTGGAAAATTTATACAGCGTCCCCGTGGTACACGGGCACTGTCCGAGCAAGACGGCTAGCCGCGGAAAAAATGCGAAGACCGCGCGCGTCAAGTATCGAACGCACGACGCGGGTTTTAAAGGCGCTCGACGCTTATCGAGGATACATTTGTATCGAGGCGTTTCACAATGGGGCGCGGAAAAAGTGGGCGGTCCAAATATTGATCGACGGTGATAAATATCAAAGCGATGATCCTGTCCCCGAGCTATAAACACAAATCAATTCGAACAAAGCCTGGATTTCCGGAAAACACGAGCTCTCCCCGAAAAAAAAAGAATAAGAGAGAACACTGTGTACTATTCAATCCCGCGCGATGTGCCTCGAAGGAAGACGGCATCTCGCTCGCGTGACCAATATGTCCCTCTTTGACCCAAGTCACGCGCGTCGCCCACAAAAAGTGCTAGTTCCGAAGCAGTCGCACACGCCCGAAAAGAGATGCGACAGGGTATTTATGCACGGGAGGAAAAAATCCAAGCCGGCGAGCCGAGAGGCTTTGAATCGAGATTTTATTTTTATATATATAGACCCACGCACACAAGAGGCGTTTACAGGGCAATGGCTGGCTGTCGCCTGGTCGCATTGTGCGCGCGCTCAACACAAGGATCACAAGGAAAGCCGCCGTCGCCGCTGTCGCGAGCCGCCGGACAGGTGGCCCGTACGCGCCTCCGAATCCGGCCACTTTGCGCGCGGCTCTGAATTCTCCGTCGACAAGTAATCGCGGCTTGTTCTGTTCGGGAAATTTTCAGCCGAATTCTGATATTGTACTCAAGAATTCACCGATCCCGCGTTGAGTTACAGGTATTGGCTGCTGATCATCACCTTCCGGGCGGTGCGCTTTGTCAACGCGGCACACACATACACTTTCTATTAATTTTAATCCTTGAAACAGTAGACAGGGCGAGAGCAGAACGGCAAAAATGGGGATTCGAAAATTTCACTCCCGCTGCGAATTCGATACGATCAATACATACTCGGCATAATAGGGCAAATATTTTATCTCTCGATCGAGAAATTTCAAATGCCTTCGAAATGAAAAGAGCTCGGAACATGGCACGAAGGCTAAAGTGGAGATTATCACAGTGTAAATCATGCTCTCTCTCTCTCTCCCCCCTCCTCCTCCCCACGCCCAGAAATACGGGGAAAAAACCCCACGTAATATCCGTTTGTCTTCTCTGGGCAAAAATGGAAATCGGACGAGAGAGGGAAGGAAGAGACGGGGAAAAGAAAGTCTTCAACTAATGCGCGAGCCCGGGCGCGCGTGTGTGGGCGAGTGCTCAAGTGGCCGGAAAGAGCCGAAAAACCCGGGCTAAAGCAAGTTTGGGCAAGCGTCCAGATCTCGCCAATCGGCCGAGATCGGCTATCCCGCGCTCGCATTTGAACTTTCCGCTTCTCATTCGCCGACTGTGCCTGCTTTAAATTCATATACCCCTCCCCCCCCGGCGCTCCACACCCACGTCCCATCTCCAAAATCGAAATCCCGCTGCTATTGATCTCTCGAGCTGCAATTTTATATTTGCCGAGGGTCGTTACAGTTCCACCGAAGCTCTATTGCAGCCAAGTATGACGCATAAAGTTTTATCGCGTGGAATTTTCTCATGATTATCATATTCGGCTTTTTGAGAAGCTTGTGTGTGGTGATAACATGGTCTTTCGTTATACGCTCGATTCAATACCAACGATTCGCGGGTTCGAGCATTTTCGCCCATTAGTTGCATAATATTATTCACTGGACTTGATTCTTTTGTAGAACATCCTTTGGAAATATATTTTGAAAAATGATCTTCGTTAGACTATTTACATTTCTTAAGATGGTATGATTCAGACAAATTTAACTTATATTTGATATACTTATAACAATACGAAATACAAGAAATGTCCAATATATTGAAATTTGAATATAAGTATGGTTCAACTTACTAGAAATGTCATCGAATATGCAAGAATATTTGTCAATTTCACTAAAAGTATGAGAAATACAGTCGTAATGAATATATATCCATATTATCCATTTCGCTATGAATTTATTATTTGTAACAAGAAAACATGTTGAAACTGCTAATTTTCATCATACTATGTGACATAGTAGATTTTACAAGTGCATTGTTGCGATCGGAGTACGTAGATGCATGGAAGTATGGAAGGATTCCCAGGCAAGGATTATTTGGGCAGGACAGGGTCTCGACGCCGTCGATTCGACGATAGCTTCATCCGCAAAATGCCCGTCATGCACACGTCACATCAATCTTTCGCAATATCGGCATCGGAGTCCTTTGGGCAAAGAGAAATGTCGGCGAGAAGAAGAGCAAAGTCTAGTGCGGTAGGGCGCGCACGAGAACAAGAGGTTAGCCCCGCAGAAACACCGCAAGTGTATACGCCGACACGACTTCGTCCGGTATACGCGTAGGTCTGCGCGAGACAACAAACTCCATACGTTAGGCGGCGAAATTGCCGAGGGGGAGAACAAAAGAGCCGCGCAATAACATTAAGAAGAAGGAGAAATACGTGGTCGCACCGGCTTCGCCTCGTAAAGAAACGCGCCAGGAAGGAAGAAAGGGCGACGACGACGAGGACGAGGACGACGAGTCGAGCTGCACTGGTTACGAGGGGGCGAAACTCCCCCGTACATCCGCGCGTGTACGTATATACGCGCCACATGCTTCTTCCCTAAGTGCTAACACGCCGCGGAATTTGTGGCGCTGTTTTTCGGACCGAGTTTTCACTTGCTAAATCCTCGGAATTTCGCTGTCGCGTAGATTCTTGTATTGCGGCATGCCTGCAGCCTCGACACTATTTTTCCTCTCTCTCTCTCTCTCTCTCTCTCTCTCTCTCTCTCTCTCTCTCTCTCTCTCTCTCTTTATCTCTCTTTTGGCCGTAAGCGAATTCTACGATGGAGAGATTTTGCAAAGCAACGTCAATTGAATATTCATCAAGTTAAAGATAAAAGTACGATTAGATCTTTGACAGTTCTACAAGCTGCGGAGATATTCATCGATTCGAATATCAGACGCCGATGTTGAGTGCGGCAGTATTGTGAAAGAATTCATGACTCTAAAATCCTTGTACTGCGACATGAAAAACGATTCATAGCACGAAATCAGTTGAACTGCATTGAGTGTATGCACATATATGACATTTTTAGGATTTCATGTTTTTCTACCCGTAGATTACGAAAATCGAGGTCCGTCCGAATAGAAAGTTCAATTTTTGCCCCGTCTAAAGATGTTCTTTTAAGAAAGCAAAAATTCGATATGATCTAGCTGATGATTACTTGTAGGATAATGTGAAGCCAGTTAACTCGCTATTGAATTGGTTTAGACGTAACCACATGACGTGAGTTAGATACATAGAGCAGGCAGAGAGGAGCAGGGAGCACGTCCCAAGGCTATCACCACCGGAGTATTAGTTGAGAACGGTTACCAGTTAAAGAAGGAATAGGTTAAGGTATCTAGTTTCGTCAAAAAGCCGAGAAAGCTGAGGATAAGTTCTGAGGTTCTAATGGTCAAATTTCATTTCCAGAAGGTGGATAAAATATTAGTGTAGGTTTTCAAATGCAATATAAGTATCGAAATGAATTGATGCGCACGTTAAAAAATAATCGTAACTAGAGTGGCTACTGGAATATTTAGCCGAGAAGTTAAATAAATTCGAGATGCTGATTTTCATGAATGAAAAGTTTGGTAAACGATGACATGCGAACGACATTATCTCATGATTCTCTTGAATTGAAAATATTATTCCACTTCATACCGATAATGTTTAAAAATATACTTCGGAAAGATAATCATGAATGAAATATAAATATAAAAAGTAAACAATCAAAATTAAATTATCGCCTGCAATTCACGCATGAATATCACTAATTAATGCAACCCACGTGAAAAAGATTCATAAGGCTCTTTTCAAAAATTTTATAATAAGGCTTTTATCAAAAAAAAGTTCTTATAAGGAAATAAACCATTAAAAACTTCATAAGATTTTTATAAAACCTAGAATTTTCAGAAATCTCCTGAAATTTAGAATTTTCAGGAGGTGTTTCTGTATCCAGACAATTTCCAGATATTTAGGATAGCCGCTGATGGTGTTCGAAGCGGTACACTCCAGACATTGTCAAGGTGATCAGGATCGCTATTTGTAGTGTAGTGACGGAGTACGCTCCTATAATTTTTTATTAGAAAACAGACTAATTCAGAAATCTTTTTTCTCTCGTCAACTGACAATCGTTCTAGTGCAAATATGTTTGACGAGAGAAGGTCGAGGGATGAGAGAAGAATTAAGAAAAAAATCGTGCCTCGCCTAATCGACGCACAACCCTTGCGCTCTTGAGCAGCAGCCCATCCTCAAAAATAAGAGTCCACTCCTTCCCCACCCTCCAGCAAACGTCCTCCACCCGTCTTCTGCGCCCCGGTGTAATTCTCCACGGTATACACATAAACGCCAGAGCCTTAAGGTGAGTCGCGTGTCAGTCTGTCTCGCAGGCGACTGCAAGTACGTATACACATATACATTGGCTGAAAAAGCTCGCCATATACATGTACTGCACACTGAGAACGCGGGCAGCGCGGCACAAAAGAGTATACGGCGCGTCTTGCGGCGACTGCTTTGTTTACTCGGCCGCGGCGCGGCTACATCCATTAGCCGGAGGGCATGTAGGCCAGATTACGTGCTTTTCGCTGCTGCTGCTGCTGCACTGCGAGCGTCCCGTGTAATGGGCGTCGCGCTGCCGACATAACCGTACGTCATTCCGCGACGCTGCTGCATTGTGGAGAGCCCGCGCGAAAGCTCCGCCGTGCTTCGAGCCGTGTTTATTCGTCTGTGAGTCTGTGTGTGCCGTCGCGTGTTGTCCGGCGGAATGTACATGGCGCGGAAAGCCGGGCACGACGCGTCCACCAACCCCCGCGCGACACTCGTTCATAAACGACAAGACAAGTCCGGATCGCGTGATTTACACCGAGGCCCAATGCTTTGGATCGTCCGCGGCTGCTTTTTTCCCCAACGCCAGTTGATTCGCCGTGGTTTTTCATCGGTAGCCCGGTGGCCTTTGATATATCCCTGTCTTGTGTATATTCTAGTATGAGCTGACAGGAAACGTAACTGGCGCGCTTATCAGGAAAATTAATGATGTAAAATTAGGAGCAAAACGGTATTTCGCGTCGATTTTCATTATTGTAATGGAGATTTACAACTACGAGCCTGTACCGCATGTTGAAAACAGCACGTTCGCGAAAAAATCGAATCAGACGAGTATGGACACCGTTTTTGCGGGACTAAAGGGGCTAAATCATTTTTCCAAATTTTCCCATCCGTTCAAGAAAGATCAATCTACTCTTGGCTACGTGTAAATACTTGGGAATGAAAAGAAAAAAAACAGTACAGCAAGTTAAGATCAGCACGTAAACACCTGACAAATCCACAAAAATCTACTTTTTTCGCTGTGATTGATCTTATTCTCTCGGCAACATGCCCTAGTTTTTATATATTTACTTTGGATCTAATGGGAAAAATATAATTTCTGTTCAACGACCGTCACACGAAGATGAACTGTGCAGTTAGTTGAGTTTGTTCGAATTAGAAGCGAATCAATATAATTTTTTCAACAAGAACTCGCTGAATTGTCCAGGTTGAGAAAGTTGTCGTCGTGTACGATGTTGCTCCGATAACGCAGTGAAAATCTCCTCACGAATTATCGCGGTCGAAATGAAAACGAGCCCGCGAGTGATTCGTATCAGTTACGGCCGGAACAAGGGAGGGTCAATAAAAGTAATCCCGTAAGTGTCCTCCCCGAGGGAATTCGGAAGCTGGCTCTCTGCAGCTAAAGGTATATATATGTATACACAGGAGCACGCGACGCGCGCGACGCCAAAGCTGATGCCAGGCTCTAGCTCACTATATATACAAGAAGCCATATATCATCCGAGTGAGGCGCGATCGCGTAGTATATATCCGGAAATCGGATGATAATAACGAGCAGCCATTGTCTCCTTTCTCAAGCGTAATTTACGACTTGACACGCCCGTGAAATTCGGGAGCAATTAGCGGACGGCTCGCTCGCGCGCGCACACAAGCCCTAATGACTCGCGGGCGCAAGGAGTCATTGTCGGCCTCTCCGCCGGTCATCGTGGGCGGATATATCCAGCCGGGGGCCTGGTGACGCGCGCGCTTAATCCCCGGGCCGCACAATGGCTAAGTATGCACGCTCGTCTACGCGCGATTGCGGCGAGCAGGGAGTAGGGGGGGGGGTGGAGTCGAGCCCTGACGAGATTCCGCCAAAGACACAAAGACACGGCTAATGAGGCGTGCCCCGGCTTATGGCATCCGTCTCTGTCTCTCTGGGCTACCGGCACTCGGGGGCCGAGAGAGCGGATGTGCACATAGCCCGCTCCGGGATTTTCTGGTGGCCCCGGGCCGCGCGCAAGCGCTATACACACCGCGCCGATGATTTGCGGCGCGCGCCCGCGCTAGCTCGCGCGGCTCTCCGTTTCACCAGCCCTCCGCAACAAGCTCTAATCCGCATTTGCCGGCATTCATCTGCGGTTTGCATTTGCCCAGCAACAATGGATTATCCGGGGCCCAACGACAAAAGCCCCCGTGGCCCGCTTAATTTATTGACCGATCGGCTCACGACCGTATTTACACGTGTCGTGCGTCCGCGTATATGTACGCGTCGTCTCACACATTTTACCCCGTGCACGTTTGTTCGCGAGCTTTTTTGAGCTTTCACATTTGAAATCAATATTTTCGACTCGGTATATAACTATGTTTATATATGATTAGTGTATTAAATGTAATCAAAAGAAGACTATGCAGAAATTTCAATCGATAATATTTTTATGAACATCTCAATACTTTTTTCCGATTTAATATCTAATTTGTCATTACTTTTTGTCACTTTCAATGATCATATTCCTATTTCCTCACAGTATATTCTTGTCTTGCCACGTTTTGGCAGGTCTATAGCTACTGCCATGTTGCTGCTTGATCTTCCACATACATACGTGAAAAAAAAATCAATAATAACATTTCTAATTGAAATAATACAACTTGCATATTATTTTTCAGCACAGGTAACAATAAACAATACATCAAGATAATTGTGATAACGATGATTCTCACTAGTAATCATTTATTCAATGTCACGTCACAAGACTGTCATATCATCCATCATAAAATACGTTTTTTGATAAATTTTTCAAAACGTTGATTGATGTATTTACAGAGTCATGCTTAATAGTTAAAAGCGAGATTTCATTATCGGATCATATCCTCACATGATGCAAAATTCGGAAAAAAGTACGATAGGCACCTCGGCTTATCGGGTCCCCCATTCGACGTTCCTGTCACTCCGAAACCGATAAATCCCAATAAAATACCGACATCACCGCGCAACGTTCCACAAATCAAAATGATAATAAGCAGATTGACAGCTCTGGCGTCTGTCAAATACCTCGTACAAAAACAACAAATCCCGCTCGGTAAGCATATATACTCGCGCGAGCATTAATTCAATTTTCCCAAGTGTCTTATCCCATAGCGACCAACTTTCCGACGCGGGGAGAGTCGGGAATTAAAAATTCCTCCACGAGCTCGCAAACGAGGTAGCTGTATGTATGTATAACCTCGGCGGGTGAAAACTCGGCGCTGAGCACATGGTAATCTCATTCATCCGCCTCCCCCGTCCCTCTCTCGCTCCATCCCCATACGGCGCTGTTCCCCGGGGCGAAAAACAACTCGCACGTAAGCCGATATCCGCATTACGAATTAGTCCGGGGGCTAAGCGGCGGAGACAGGCAAAACAGGCTTTGCTCGGTCTCTCGCATCAATTCAGCCGCGGCGGGGCGGTCCTTTGGCCTGTCTGCCGTCTTAATACGAACTGACGGCCAGTGTCAACGCGCCGCAGCGCGACTGACACGCGAGCGCCCCAGAATGCCTCGTGGGTATATAACCGCCTGTGTGTGTGCGTTAGCGAGCGCAGCAGCATTATCACGCAGTGTTTTTCAGATTTTAGCTCGACCGACGAGCTGACACGTTATTTTGGCCCCGCTCTTCAGGGAATATCATTTCGACTATACCCGTCGAAAGTACATGTTTACTGCCAAGGGAATAATCAGATTTTAATATGCTGCATTGTTCTTGTTTTTTTCTTAACATACGCTCTTATTTAACTTGCTCTCCGTATACGTCTGTCTGCCTGTCCGTCTGTCGGTCTGTCTGTCGATCTGTCTGTCGGCGGTAGTGGCGGTGGGACGGGTTAAATCTTCCGATCGAATTTTGTACTACTCCTCCATTAGATAATTATTGAAAATTTGGCACATTCACTCATTATCCAAGAATATTTCATGTTACGTAAAAATATTCTACCGGGAAAATTCTAGTGGCTTAAAATATATACAATTTCAAAACCTAGACTGAAGATGGCCACAAAGAGTATAGCGTTAATTATTTTCTAAGAAAAAAACAATGCAAGCAAACACTCTTTCAAAAATATGCTTTTAGGAAAACGACTAAAAGAAATAATATAATTTCCATCACTCAAATGATGACTCCTAGATGTTCCTTCGCTATAGCGTGAGTGACAAGGTTGTAAATGATGAAGACAAAGCTCACGATTTTACAAAGAAACGTCGAAGACATATTCATGTGATGGAAATTATTTTCTTTTTTTTGATCGTTGCAATAGCAAGAGTAAAAAAAAAGGATTTCTTTACAAGTTTGTTTACGCTCTTTAAACGCACTACTTTGAACGTAATAATGAGATGGAAGAATCATGCCGATAGTTCGATAGTAATATTATATTTATAATCCATTGTGGAGAGAAATGGATGTGTTTCTTTTAAAATAACTCAATGGGGGTGATTGATTAAAACCATTGATTAAAACTTGCAAAAACTGTAGTCTTGACATTCATATAAGTTTTTACGTCGCAAAAGTATACGAATGATTTATCGAAGTAAAATTTCAAGGAATAAGTCAGTGACAGCTGGAATCACAATCTCACAGATGACAAATTTTTTCAAGTCTATATCTCCATATGGAAAATGGAAGATGTTATAAGCTGAAACGATTGCAATGTTTACTTGCGATCGTATTTTTTTTTCAATAGGTTATTGACGCGATTTATTTACGGAGTGAAAAAAAATTCCAAAGAAAAAGAAACGATCCTTGCCCGTACACTTTTTCTGCATAATCGGGCTTACATCACTGGCAACGAGACCCAACATTCTTATCGTGCATAATCGATGAGCTTTGTTTAAAAATCAACGGGCTTCGGAAACGAATAATGTTGGAAACACCCTATAGAATTGAACCGTAGCGTTCCTTTGTCTATGGCACCATTATTCAGGCGGTTACATCATCGATAAAGATCTTACGAGACCCATTTCTAACCGACGCTTATCTAACTCAGCATCAAATGGGAAAGAAAAAAGCCAACAGTCATTTCACGGCGGTAATATTAATTTCGAATCCACATTCTGATCTAGTCAGTGTTAAAACATTCGTAGCCAGTCGACGCGACATTATCTCCGCTATAAATCTGTCGAACTCTCGATTCTTACGGCTCATTAGCAGTTCGAATCGATGAGCGCCAATGACAAATGTCCACTTTGGCTTGATTTCCTCGCTCAACCTTATTTATTGTGGCATTAAAATGTCCAAGGCCCGAGTGAGCCTTAATCTATTTACAGCCTTTTTTTAACAGATTTTATTCCGATTCGAGAATTGATGTCGAATCCACTGTACTGTTGAATTTTTCCTCATCTTTTATGCTAATAATACGGCTTTCGATTTGCTATAAATAAAATTCGATTCGAATAAGCCTTATCTAAGAGAACATTATTTTTATTCGAAAATAAAAACTGTCAATTTATAATCATTAATGTTGACTTGGTGAAAAAAAGTGGTGAAAAACTTGCACGTATTTCGATTGGAGAATAAAACTTTATCCCCCGGTATACATGCATTCGAAATGATACGTTGAAGAAAAGGCAAAACAAGATTGAATATAGAGAATAACGAGTCAAGGCTGGAAAGAGATCAAGAGAAGTCTACCTATCATTGACGAAAAATAATATAAATAATATCCTGAGTCACTCTGCGTATTCCAAGTTGCCAGTAGCTTGTCAGATTAGTGCCTCGTAAACTTACAAATCCACCGAGCTAATCCATTCACCTTGTTTCTAATCGAAAGTGAATCTGATATGCATGAATACATAAGTGTATGCATGAGGCATCGTGAATCAGCTCAGCTCCGGTATTTGTCCATTAACGTTAATTTGTTATAGTATTAAGAAAGTTAATAAGTTTTAGAATTTAATATGCTGATGTAATTCTTCAAACATAAAGTTCCATGATTGTGAATGATATCTTCGAGGATAGCAGAGAACTTATTCTGCTTGCTGTTTTAGCTCTATCAATCATTTCAAGTATTTATACTCATTGAGGAAAATTGATATTTCATTATTTTTCTGTTTTAAGTGGCTTCAAATGGCAAATGTTATGGTATCAGTATAGAATGAAAATTCTGTCAAAATTTTTTACTCTGTTTGGATTCTTAGAAGCTATCAGCATATGCTAGGTATACAACTAAAGAAAAAAAATATATGTGATATCTCAAATATTATGATACTTATGAGCTGTCTATTGCATAAGTATCACTGTCCAATAAATGGCTAATAAATATAGAGTGTAAAAAGTGAATCTTTGTAAGCCAATTAAACATACTAACAATATTCCAATTATTGCCTCTGCAATTATTCCAACGAGGCAACTATTCAATCAGTATACACAAATATCCATAGCTCATATTGATGGGTTACAGTAAAACTAATCATTTTCCAAACTTCTTATAGTTATAGGAACAAAACAAAACGATTGAGAAATCCCTCACAATTCTGATGTTTAAAATGTAGTCGGGAGAAAGAGACAACTGGAATCAAATTTCTCGAAACCGCACTTTGTAATTGCCAATGTACGTAAAATGGGATATTGCAACGAGAAACCATTGCAGACCTCGAATTAAACAATGGTTCAAACTTTTAACCACGCATCCGGTTAGTTGAAACTGGCCCGTCAGGAATGGTGCGCGCCCATCATACCACGGACGCGATATAATCACCGACGATGGCGGCAGCGTGTGCGATGAAACGTCGATGGACCACGTTTGCGGCTAATTTTTTTCCATTTTTCCGCTCGCGACCGACAGCGGAGAACAAGATCCGCTGGCCCCGACTTCGGGTGCGCGTGTAAACTCTCGCGGTATCTCGTTCGATCGATTTACGGCGGCGAGCTTCTAATTTTGCGCGAGTGCAGCGCGCGTTCGTGCGCGCTTTGATTTATTATCGTTGCGGACCGATTCCTCGCGGCCACTCTAATCGCGGCATTTTTCGACTTGGCTATCCATCGCTCGGCCGGAGCTATATATTCAACGCGCGGCCCGCTCTCGTTTACGTACGTGTATACACGTGCACACGCCAACCGGTAGGCCGTTTCACTATCCCGCTGTTCGCGGCCGAGTGTTCCTATCAGCGTACCTCATACTTATACTGCACCATGCGTCGCGCGCTCCACATACCGATTTCGTCGATTCGGAATTCCCCGCGAATCGCGAAAATCGTTTTCCCTCCCAAGCGGGGGCAAAATGCCAACTTTGCGACTTGGCGTTTCCAAAAGATATCACTTTTCCCGCGCCCGCGGATTACGAAAACTGGAAAACAGTCACGTTGTCTCCTCAATCACCGTCATCGTGGTAGATTGAATAGAGTGTGCGCGTGTGGTTGAATGATTCGACTTTATTGGAAGAATCATTTCTCTTGACGGTCGAAACGAGATATTCCGATGAGAGAAAGTGTATTCCACTCGATATTTCGCTCCGACGAAGTTCCATTTGATGAAAGAAAAAATATTTAGTCCGAGCAAATTTCCGAAGGTACGAGTGGATCCAAAGTATCATTACTGAGAATCGATTGCACATTGAGTTGAAAAGTTTGATCTGAAACAAGAAAATACATAAGAATGATGAGTTTCATTCAGTTTCACAAATCGACACATAATACGCGAACAACTTTTGTCGTACGTGCGAGAGTTTTCTTACAGATACTATCAGATGCTCGAGATATATTCACGAAGGACCGAATATAATCCACCCAAAAGAATTTTTTATCTGTTCCGAATTCCAGAAGCTCAATCTAGGAGCCGTATCATTTTTCCCCGAAGGGAATGGATTTTATCAACTCTCGGAAACTTCTTCCAGGTCAAAGAAGACATTTTTTGTGAGGTAATCAGGGACGGGCCCTTGTAGCGTTTGAAAAACCATCCTGCCATCCAACACACGTATGCATACCAAATCCGGTCCCCTTTTACAACTTTGTGGTTCCTTTGGCGTGAGGAGAATTTTTCAGTGTATTCATTCTCGAATATGTAAGAGTATTCGACATAACTGCCGGCGCATTGCCATATGTAGAAAACATGGATGGTCATAGCGAAGTTTCTAGCAGTCCAACACGCGAATGTATTGCAGCTTGGTTTTGGGGAAACTTCATCGCAAAACATCTGCATGCTCTAAGGATTTCGCAATTAGGCTGGTATATGAAAAGCGCGACGCGTCCGCACGATCGTATACATATGCATATACCCTTTCGAGCCGCGGCACTAGAGGCGAGGTGAGAGAGAGAGAAAGAGAGGGGCCGGTATCTGTCACGCGATGGGGATAAATTAACGGTGCGACGGTGGCGCGCGTAACACTTTACGAGGGACGTGGTCGCGTATATGGTATATATATGAACGCGGGCTCGCGAGCGGCCCGTTTATTAAGATATACGGCCGCTCGCCGTTTGGGATGAGGGATCTAGCGTGTATATACGTATATAAGAACGCTCGCGCGCCGCCCATTTCCATAATGATACGGCAAGCGAGATAATATTTGTTACCGGGAATTCATTATCATTTTTACGGGGCCGCGCGCGTTAATGATGCCGCGAGGCCCCGCAGTTGCGGCGCCGCAGTCCCTGTATATAACGTGTGTATATATATATATGCAGCCCGAGATTTATCGCGCCCGATGATGGGCTTAATAAGCGCGCGCCGGGGCCTTGTGCCGCGAGCTGAGGGCACCGCCGCGCGCGCACGTTCCATGCGACTTTTTTCTCATACATATACGCGCTAGCGCACCTAAGCCAGCGCCAAATTGATGTGTTTACACATCGGACACTGTGTTGAACACTCCGTCTTTGAGATCTACTTTACTGCCGGGACTGTCGGGGGAAAAAAGTGTGCCTGCTTATATATTTATACGCTTGATGAAGAATCTCTTGGCGTGGGTTGTCCGCGTTGATTGTAGATTACGATCTGGAGAATGAAACCCGATACTCGGTTCTGCAAGCCGCGGTGTAATACTCGCGGTCGGGACCTTTCGACGGCGGATATTCACGAGGGATGACGTCGTCCCTATGATTGCGGCAAGTTTCGTTTTTATCGCAAAGACAAATCCTGACCAAGTCGAAATTTCACGTAAGGGATGTTTCGATGCCAAAATACACTCGATTCGATCGGTTCCTGTCTTGGTGTGCTCGGGATATACGTTTCAACATATAGTCTTTCGAAAGTTTCTGTCTAACGTTTGTTTGACGTCGTCGGTACAAGATATACGAGAGAAGAAAAATCAAACGTACAAAATTAATAAAAAAAACCCCCGCAGTCCTTAGGCACCGAGCCAGAGGTGATATTTCGACGTTTTACCGGCCGGATTAAAAGCTCAATCGCGTGTGGCGAACGAAACGCGGAAGTCTCGGCCCCATTGGTTATTCTCGGAATGAAAAAAATTTCACTGCCAGATTACCGGATCTGCTGGCGCATTCGCGGCGTGTCGACACTCGCGCGCCTGAGACGGCCGGGCAAGGCATTATTCTCCGTTGCCGGATTCCGGAAAATCAGGCAGCGGTCCGCGTGTGCGTTAGAGCCCGGGGCTTCCGCAAAACGCGACGGCCACCTGATTAACGACTACACGACCCGGTATAAAAGCTCGGGTGTACGAAATTACTCGCTCGCCCGACGCCGCGCCGCACTGTGCGCCGTGGCGGAGTAAGGGATGTCCAGTCATAACGTCTGATGGAGCTGAACATTAACGACCCAATAGATCAGCGCTTTCGAGAGAGCTTGACGCGTATATATGTGTATACGTAGACGAAAGCGACGCGCGCAAGTGTTGAGAGTGAGACAAAAGATGACGAATGGGAGGAAGTGATACTTCGGGTATTGCGGAGGAGTGTTCCGATGATTGGTGGTCGCTCGCGCAGTCACGTCCGCGGCAGATCCACTATTGGGAGCTTGAAAACTCGAGGGAACGACCTTTATTAACGATTCGGACATGTCTTCGTACCTTTTATGTCCTCTAAGCCAGGCTGTGAATCGAATAAACTGGTTGTCGTTCAGTGACGTTCTCGAGTGACAGACTTCTTCTAAGTGACAGAACATCACATAATCCATTCAGGAGCGGATGGAGATTAATTTAGATATGTATCGAGCAGTGCTGTTCAACGTATATGACTGCCACTTCTAGTACACGGAGAGAGAAAAATGTTGATAATTAAGATTAGGCTCGCACAAAAATTACAAACTCTCGCTGTAATCGTGGGTCCACGTAAGTAGTCCTGATTTTTCACAGGGGATATTGTATCACGGATGTTGATCATTCCTACTCAATTTTCAGGAGTCCGCACGAGAAAATCGGCTGTATTGTCGTAACTTGCTTTTCATTTTCGTGCGGGATATACGCATATATACAGAAACGTGCCATGCGATATGAACATGTGGCACAGCTAACAATATCAGAAAGAGTTGAACTAATAAGTTCAAATGTATTCTACTAATTTTTTCATTTATCATTTTTTATAAAACATTTTTTCATTGCTTCTTTTCTAACAATGTTTAATATACATATATCTCTTGTTTAGGTATAATAGTAACATGTGTTTGGTGGTTCATTAATGAAAATTTTCAACTAAATATTTATTGCATTGAACAATCATAGTATGTAAATCTGAATGGCATAAATGATTACATCGTACACGTTTATTATATTTCCCGTACAAAAAAAAGCGGCCTCGTAAAAATTGAGCAAGAATATAGTATCTGTGGAGCTCCCTGCACAAAGCCAGGATTAGTCGCGATCACAGTAAGAGTCTGTAATTTTCGTGCCATCCCAACATCAGTCTTCAACTTTTATACTCTCCGTGCGGTTTCCGTTTTATTTTTAAATCTGGAAAAAAATTGCTAGTTGAAGATACGGCTTGGTGACCGACACGATGAAAGAGAGTTTGTAAATTGAAAAAAAAAATCACGAGCACGATCCGGAAAAACTGTACACAACCATGACGATAGGCTCGTTATCAAGGGGAAATAAGATGCCCGTGACACGATGACAGAGTGTACATATCCGTCGGCGATTGCCCAAGACAGCTGAACTATTTGCGCAGTCCGCAGCCGACCGCACATACATATATATATATATCCACACATTTGAAAATAAACTCGAGCGTGACGCAACGTCGGCTGAACGTCCCGAGCGCGTCATTTCCAACTATCGTCAATTACTAAAAACGTTACATCGCGGCTAAGAGGCGAGCAGATAAGCCGTCGTGCGCCTCTCGCGCTTTGATAGCACCTCGACAGCGACCATTAAGCGTCGCCTTGCCTATATATGCGATAAGCCGTGAGCGTCTCTCCCCGCGCGAAGAGAGAAAAAAAACACGAGGGGGGCAAAAAAAAGTCGGCCGAACTAACGACCCACACGCCGACGGTTTAGCGGTATATATGTGCGTGTAACGCCCAATCGAGCGGTGATTTATGCCGGCCGCTTAATGAGCCTCGCTATATGAAATCTCGAGCGAATCGATAGACATCCGGCAGGGGCTAGAGACTCGAGCGGCGCGTCGGTAGCCTCTGATATAAACACTGCTATATATAAATATACCAGACCGGCGAGCCTGGTCTTTCTCGCGCGCGGCTGAGGGACACCGGTCAATTGGACAGCCGATAAAGCGCGCCGGGCAGATTTGTACCGCTTATAAGCGATCAGCCGCGCGCGCGTGTGTGTGTATAGATATATATGTACACACGTAAGTGTTGCCTGTCCAGATACGCCCGAGAGAGAAAGAGAGAGAGAAAGACGCGGGGACCAAATGGGGCGAGCGTTAATAACAGCTGCTTGAAGGATTTACAGATGTACACCCGTCCTTTATTTTGCCCGCGAGTGAGTGTATTACAGCTCGCGCGTGAAATATCGCTTGCTCAGTGATAACGTACGTGTTTGCGTTATTGATACGGCTCCGGACCGGCCGGTTTATTATTTATGTATGCCGTCCGATCGATCCAGTGCAAATCACACACTTTTCTCAATGCTCTATGCTGGGTATATGTATGTATATAAACGCGTTTTCCG
Source organism: Aphelinus atriplicis (assembly GCA_020882685.1). NCBI lineage: Eukaryota > Metazoa > Arthropoda > Insecta > Hymenoptera > Aphelinidae > Aphelinus > Aphelinus atriplicis. The sequence continues at coordinate 1,228,715 of JAJGQD010000011.1, forward strand.
CTCGTTTAAACTCTCGCGCGCGTTACACCTTTTAACGTTTTTACGAATCTCAAATCAGTTCGGGCACTTGCTGTGTGTAATCTGCGATTCTGAAAGTGGAGAAAAAACGATACAGCCAATTCGCAAGAGTTACATCGACTCTTTTCACCAATAGAAAAATGATTCGAAAATTGCCGCGGAACGCGTACAACCACGTTCGCTCCACCCCTTTGTCCCGAATGAAAAATTCCATTCCGTTCGAGTGACATATTGGAGGAAGATCGTGCCTCCACCGGCGCGGCAGAGTCGAAACTAAACTTTGACAAGGCACGCGCTCCATCCCGACGATTCCAATTTCAATCGTCGGGTTGTCTCGCGAAAATCCCGGTGGGCATGACACTTTGATCAGCCAATCAGAGAAAATCACAAGGAGAAGACCGAGATCGAGTGACAAAGAGAGAGAGAGAGAAAAAAGAGATAATGCTCGAGCGAGCTGGAGAATTTTCGCGAACAATGTAAAGTAGGATAGAAGAGGGTAGGGGAGGGGGGAGGGGAAGACAATGGGGCAAGTGAGCTGTCAGCCGAGAATAGTGAGGGACAATAAGGAGCCGGGGCTGGTAAACGACAGTTGAGAAAATAGAGACAGGAGGAGGTGCAGCTCGGGACGTATAGACGCGCGTGTATGTATACGTACACGCGCTCGTGTGACGCGGGGCGCGCGCGAGCGCGAGAGCGGCAGTTTAGATAATAACGCGCGTTTTATCTCGCTCGTAAAAGCTAATTTACGGCCGCACATCCTACGTCTGGCTACGGCGCACTATCCCATTTACATATAGCTGCCGCGGCGCCGCGCGCACACGCACACACAGCCGACGAGATCCTCCCCTTTACCTTCCGCGATGAGAAGAGCCGCGCGCGCGATCCTGATATGCCGTATATACACTCGCGGCTCTTCTCGGGGACGCGAGGAGCCTTTAAATTCAATCCCCTAATACGGGGCTTGGTAATATAGCCGCGACAATGAGTACGAATGGCCCTTGCCACCAGCCGTCTTATACATACGGGCCCTGTTTTCGCCTATCTACTTTGTCCGTGCTCGTCTGTGTCTGTGCGCGTACGCGAGCTATTTTTACTACGGCTGTGACGCGTGTGTGTATACGTCGGCGAGACTGTGTCATCTCCCCGAATTTCCCGGGGACGTTTTTCATGGTTTATCTTGGGCATGCGATGGGGCGAGCCCCATTGTCGCGCGGCGGGTCAAATTATATGTGACTCGCCGAATCGGTCGCGGTATTTATGGGGCCGAGAGCCTGTAATACGGCAATTTATGTGGAGAGTAATGCGTTTCTCGTTTCATTTTTCATTCTTCGGCCGCGCGCGCTCGTGGAGCTGCTCTTTCGGAATTGAGCGCGCGGCAATAAAAACTCGCATTGATGGCTCGATGAAATTTATGAAGTGTATAGCTCGGTCTCGGGGGGTAGCGTCGACGTCCGCATACACACACATGGACCATGAGATCCTGCATCCGTTGGATTAGAGTACGCGCGTGTACAAAGATCGAAGATTAAACCGTGAGTCACGTCTCATTTGACACGGAAAAATTATGTCCGACCATTTGGAGTTTCCCCATATCGGCCTTGTCGATGCAACCCGACGAATCCACACTTTTCCGACGACGATCTCACGACGATAAAAATTTCATGTTCGCCTCGTAAAACGTATCTCTGTCTATTGCTTTTTATGATGAGTCTCGTGAGCTGAGAGGAGGGTGTAACGGTCATCTCGTGTACTCCTTTCGTGAATGTGGGATGTGAAAATGTGATTTTCGCTTCGTTGGTATTTTCTCACAAGGAACCTCCCCGTGATTTTCCTTGAGTTCTAGTAGCGATGAAAAATTTTTCGTCTTAGAAAACAATATCATGCCACTAGGAGTAAATTCATGGAGATAAATATATCACTGCGCTGAATAAAATATAACTAATCGCGATCGTTTAGTGAAAATCCCACCTAGAGGAGTAATTTTTTCCCCATTCAAACATACCATTTTTCTATGCGCAAGTCTACTACGAATTCAAGTGCACCTGAGAATCTTGAGAGATTTTGACATTCACTATTACGCTACTGAATATTCTGATAAAAAATGTGGCCCGTTATAACACGCGAATATTACGTGGTAGTAAGTATACGTGGTAAACTATCCTTTCAAAACCCATTTGACGATATTATTTTTCGACAACGTCCTAATATCGGGCGAGCCGATCGCATCTGTATCTCCGTGAACAACTGTTTATCTTCCCCCTACCAGAAGCGACGATCCAAGAACAAAACCATCCCTTATTGCACTTTGCGCCGACTCGCCCCGACACTGGCATGGAAAGAAAAAAGAAAAATAAAATCCAAATCGAATTAGCTGTTAGCCTGGCCCCGACGGAGTGCGCGAGACAAAGAAATCTCAAGTGCGGTCCCGTCGCATCGAATGAAGACTTAATAAATAATTCAGTCGCGCGCGGCGGCGGCTTCGCCTCGACAATCCCATCCGCCTCGAGGGGGGCGCGCCGAGTATCGCGCATTAATCAATATCCCACCGCCCGTATGGCCGCGCGTATGCTTGTACGGCTTGTATACGAGTCGACTCCTCGCCGCGTGCCACGCACACCTCCGTCGGCGTGTGGGTCCGAAAATTTATTAACGCCTGCCATGAATCACGAGATAATAATACTTTTGCCGCTTGGCTGGATGCGTACGTAAGCCTGGCTAATACACGTTAGGGGCGGTCGTCCAGCGCCTTTCGCCGCACTCTATACGCGCCTCGATATATCGACAGGGATATACGTTAACGGGGATTGTCGTGAGGTCCGTTGGGTTATATTGAGAGATTATTGATAGTTCATAGGCGGGTGTATAGACTCCGGTTATACCGTCCTGTCGATTTTAATGCAATAAATACATTTTGTCTCGGCTATTGGCGTACGACAGATTCGAGTTTCTCAATTTAATTTTGAGTGCGCAACGAGAATCAAAGTCCCATTCACGCGTTGTGAATCGAATTGAAAGAAACAGACTCGTGAGAATATGTTGGCTCGGAGATCGAGTGGAATTTTTTTCGAGGATCAACAGATATCATCCGATGTTTTATCAAAGATTTCCTATCCCAATACTCCATCAGTAGAGTGACCAATCATAGTCAAGTGTGAAGATCAGCCGATGCAAAACAAAACTGAAAATATTATTGATCGTGATTTATTATTTCTTCACAGATGAGATACCGTCTCTTCTGGCTCAAAGTGAATCGATACATAATGATCGAACAGGAGTCCCGATATCGTCGACAACACGGGAAAAAGCGATCACCGGGAATCAAGAGCTACACGGGCGAGCAGAAACGTTTCCTAATCAATTGAAATTCACGTGCCAAGTATCTCTTGGCCGAAAACTCACGATTCTCCGGGGCTATACGAGAGAAAAGTTGCATGATTCGCGGGGAGTTATTGAATAGTTGGCTCGCGAGGATCGATGTTCGGCCCGTCTAGTCGCGGATATGTGGCTGGAGAGCACACGTCAGAAAGAAAACAGCTCCGATCAAAACGTCAGATCGTAGGGAGGAGGAGGAGGAGGTCGGCCGCGGGCTACACCGGTAGCCAATTAATGCTCCTCTCGGCCTGTCAATCGATCACTCTTATTGTCACCCTATTAATCCGCCGCGGCTCGAAAGGAGCTCTCGCGAGATGTGCGGGGCGCGATACGCCTGTCAGAGATATGTCATCCGACGCGGCTCGTCGCTACTTGGCGGCGATGATGAATGAGTCGCGAGCTAGACGCGCCGTTAAAAAATCGACGCGGAATCTCATCCGTGTGCGTGTCCGTGTGTGTGTGCCCACGCGGGCTGGACCAATATAATCAAGTGACTTTCAAAAAGCCAACGTATCCATCATCCTTAATGACTCACTTTGTAATGCGCGTCGATCCTCCTCCCCCTGTGATCGTGTGATACGCGTCGCTTGGATATAATCGGAAGCGATTTTCTCGAGAGTGCGATCGTCGAGATAGCAGCCGCGGGTAGATTTTCGAAGCCCCGCGTCTTGTATATATGTATGCGCTGTGGCCGATCGTGTTTTTAATCAATCTAATGCCCGGCTCTCTTATTTGACGATGTACCCGCGCGATTATTGATGAGGTCGCGCCGAGATCGGCTGATTGAGGCGAATATATTGCCTTTGCACGTGACGGCTATTCCGTATCACGATGTCACGCCACAGATATGATCTCTCAATTCCTAAAGCTCCTTCTGACAGGCCATCATTAATTTTTCCCACGGCGAGTGTGTACTGTATATTGTACCACCCAAGGCAGATGGCAAGAGACTGCTGAAATAGCACGCAGTTTTCGAATTTACTTTCACTCTCGGAGATTTTGTTTTTTCAATATAATATGTCGTCGCCTCTCGTGTCATCTTCTCTCAAAGTCTACTCTCGAGAAGTGACATTTTTTTGGGAGAAAATGCCAGTGTCGTATTGCCGTTTCGAAGTTTCACGTAATCTTGAAAAGTGTCAGTGTTATTCGGGCTGAAGCGAGAAAGAAAATATACAGGCGCAAAAAACAGCCTATACTCATTAGATATTGTATCTCGAAGAATCCAAATCCAAGAAATAGAAGACACTGAAGGTTACTGAATGGTCATTTCTTAGTTCTCATAGAGATCATTTGTATATATTTAGATTTTCTACGGTATTCCTTGATATTTTTGGTATCCTTTGATATTCCATGGTAATGTATGATATGTTTCTATAGCACTAGAAACATACTATAGACAATATTTCAAGATTTTGAAGTATTCCAAAACATATATTTGGAAATGCTGTAAGAATACATTTTTATATCACGAGCCAGAATCACGCACGCCAACAGAAAATCAACCATTCCGAGTAAGCTGTGAAAGTTTTGAAAAATAGCAAATTGCCTGCCATTGAGATTTTGCCAAAATTCAAAACGAACATCTATCCATGGTATATTGTGGTATTCCGTGGTACTCTTTGTTATTTCTCAAGGGAACACTCGTCCGTCTCAATTCAAATGGTCTGAACTTGAGGTGAATTTATCGAAAGCATCGAACAGGAGGTGAGTTGAGAAGGAAGATTCTTATAAGTGAGTGAGATTTCGCCCGTGCCACCCGTCGCACAGCTCTGGCGCTGAGCAATCGAATTACGAGTGTCGCGCAGTGGTATATATCGCGCGGCTCGCGGGAAAGCCGATCGTCGACGGGCAGACTGATTTATCGGCCCTATAGCCGCGGCCGTTAATAAATTACCGTAACGGCTGTAAGATGGGACTCGCGTGTAGGCGACGCGCGGAGAGACATTCCAGCTCGAGCGAGTGGCTTTATGAGCGCGGCTTCCGAGCCAAGAACAGTCGGAACGCCCTGCAAGAGCCGCCTGCAATCCTATATGTGTGTGCAGCCTGTATTTCCCGCGACTCCGCCGCTCGCGCGGTAATGTCGAGCCGTAAAGTGAGGTCGTGATCTGGCGGGCCGGGGATTTTAGAGGCGAGAACTAAATCCGGTTGGAAATAGAAATTTTACGGTCGCGAGCGGCGACGTCTTATACAGTTATTGTTGAATTTGGTTTCGCCGGATGACGACGGCGAGTCGACGGACAGAAGCTTCAACCGAGGCGATCGTTTCAATTAACAATTCCCATTCAATTTGTTGGCCGAATACTTTTTGTAAAAATCCAACTGCGTATTGGTCTGGGTATAGCGTATGGATTCTCGTTAGCTTCCCATTTGGCTTGAATTTCTGACGATCTTGCTCTTAACTATATTATGTTTTTAACAGTACGCTACAGTCGAATGATTTCCACTTGTCCTGTAATAGCAGCGTTATTGCAATATTTTGTAGGAAAAGTTTATATAATAAATATTATATACACATAAGGAACGTTTTATTTTGCAGGACTGCTTTTTGCTTATAGTACGGAGTCGATGAATGTATACGTTGATTTGATGAGTTTGGTCTACTGTAACCAACAACATTCTTCATGTTGTAGAATAATCATTGTGTTTCTCCCCGAAGATAACGTTTTGATTTTATACTAAACAATTCAAAATTGAACAGTTCTCTTCTTCCAAGCTGAACCCGTTCAATCAATACTAGTAAATAGACTGAGATCCCATTTGACACGAGACAATGAAGAAAAATCCTTCCTATTTTCTCGAATTATCCACGTTGATTTTCACGAGTGCTGACGAGTTGATATGAAATGAATTCTCTAAGCAATCACGATTAAACCGATCAACTTGCACCTCCGACTCATTTTCTCCCAAGAAAAGTCAACACCCAGAGTCAGAGTGGAGAATGACAAGTTTGACGAGTGGCACCCACTCACGGAAGCGCGGGGCGGATAAATTTTTCCTTTTGTTTTCTTGCCATCGAATCAACGCGTCGGGGTGAAAAAAGCAGCGCAAAAGCGAAGGGAAAGAAGAAAAAAGGCACGCCCGACTGTTGGAAAGAGTTCTCGAGCCTACAGGCAGCGGCGGGTATAATGAGCGCGTGCATGCTCGGGCGCGAGAGATAAAGAGAAGGAGGAGCGCGCGCGAGCGCATATATAGGGGCGATGCACGCAGCGAGGCGTGGCCCGCGCAATTACCCCGATAAAGTTACAACTCTCCTTTTATGTCGCTCGCCGCGAATTTATTAGCCCGATACGCGTCACTTTAATTACAAACGTGCTCACGCGCTGCTCTTTCGCCCGAGAGCCGCGGCCGGCTCTGCACGAGAGCTATCCTCCTTTTTGCTTTTTTTTCCTTCCCTCCGCGCTCTCTGACCCTTTGTTCCCCCGGCGTGCGTGCGCGCACATCCACTCGCCGCAATGCGGTCTCGCCCAAATTCATACCGGTTTGTTTGAGCCCTTTTGCCTGCTTTTCCGAGACTCCTTTATTCTCGCGACGTCGTCTCGATGCGCGAAAGAGACAGGGAGCTCAGTTTTCCGTTGAGGATTATTCACGAGTGCGAGGATAATAATATGGCGTATATAACTTCGGATCATCGACCTGCGTGAAATATATCATTAGTTTCTCAACGGCGCCACTTACTTAGCGCGCAATACTCCTCGTTGGAACGTTCAATTTTCGATAATGTCAAAGCACTCGAATTCCTCGCGTTCGCTTTCTATCCGACCGAACCCCGCAATTAATACCCGCGCGTTATTACAGATACTTGGGGAAAATATACGCGGATCGATGGAAAATTCCAGCATACTCCACACGATCCTGTTGAAAGAGCCCCAAAGATTGCGTCGTTGGGTTTTTTATTTAACAACTCGCGAGGGGCGAGACCAAGAGGCTATCGTTAACGAGATCAAGGAAGTGATAATAACGTTTGACGCGCTGCTCTGTACAGCGGTGTACTTTCATTATGTATCAGCTATCGTACGCGCGAGCTTTTTCATCGGTGCCACGCACTTCCGCGCGAGCTGATCGAAACCCGGTCAACGGCTCCCAACGTAAGTTCGCGTATATTATCAGCTGATCCGATGTTGACAACATAATTGCTCGGGGGGGGGGGGGGGAAAGTGCAATCGAGCTCGTTGATACGAGACAAATCATAATGACTCTTGCGTCGTTGTAACCATCCACGAATCTATTGATCTCAGATAAGCTCGTCGCTTGACTTGATATTGACAGAACTGCACCTTGGGAAAAATCATACTACTTACTCAGCCCGTGTGAAAACAAATCGAAAGTTCATTGCAAAATTGATTTACATACAAAATTCTCCATACCTGACATATGAAATTCGGGAATCCCGCCCTGCAAGGACAATAATACTCTTTCGTCCTTACAACAGAAAATAGTGATCCTTCGATTTGCTTAACTTCAGATGCATGTTAAACATGTTTCGAGTTTCTCAATTTGTCCATTTATACACGGATCTAGATGAAAATTATTACTGGTGATCAAGAGCACCACTTGGCATTCGGGTCTTGGATCTCGCTGAAACTCTTAGAACCTAAGTAGATCATATCTGCAGGTAGTCATCTTAATTTTGTTCATTATAAACTTTATGACACTCGCCAAACATTGGCATGAAACTTTATTCAACAATCTGTTTTGCACTAATAAAAGTAATTTGGAATAATGAATTGTATTTTCTCGAATAATTGAGAAAATGAACATATGTAGATGAAAAAATAATTATATTCAAAAGCATTTGTGTAACCTGCCACATGAACTCTGGTTTATCAGATTGCTCTATGGTAAACGTGTACGAGTATACGCACTGAAGCTCAAGTCCGTCAGTTTCCATCCGTCAGAAGTCATTTCCAAGGGGGAAATTAACTTTTCACACACTGAGAGAATAAACAATAAACAGCTACGATGCTATCTCAAGCTATACTTGTAGATATAGATATACAGCATTAATATATTGCGGTCGCTTCGCCGCCTAGCGGTGAAGACGCGTAACCCATCGCTGTAGCCTGTAGAGTTAGGGCCACTTTCCGTAAATTGGGTGACTGTCGGTTCAGTAATAATACCTACATTATATAGTTGTGACCAATAGGATATTTTTCTCGATTTCGTTATAGAGAGGCAGTTGCAGGTACCATGCGCAGTCGAGTCAGTATGACCAACAAAAACTCGTTGAATCCATCAAGGGGCTCCACTCGGCAACGGGCGGAGAATGGACGAGCAAAAGCATCCCGGGCATGACGGAGTACGGGCTGTCATTTGGATACGGCTGTTTTTTTGCCTCGGCCGGGGAGGGGGGCACACATTGCCCGGGTGCCAAGGGCGTTAAACAGTGGCCCGCGAAAAATGCGAGAAATGCCGCGCGAAAAACCGGACTCGCCCCTTGCCCGCGAGGATTAAAAACCGCGAGCGAACGAGGAGCAGTTGGTCGAAAAGCGAGAGCGGAAATGAGCAGCGCCCGGCATTCTTTCCTCTATTAAAATTCGCTAGGCGATAATTAAGGGGGAGATGCCGGAATTATTCGGAGTTACGGGGCGCACGCGATGCTATGGCGCTTTAATTCACAGGCGCAGCCAGAAAAACAGCTAGCCGCGAGTTAATGACAACTTCATTAAAGTGTAGCCCCGTTCAGGGCCCGTAACTCAGCCGTATTTTTTTCCTTTATTTTTACGACTTTATCCTGCAGACCGGACAGAGGGGGGAACAATTGGACGCGCGAGAGAAAAAATTCTTATGTATTCCGGCGGCCGTCGTAAAGCCTAATGGGCCCGTGTACGCCCGGCTGTTTGCTTAATGAAATTAAATGATCGTTCCTCATGTGAGATTCAAGATTAACTCCACTCGAGTTAATATTGCTTCACGTGGCTATTCAATTAAGATGTTCAGTGCCTGTCAGACACAAGGAAAACACGTGTACCAAGATACATGAGAATCTTGAAGGCTACTCGTCACGTTTTGCACTGCCACGATTTTTTACGTCTCTGCAAGCAATTGGAAATAATATCCAGCATACACTAAACGAGCGGATCCGGTCGTGGTAGGTAGTTTGAAAGAACTTACTACGTATGATTTTTTTAACGTACGGTTTTTTTAAACAGTTGTATTAATTAAGAACTACTGTTATTAACGTCTCGTCTGATCACTTAGACTGTTGTACTTACTAAGTGAGGTTGTCCAGTTTACGTGACAAATCACGATAAAACTGAGCGAAATTATTTATGCCAACTTCATCGAGCTACGATTTTTAATTTTTATTGGAAAATGATCTTTGATAACAGACATGTGAAGTGTTTGAAACGATGGTTATACTTCACGTGCATTAGATCATTAATCATTGTTCGAATATCTCTAGAATATCAAATCGATAGAACATATGGCTGAGTATATACAGCTTATTATTCGAATACCAAAGCCAGCGTAATTTTTGTTACAGCTGCCATATACAAAAGGAAGTTGGTAACCCCTGTTTTTCTACAACGTAATTGAAATTTAGGTTGAGTTAGGTACATTATGAAAAAATGTCAATTCAATCTACAATTTCATAAGTAATTACTTAAGCCACTGTTGAGTTTCTTCTATCTTGTTTTAAACTGATTGACTCTCTTGTTCTGAGAGATGGGTTGAAGATACACATTGTCTACACAGATCAAGATTCATAATTGAAGACACAGTTCTTTGGTTTTTGATATACTCGCTTCAAGATTAACCAAAGTTAAGACCTTAAGACAATCAAGAAGATGTGGCGAAAATAGGTACTGATGGAAGTTTCTTCAAATTCATTTCGAGGGTATAATGTTGTATCGGGAAATCGACCCCACATTGGTTTTGAGGTAGTTGCCGCATGGAGCTGCTACTGTAAAAGTAGCCGATACATTGAGACAAATAATAATTCAGTCCTTGTATGAATTTACTCTCGTTGCAGTTGGGAAAAAGTGCCCCTGGCATCCACGACAAAAGTTCTCCACCTGGAGATGAGAGTTATTGTGTGTGACTACAATATTTAATTTGACGTTCGTAAAATGATCAGATACTATTTATTGCTCCTGAAAATGCTCTGAAAAATCAAGAAAGACTCGCGATACAAAAGCCTAACACAAGTTGAGCGAAATACTATCATTCAATAGTTAATCTACAAGCAAGTACCAAACGGTTTTTCAATCTTTAATATCAATATCACATCCGTGTCAAAACATTGACTCAGGACACTTATAGGTACTATATAATACTTATAGGTACACTTATAGGACTGTATATAGGTACCCGATAAACATTCGCACCCAACGCGAAGTGAATTCACGTGCCGCGCATTACATCGAATCCTCTTGGATTAGTCCGCAATCAAATACATCTTCTGGCTGGAATAATCCCGAGCTGTGGCCCATTCACACCTCTGCGGAGCGATAACTCGTCACCCTCCGGACACGCGCGAAAGGCGGACAAGCCTCTCATCAAGCTGACCGGCGGTTCTGCCTCGTTAATATCAATATTGGCCCGGGAGCCCTGGGGTCCTCCTGACAAGCAGCGAATAAATAACGAGATAAAGCCGAGGGCAGACTCTCCGGAGCTGCTCTCCCTCTCTCGCGCTCGCGCGAGAATAAAAGCTCGCTCGCGGCACGCGGCTTGATAAAGCGGAGCGCGGCCGTAATAAAATGATATCTGGCCGAGTGTATCGCTGGGGCAGCTCTCAAAGTCGCCGCCGCCGCAGCCGCCGGCGGCGGTCGCGATAAATAAGGCGCGAGCAAGGCCCTGGCTGCTGCAGCTCTCTCTCTCGCAGCGGTAATCGCGTCTCCCTTTGTGCCCGCGCGCCTGCCCTTGGATGTTTTATGCGAGCTCGCTCGGGATTTGGGGGCTCCGGTTTCGAATTGTATATGGCCGGGGCCGGCCGGCCGGCCGAGACTCCGCGCGCGGCACCGGACGATGTAGGAGTGCGTTTTTACAACGGACTTACACGAGCGCGGATTTGATTACGACGCCCCGATAACTCCAACCACGCTCTCGAATTATTTATTGGCCTAAAGCTCCGCGCGCTTCACTCCTGCGCAGCCTGTCCAAGGTTAACGGCTTTGCCCTCGCTAAATCAACGGCTGCTGCTACGGAGGATGCGATAAGTCAGCTCCGACAGGAGTTGGTGTTTTATGTGACGCGACAACAAAAAAAAGTAACTGTACCGAGATAATTGCCACTGTCTCCGAGTGATTCGTGAATTTTCTTGGGTGAGAATTAGGTTTTCACGCTGTGATGCAGAATACGGTTGTGAGAAGTTTCGACGTACAAAGATGAGAACGACTTTATCCAACATTTAATGACATCTGCCTCTATTTTTATGGTGTAAGTACATATGAGTTTTCGCCCAATCTATACAATACTAAAATAACTGGAGATGGGCTAAATACCTACCTAAACGTTTCTTGGTTAAGAAATTCATCGTCGAAATGTATGTTGTAAATTTTGCGACATAATGATTAAAATGGACTCTTGAAACTACTTGGGATTGATCATTTTACGACTCCTAGTGACGGATAAATATTGAATAATCACTATCAGCAGTCAAAAACGATTTACTCATAAACATTTCGCTAAATTTCATCATAATTGGACAACCGTAAGTAGCATCCTATCCTTTTTAGTGAAGTATAGAATTCTGATAGGTATATCGTAACAGTCTTGCCACCGTCGCATGTTGTCTCAGAAAATATGACTCTGTTCCAGCCGCACATAGCTGGAAGTAAATTAGGCAGAAAAGCGGATCGTTTGATGATACTAACTGGGAGTGCTTGCGCGATTTGAAGAACCACACCATTGCCATATAGCCGTAAATGCGGCAATAGTGCTCGGTCATACGACATATTTCATGCACAGACATGACTACTCTGGTCTTCCATGTCCAAGTGTTGTTTCCGCTCGAGTCACCGAGAAACGCGATATTCTCGTGCGGGCTCCTAATTAGCCAGTTTCGTACGCAAGAAGCGCTCGCCCCGAGCCAAGAAACCCGGAAAGTACGAGGGAATTGTGAAATGCAGAGCTAGTCGCGCGAGGCGCTAGTGGATCAGAAGCGCGCATATCGGAAGCCGCGCCAACGGAAATCCAGACCGATCGTACGGCTCATCCTGGCTGCACTGCTGCTGCAGTGGGCGCGCAATTTATGCCTGCGGGCTTGCACGTGCGTTTACACATGTACACGTATACCTATACACGTGCATACATACGTATTCGCGAGCTGCCGCATCGAAATGGCGCGTATACACAACGCGAGGCATGTGTTTGGGCGAAGGAAGCGCGTATGATGCGGCCATAAAACTCGCCAAGCCGTATGCGCATCGTGTAGATCGCGTGTCCGGGCTCGTATACCATTGTATTTCGCTGCCTCGTCCTCTAGATCAATCATGTAGTGACGCTAGTCTGCTACTTTACTGCCACAGAGTTTAAAGTCAAAAGGTTTTTCGCGCCGCGTGCAGCGCCGCCACGCGTATCTCTCTCGTGTCTCCCCCAGTCCGTGCTCGGTTCCGTACGCCATTACGTTTTTCTGTGCGTAAGCTGCCGCAGGGTTTATACACAGTTACTGAAAAATATTGTTTACGAAGGAAATTCCAATTAAGAAATGCCATCGTCAAGGAAACGGAGACGCCAGGATCGCGAGGACAAGAAAATGTTAAAGAAATTACGTCGTCTGAAGAAGCAGATAAAGCGACGATCGAGGAGATCGAGCTCAAGCTCCTCAACGAGTACATCATCGACGCCGGAGAGGTCTCGCTCGCGAAGCCGATCCCCCAAACAACCGAGCCACACTTCTCGGCAAAATCGAGAGAGTGTATCATCCACATCACCTGGTAAGGTTCAGAGCCCTCGATCACGATCCGATTCGCGATCCCGCTCGAGAAGCGAGACGCCTCAAAAATATAATACTCATCGCTCTGAGAGTTCGCAAGGCGGAAGCCGACATTCCCGGAATTCGCCACACAGGGAAAGCGAAGAACGTCGTCAGAAAGAGGCGTCAATCGCAAACAAAAACAACGAACGTGACCCGCGAGGCACGCCGATGAAAAATCATACCAATGGTGAACATAACTCGAGAAGTGTGTCCCATTCAAATAAAGAAAATAATGCGAACATAACCAATACAAAAGGCGACAAACCGACAGAGTCAGCTAAACCGCCCGCATCGGCAGATGGTAAAACAGGAGGCGAAGAAAAAAGCATGCCAGATGACTTTATCGAATTATTAGGGGATGACAAACTTGAAGAAGCAGTAGATGGCCCTGCGATTGATGACACCATCGCTAATAAGTGGGCAAAAATATTAAAACAGGGACTGCCAAAAGAGGTAAAACAGAACCTCATTAAAAAATATCCCATCCCTAAGAATTGCCAAACATTGAAAGCTCCTATACTCAATGCGGAGGTCAGAACTCTGCTCACCACTGGGCTCAAAAAAGACTTTTATCAAGTCATAGCTCAAAATCAAATTGGTGTGGCAACTGGCATTCTGGGTTGCGCTATAAGCCACATAATGAAAATGGAAAAAACTGAAGCTAGCTCAGCAGCATTCGAAGCTGTGAGTGATGCATGTAGACTTCTAGCTGACCATCACCATAACATTTCGGTAACGAGGAGAAATTTCATACTACCAGCACTTGACTTGACGGGGAAAAATGTGGCTCAAGAATCCCCCATCGAAGTACAATTATTTGGTGACAATTTCTCTGAAAAACTTAAGTCAGCTAAAGAAGTGAAAAAATCCGCTAAAGATATAGCCAAGTCGAATTCTCAAAAAGAGAAGAATTACTCAAATTCTCGTAAGACAAGTTCAACACCTCTAAAACAGCAGTCTGGCTCAGCTTTAAACTGGAAAGCCCCCTCCTCAAGGAACCCAACGAGCTCACGTCGAGAGAGTGGGGCGAAAATTCCATATGCTCGCAACGAGCACAAGAAATATTATCCAAAGAAATAGTTGCAGAGGTAAGCATCAAACTTGCAGGTAGATTGAAAAATTACAGGAAAGCATGGGAGGAAATTACCCATGATCCATTCATTCTCTCATCTATAACTGGATATGAGATTCCGTTTATCGAAACGCCCTGGCAAGCAGCACCTCCGCCTGATCCAAAATTTTCACCGCAAGAGCTTGAAGATTGCCGAACGGCAATAGAAGCATTGCTTATTAAAGGCGCTATATCTAAATGCGAAAGCACACAGGGGGAATTTGTGTCTACATATTTTCTACGGAAAAAGCCATCTGGTGAATCTCGTTTCATATTGAATTTGAAAAAATTAAATGAATTCATAGACCCACCACACTTCAAAATGGAAAATATAAAAAATGCAATAAGATTACTGGAGAAGGATAATTACATGGCATCAATAGATATCAAAGATTCTTATTTTCTGATACCAATAGCTAAAAACCATAGAAAATTTCTCAGATTTCGTTTTGAAGGTGTGCTCTACGAATTTGAATGCTTACCGTTTGGCTTATCAGTTGCACCTTATGTTTTTACCAAATCATTGAAACCTGTCATGGAATGCTTGAGATCGAAGGGCCTTATATCTGTAATATACCTAGATGATTTTTTACTAATAGCAAGAACGAAAGAAGAATGTAAGCAGAATTTGAAAATTACCAAAAAATTACTAATCCGATTGGGATTTATTCTAAATACTAAAAAATGTCAATTAGTCCCTAGCAAACAATGCACGTTCTTGGGATTTGTACTTGATAGTAAAGATTACAGCATATATCTTACTCAAGAAAAGCGAGTGAAAATATTGAATTTGACCAAAAATCTTTGCAAATTAGAATCGAGTAAAATACGTGACGTAGCAAAATTGATCGGCACTCTAATCTCAGCATGTCCAGGTGTTAAATATGGATGGCTCTACACAAAACAATTAGAAAGAGAAAAATTTCTAGCCCTCAAAATTGCAAACGATAATTATGATACGAAAATGAAAATTACTCATGGAATGAAAGAAGATTTAGATTGGTGGATCAGAAATGTAGCTCATGTCAAAAATTCCATTCGAGACAACGTTTATAAATGTGAAATATTTACTGATGCCTCTTTAACTGGCTGGGGTGCTGTCTGCAAAAATGAGAGATTGAATGGATGGTGGGGCGTCGAAGATCTTGATGAGCATATAAACGTTCTAGAACTTCGAGCGGCCTTTTTCGGTTTGAAGTGTTTTGCTAAACACCTTAACAGTTGCGAGATACTATTACGTGTAGACAACACTACAGCTATGGCAAACTTAAATAAAATGGGAGGTATCCAAAGTGAAAAACTCGCAAGTCTTAGTAGAGAAATATGGAAATGGTGTGAAGATCGGGATATCTGGATTTTTTCTTCATATATAAACACGAAAGAAAATACAATAGCAGACAAAGAATCTAGAATTGCATTTAAAGAGACTGAATGGGAAATTTCACCTAAAGCATTTACAGAAATAGTACAAAAATTCGGAACATTCGACATCGATTTATTCGCTTCAAGAGCGAATACTAAATGCGACAATTACATTTCGTGGAAAAAAGACCCAGATTCCATAGCTGTAGATGCTTTCACTGTCCCGTGGAACAAATACTATTTTTATGCTTTCCCACCTTTTTCGGTTATACTCAGAGTTTTACAAAAAATTAGAGTGGATAGAGCAGAAGGAGTAGTTGTCGTACCATGGTGGCCTACCCAACCGTGGTTCCCGATATTCATGCAATTGAAAACGTCAGAGCTGAAAAGGTTCGAACCAGCTACAGATTTATTGATCTCTTCTTTCAGAGAACATCATCCACTATCGTCCAGCCTTTCCCTGGTGGCCGCGAAGTTATCAGGGAAGCGTACATGAGAAGAGGTTTTTCCGAGGAAACTACTCAAATTCTATTATCATCCCTCCAAGATAGCACCTTGAAACAATATGAAAAAGCTATCAATCTCTGGTGGAATTTTTGCAGAGAAGCAAATACTTCTGTTTTTGAAATGGACACCATCAAAATTACAACATTTCTCACTGATTCGCAACTAAGAAACAAGTCTTATAGTACGTTGAACACATATCGAGCAGCACTGTCGTTATTGGACATGAACGATATAGGGAAAGACCTAACGCTTTCCAGATTTTTCAAGGGCCTGTCAGTGCAAAAACCACAAACACCAAAATATGACTCCATTTGGGATCCGGAGCCAGTAATAAACTTCCTCGAAAAACAACATCCTAACGAATCTATTTCGATGGAAATGCTTACGAAAAAATTAGTTACTCTTCTTGCATTAATCTCAGCACAAAGAGTCCAAACAATTTCCAAAATTTTAGTAGAGAATGTAGAAATATTTGAAAATTATATACAGATTAAAGTACCAGACCGAGTCAAAACGTCTGGCCGAAATAGAAACCAACCTCTGATTAACATACCAGTTTTCAAAGATCAACCAAAAATTTGCGTCGCTTCAGTGTTGAAAACATACTTAGAAAAAACAAACGGAATTCGAAATGAATGTAAGAAATTATTCATCACCTACAAAAAACCTTATCACGAAGCGTCGTCACAATCGATAAGTCGATGGATCAAAGCTACGTTGCAAGCTAGTGGAATTGACACCAAAATATTCACTGCTCATAGCACACGACACGCAGCTACTTCAGCAGCTGCCCGAAATGGAATCAACATAGAAACCATCAGAAAAACCGCAGGCTGGACTGAAAAATCAACAGTTTTTACACGGTTTTATAATCGACCACTGGCTGCATCACGAAACTTCGCTTCAGCAATCCTGAGGAAATCATAACATTATTCATGTGAGATCAGAAATAAAGTCTGAATCAAATCTACAGCCTTAGCTTATTTGATCAGCTCATTAACTCATTCGCATTCTGAAGTCTCAAATCGCAGTTATAGGCTTTAAATAACTACATGATTGATCTAGAGGACGAGGCAGCGAAATACAATTGACAGATCGGGCGAACTTACCTGTAAGTGAAGGCCGATCGTAATTGTGTGAGCTGCCTCGTCCGAATAGATCAAGCGCCCTCCCAGAAGTTTCCCAACCCTACTGATAAATAACATGCGATTTGACCAACAAAACTTTAAAATATAATGGCGTACGGAACCGAGCACGGACTGGGGGAGACACGAGAGAGATACGCGTGGCGGCGCTGCACGCGGCGCGAAAAACCTTTTGACTTTAAACTCTGTGGCAGTAAAGTAGCAGACTAGCGTCACTACATGATTGATCTATTCGGACGAGGCAGCTCACACAATTACGATCGGCCTTCACTTACAGGTAAGTTCGCCCGATCTGTCAATTCTCTCTCTTACACACACTCACACGGACACACAGACGAGGTTGCGCGAGTCGGTGACACCTCCTTGTCGTTTTCTCCGGCGGGCAAAGATCGAGCGCCGATTAAAAAAGCCGCTTCCTATGAGACTGGCTCTTATCCGATGCATAAATTGGCCGGGACCGCTCGCGCGCGAGCCGCGCAACCGGGAGGCGCGGAGGGAGGGGAGCGACGTGAATGGGACACACCGCGCGTCGGCAGATGATAAGATCGTATCGCCGCCGCTGTGCTGCTTTATATAAGTGCTTTGATGTATTACTTATTCGGTTGCATCAAGAGTGTACGGCCGGTACACCTCTCTCGCGGAACTCGTTGGCTGGGTTCGTTCGCCCTGACACAGGGAAATCACGAGTCGCGACGCGTTTACTGTATAGAGCTCATCACGATGGAACCTATTCAGACCGCGCGATTGTTGCCCAGTTTCCAGTAGAATTTGGGCGAGAATCACGGGCCGAACTGGTGGTATGGAGGATTTGCTTGGTATGGATTTTTACGGGTCTCCGGAAGCCAAGCACCTGGTCCGGTGCAACTGGAGCCATTTGAAATATCGAGTTTCGCGCGGAACTCCGGGATGAAATTTCACAATACCTCATCGCGAACACCAGATATTACACCAAAATTTATTTGGAATACACGGGTACTTGAGATTTGTATGCGGTAAAATTCCAGAAATCCATGGTCGATTGATTTTGATTTGATTTTCCTCTCGATTTGAGGCGTCCATTAACCAAAATGGACATTTTAAAAAAATGTTATTATTGAACGTAGAAAAATCAAAGGTATTCCGTAGACCTTTTTAGTTTAGTTTAGTTTATACCTTCTAATCGGATTCCTACCAGAGACCTAGAAAAAAAGACACGGATGAAAAAAAGGATTCTTGGGATGGCTCATATTGGGTACACTAGGATTTTATGCCGATTTTTTTTTCCAAAATTCTCTGGTTCGAGGTTGAAAAGTCCAAATAGAATACGACCTGGTTAATTTTGGAGGTGGTATTGAGTAGACCTCACATTTGTCACCAGCCACATTCAAAAATTCATATTCGACGCAATGTAGTGATGTTTCTCGTTCAGGTGGCTGGCGCATATCTGGTACACATACATAATTTCGGAAGGAAAATCACGAATGATATGTAAAAATGCAAGATGCAAAATTCATTATTAAAATACCATCCAAATGTGGCTAGTACTTAGAATATAATTTATGCTGGGTGGTCAGAGGTAAAAGGTCAATACACTGGCCATATTATAGCGCAGCTGACATATTATATGCCACGTGCCTCGCCCTGAGTCTATAAATATTCGCCAACATTAGTACAGCAAGTGTCTTATTGTCGAGGAGAAGGCAAGCGAGAGAACGAGGAAGATACGTCGAGAGTGTCGCAAATCGCAGGCCGGAGAGCCCCCGCGATGGGGGAGACGCGTCGGAGAGGCCTCCGGCCCGTGAACAATCGAACGGGCGAAAATCACTTCTCCGATTTCGTCTTGTCTGCGGGCGCAAAACGTAAGGAGCTCTCGCTTGTCCGGTTGTACGTATAGGTATGTATGTCGGGGGCCGCGAGGCTCTCGAGGCAGCCGAGCTCGGCGGTGGTGCGCGCACAATGGGCTGCGGCTGGCTTTGGTCCGAATCGACTGTCAATCAGCCGGAGATCCATTACAGGACAATGCCGGGTGATTAGCCGCGCTCGCCGACAGCCAAACAAATCGCGGCTAAGCCGGTCGGCCGCGCGCTAGCAAGGGGGATTAGCGCGCGGCACCCACGCGCGCCTATGCGCGATCGGGGGCGGACAGCCGCGGGACAGCCGGCCCATTGTCTCCGCCGCAGGGGACAGCCGTGTTTTCTTTGTTAATGGAGATGCTTTTGTCGGGGGCGAGCCACCGCGAGACTCAATTAATTTGCGCTCAGATGAGCAGTGATGGGGCTGACTCGCGACGGCCGCTGCTGCCTCCGGTTCTGCCCGTGACGCGTATATACCAGTACACGCTAAACGACGGCTTGTTCGCTCGACGCTACTTGTATACACACGAACGAAGGGAAAAACGTTACTCTCGACGATTCCGCATGGACACGCCGACGGGTTTCCGGCGTTTTGTGTCGTTTCACGACGGGCGAAACGCACGGAGAAAAATGATCATCGGGATGTTGCGTCGTACGGGTGGAGGAGAAGGCAAAAACACTTTTAATTACAAGCTTTTGTTCGAGAACTATCTGGGGAAGAGGGAAATAACTTTTGTGGCACAAAAGTGTTTTCACGCACTTTAACGTGAGTCAAAATCAAGTGACTCGCCCTCTTATGAAGCGACGTTCAGGATATTTCCATGTTACGAAAGTTATATTGCTTTATTCAGTCATTCTCCCATTACTTCTATTCCTTCTCCATATAAATTGTATTATAATCCGCGACTGCAGATACGTGTGCACTAAATCTGAGTCTGCTCCATCTCATCCAGAAGTACGCACAGACAGACTCGAAGAGCAAGTTAAATAAAAATATATTTAATAAACATTAGTTTTCTACGCGTTAACTTGATTTGCAGCTCTTTACTCTACTAGTTCAGTAAAATTTGTAAAAATCGACCAATTTTTTAGGAGAATTTCGCCAATTTTCAGTTGAATATTTACTATTTTCATCTGATATGTAATCTTAGAGGATACATGAACATTATCTCAATTCAATCATTTCAAGTTCCATTCAATCCTATATATTCTTATGAGTGTCAACTAAGTTTATATAGTGGGTGTACGAGTGGATAAACATTTATAGACACGAATCCAATGTTGCAAGGTGATCTGTATACATATATATTTATAGCCCGTCCATTTTTGATTTCGACATATTCTCTTCTCATCACGTGAGTCAGAACGAACGAGGTCGAAAATCTCGTTGGAGGTATACCGACTCGAGTCCCGAATGAATACGTCGATGCGGTCGACCCTCGAAAAAAAGAACCCAGATCCCAAACATCGGCCCCCCTCAAATCGGATCCCCATCAGGCGGAGAGAATCCGGTGTGCTCCAGCACTCTCGCAAAAGCAATTTGTATCGAGTGAGCGGGCCTGGAGCGGCGCGCGGTGTATATAATACGGGCATGGCGAGCTCTCAATGCGGCTCTGGCCGTCTCGCTGACAATGGGCGAGATCAGAAAAGTGCCGGCTGTGAATATTACCGGCTGCGCTCGAGCTGTCAGCTCGGGCTTAGCGCCCCGTCCGTCAGGTGAGCGCAGACACCAGCAGCGGCGGCGGCGGCGGCGCGGCGGTGGTCCCCCGCCTCTTGGCGTATACATATATATGCCTCGCGGTCGCGGTTGGGCGCCAGTGTCGATCTCGTATTCCATACGAGGAACTCGGCGCTTTTTTCCCCGGGAAACCGTCATTTTTTTCGCGGGATTATCGGCGTCGTAAAGTACTTAGCGCGCGACGCGACGACGCGCGGCCGAGTGGCTGAAAGCTCGAGAATGCCCCTCGGGGGAGCGATACGCCGGACAAACAGCCTACAAATTGGATTCTACACTGGTGTCGGGCTCTAGCCGACTTGCCAACCCCGCCGAATGGAAAATTTCACCGCCCCCCGCGCAAATTCCCCGGCGTGCGCCTCGCCTTTATGCGCGCCTCTCCTGTTTGCCGCCACTGATGTTTCGCCCTCGTTCGCGCCGGTGTTTTCTCCTGGAAGCAAGTGCATCCCCGGCGGGGATCTCTTTGAATTCGCGTTCGGCCGATTTATTATTCCCTCACGCGAGAGAGCGGGTCCTCCGCACACGACGCGAGGAGGCTGTTTGCTCGATCGAACGTGTCGTCGCGTCGACCTCTCGACAGCGCGCGTGTGTATTTTTCGTGTATGTGGGGGACTGTGTGCTCTGTTAGACTCGTGACCGGCGAATCTTTCGTCACTCCTTTCCAGAAGAACTATCCAATTACCAGCAGGGGCCAAAGTTGAAGCCTGCGGGTTGATTCGTGAATCATAATGTGCCGAGCTACGATTGTACCAGAAAGTATTGTAGCTTGATAAATGGTTTGAAAAGCCGATCGAAATGTGCGAGTTCATTCAACAGGATAATACAACTTCCCTAGTTGGAAAACACGTCGGGAAACCGAGCTGTATTCTGGCTGATTATACACACGCGTTTTTTCTCCTCTGCAGCAGCAGAGCAGGCTTTGTGGGATGTAATTTCTCAAACTCGGCTTCAACGACTTAACATCTTCCAGGAAAACTAATCCCACATCTCAGTCTGTTTGGACGTCGCAAGATTGATCTGCCCCGCAGGGACTGGCAAATTTTTCACATCTCTCGCGGCGTGATACACACACAAACAAGCTCGGGTCGAAGAGATCGCGCGCGCGCGGGGCACGGGGCCCGTGCACTCAAACGATTATTTATGTCTTCCGGGAGCTTTGAACTTGCGGCTGCGGGGGCTTCGCTCGCCCCGTGAACTCCCCCGTGCGCAAACAACCGTCGGCCGATTTGGGGGAAAAAAAAAGGAAAGTGTGCGCGTGTAACACAGCGGTTTGTGTATCAATCGCCGAAAAACACGCTCGCCGCTTCAAAGGAGAGCTGAAAAAGACACGAGTGTGAGGACTATATGAGCGGCGCGGAGGATCAAAAGCCGCTGCACTGCGGGCCCGAGTGACGGAAGCCAGCTGTGGCGGAAGCGGCGCGACGAATGCCTCCTCGGATTTTATCCCGTCGTCTCTCTCTCTTGCTTTTTTCCTCGCCAGCTCCTGTCACCCTACTCGCGCCTTTTTGCCCCACGCGCGCGAAGACACGGCCAATCTCGACTCGGGAGGGCCCCGTCAAGCCTTTAATTCCCCGCCACGCTCGACTTGGCCGCGATTTTTCGAGAGCTCGAGTGAGAGAGAGAGGGAGCTAAGCTCGTCCCGCTTCTGAGCCTGCCTGCGTCGAGTATACGCGGTGAAACGGGAGTAGCGCTGCAACTTGAGAGAATTAGGAGCAGCCCGAGTGTGGCGAGGCGTGGATTTTTAAAATGCTTCTTCTCCGCGCGGTGAATTCGGATGCTATTTGGAGGCCCAGCTTGAGAGCGAGAGTCGGCGAGTATGGTACGGGCAACGGCTCAACACTCTACACCGTTCAGCCGAGTGAGCTTATTCTATGCGAGAACCGGATGAGCTCGAGGAGGGAAACTAGCGCGTTTTCCCGTGAACCTGTCGCGAAAAGCTCGTCTTAACTTTTGTTTGCTCGTCATAATTCAATTGACTGCGATTCAACGTAACGAGAATGGCTCGAAGCTATATACCCATCATCCAGAGCAAGGCGCGGGTGTCTAAATGTTGATGGACGAGCGATTGTTCCGAGGAATTATTCAAATCGCGATTCGTGGGAAATCGCAACATACGCATCAGCGATTCAACGGATCACATGAAAATTCATACTCGATATACATAGTTAGATTAATGCTCGAGCAATTATAACTACTGGCCATTTTTATTCTTGGAAGGGAACGCGTTCAATCGTGACGCAACCACGATGGTAATGATCGTGGCGATATAAGCAGCGGAGAATATTCATACGATCGTGTGTGTATGGGCAGTAATACTCCTATCGTTTAATAGCGTTCCAAACGATTTCAAAGATATTTCACGTGGGTGATGTTACTCATAATGGGCGAGTTACAAATGATTCGTCCGAGGGAAAACGATCGCCGACACTTGCAGTTGCGATTCAGTGTGAAGACTTATTATACCTCTCGCGACTTACGACACTCGGCAACTGACTCATATATTTTCAATCCGCACACGCTCGTCTATGAATCTCCCGTTGCTATGATTACCTCGGTATCCATCAGGACGCGCGATGATTTAGCACCTGGGCACGGATCGTCGATCCAGGATAAACTAATCGCGGACGCGACAGTGTCGTCGGTCATATTACGCATCAAATCTCCTGCCCGGAGGGAGAAAGAAAAAACTCAATCGCGGACTCCCACTCGCTCAGAATCTCTCGGCGTACATCCGCGAGGCATGTATATGAAGATAGGCGGATGGTCGCATGGCCGGTGCGCGATACGAGCCCCGCGATATACACACGTAGGCAGTGTGTGTGTTTGTGTCGGCGCGAAGAAAAAAGGGGCGGACGCGTATAATCCATCGCGCGGGCCCACACTTGCAGGATTTCGAAAGACAACAATGCCACGGTACTTTATGTATATGAGATACACGCGTATCGGCATATTGCGCATTGTATGCAGGCGCGCGCGCAGTGAGCGCGGGGTGCGCCTCTCACAATGCCTCCTGCATTATGTATCCCGGGCTCTTTTTTCCCTCTCTCTCTCTCTCTTGAACATACACACAGACACACGGGGCGCCTGTCGTGATTCCCAGGTGTACTGTACTCGGGAGCTTTGCCGAATGCTACCACAGCAGGCCGCTGATCTGAATGAGGAAGTCGATCGAAGTAGGCGATGGAACGGCCCGGCTAGCGTGAGAAATCCTAATGGTCGCGCGCGCAGCCCACCAACACTTAGTTCCATGCACATACCCGGCTGTTTACTTCGTATTGATGAAGAGATCTGACCCGTTCGCTGTGTGACGTGGGAACACCTCGTGGACTGGGCGTGAACGAAGCTGCACGTGCTGCGCTGGTTAATATTGACCTTATCGATCAGGTGCGGGCCTCGCTCCTAGTGCGGCATGGATGTACTACAGAGTTGCGACTTTTCTCGTTCGTCTTGTTATGCCTAGACTTGATTAACAAACGCGATTGAGACGTACGATTCAATCGGTGGTCAGGCTTATACAGTCGATCCTTGTATTGATGAGCAGAGAAGAACAGCTTATACCGCTACCAGCTGAGGTTGGTGCCAACATTATTCGATTCGTAACGATGTCATTGACTCTGTGACCAACGATGCAGCGGCATTTGCAAGTTATTTTTTATCGTAAATGTCTCGCGATAAAGATATATCCAAGACTTTTAAACTCTGAGATAGATACGATCAATGATATGATCATTGAATGTGTTTTTCCTGACAGAAATAATTTGGTGTGATGGATTCGTATCCGAAGGTGTTTCCTACTCAAACGTCAATTTTACTTGCGACGGGTGATTCGTTCCAATGTTTACATTCAAAGTATGTTTCTAAACTACTCAAAACTAGCAGCCAGTTCTGTTTCATTTACGGGATATATTTTGTAAATCAAATTTTGGAGCATAGATCATAACTTCGGAAACGTACCGAGGCTTAATTAATTATTCGGCGGTCTTAGCTTTATATGAATTAGACCAAAATCAAATCAACATAAATATCTTGTAGCACTATCGAAACCCATTGCATTCTATACGGCAAAACTTCTAATCTGATTGCGCCCAAGAAAGCATCCATGATCCCTACGCGTCTACTGCAGTTCAACCAGAGAGAGAGAGAGAGAGAGAGAGAGAGAAGAAAAACCCGATCTACGATCGAATTTTCGATAATCGACATCGGCAATTTTTCCACCCTAAAATTGCTCGCGAATCGACTATAACGCGATATTGGTCGCGCTACAAATATCGTATATCCGTAGCGCCGTCGGTGCCCCCCTCGCGGGCTGACGCGTCGTCGACTTTCCGAGAGCGTCGTTGTAGTCGAGAGGGCCGTTGAATTCCATCGGCGTCAAAGTTCAATTTAAGCAATTGCCCTGCACTCGAGCGGCATCTTGGCACTTTGAAATTCATGCAAAGAGTCAGCTTTCCGCGCGCCGGGAGGACTCGGAGCGACGTTGTATACGTGTATACATATACGTGTACATGTACACCGTCTGCCCGACGACGTATATAACCACTCGCGCGGTGTTCTCGCGTTACCCACGCGCGCGAGGCTGCGTCCTCGAAATTCGAAGCCGCGAGCGCAAGTTGCCATTGACGACTGCATTATAGTCGCGCGCAGCCCCCGCGGCTCTGCGGAATCGCGCGCGCGCCATCCGGCGCAAGTATCCGATTTCTCCGCGGGAAATTCAGCGGGCTGATGGATTTTCAAGAATTCGCGCTCGAGCGCGCGGCTCAGGAGACACGCACGGAGTCGAACACGACGCGACGACGACGACAAATTAAATCGTACCGGCGCGGCGCCGAGGGATGACTTTCAATGAGCGGACGACGAGGTGTGCATTCCCATCGAGTCTCAATCGCTCGGAGGGAACAATCCTTTGGTGCGAAGTGTGTGTGTATATACTCCTCTGGCGCGCGTTGTAATGCGTCGCCGCTCGTCGGGCGTTATGGGATCGGCGCGGTGTCCTCGATTCACGCCAGCCGTCTTTCGGAGTCACGTACATAACTTGGCTTGTTCGACCTAGCCGTCTCGGTGTCGCTGTTCGTTTCCCGACAAATATACTCTTTGCGCACTCTGCTCGATGTTCGCAGTGCAATTTCAGCGCATATGCAGTGCATCGATCGAACGATAAGCGGCGAATCTGATGGAAACGAGAAAATTGTCAATTTTGATGCAACTATGTACAAGAGTTTTGGAACCAATTACTGATACGATGGATATTGATTTTTTCTAAATTGACCTAACCGTCAAGATCAACTGCTTGCTTAGTTATATATTCACGTGTCTCATTGACGAAATGCTACCCGTACAAACATAGGGGAGGGTCTATTGCCAATGGCAATGGCCCATATATTGGCAAAATATTGCCGACATCTATTATTTTTATACCGTTGAAAATCTTCTGGTTACATGAATATTTTGGCACCATATCAGTTAGCCGTCGATGACAAAGCCTATAACGCTAAATAATCCAGCTAGTAGAATGGATAAATTTTCCATAGCAAAAATGTTATGACTTTTGCACCGTTCATAGAGTATAAGACTCGAACAAATATTTTTAACGAACGAATTGAATCATACGAACACTACCACTGTCCAGGTCGATCGAGCGTGCAAAGCCGAAAGATAATCTTTGGGAAAAACGTCTTGAAAAGTTGCAACGTTACAGGGAAGAAAGCCGCGCGATAGTTTCTCACCTTCGGCGGTAAGATGTATATGCGCTGCCACAGGGCAGCTCTCGTGCAGAAGGCTTAATAAGCCGCGCGCGACCGGAGCTCATGAAGCTTCGCTGACTTGGCGCACGGTGTGAGTGAGTAACGAGGCACGCGGGGGGATTTGCGCGTGTCAATGTACCTTAGGGCCGGGGCCGTATGGACGGACAGCCGAGAACAGGCAGGCGTCACAGCCGCCACTCATCGACGTCACTCGCCCACTCCGCGCCGCCGCCGCTTACACAAAGATTCTCCCGGGCTCAATGTAGATACGGCCTGTCGGTCCGCCTCCACCTCCCAAGCTTGTCTGACTAGTACCTGCACACCGCGGCCGCCGCGTTTTCGCAGTCCATACATGTATATATGAGCCATTCCACGAAACCTTAGGATTCCATGCTTCTGTTGTGTTTGATGGCTATTCGATGATTTTTTTGAAGTTTGTGCAATAGGACTGTATACTAAAAATCATAAAATATAAGATCATATGTTCATAATTATTATAAAAAATCATTTACTGCACGTAAAATATCATAATATCCAGCATTTTCATTGATTTTCGTTGCAACCAACCCAATTTTTCTGAGTTATTAGGGATCTGTATGCAAGCATTTTCACCAAAAATACTCGGAAAATTTTTTTTGTAAAGTGTGATGATCGCAGAATACAGTAGAAACTGTTTCAAAAGTGTGACCGAATCGCAAACTGGCTTATTAATTCAATATATACCTGCAACTACTTTTCAAGAAAAATGAAAATGTTTCGCTTTTGCCTCTGTAGAAAAAAGCTTTTTTCGATCACATGAAGTTAACATACTATATGTCGTAGATTTTTTGATGGCGAACCGTATGCCTTTGTTTGAATGAGTGTGCCGCAATTGATAAAAACGTTATATTGATGTAAAGTTAGGTAGTCGCATGGGCCCCTCATTGGGAAAATTCACATTTTTTATCGGCACATTGCTAGTACGTTCGGCACATTCTTCAAACCGATGGCTCTTTTCTCTCCATCCCTTTAAGGATATATATCCCAATGGTTGAGACAGAATTCGCATTTTGCAGCGAGAGAAAGGTTTAAGAAAATTTTTAAGAAATGCGAAATTATTCTATGCATGGTACGAAAGATTTTGAAGTAATAAACAGCTTGGAAAATGATGATTTGAAGAATATCCGGTATAATGGGTCGAAAAAGGAGGTCAAGAGCTACAATTTGAACTGGCTATGTGTTGAAAAAATTGATATTATGGGGGCATATTGACCATAAAAACAATTATTTGACGTTTGATTCCAGAAAAACGTTGAAAAAATAATATAAATGGGTTATCTATTCAAAATTTGATCATGCAGATTTATAGAGGAGATTGAGCATTTTCATAATCTGAGGTGAAAAATCCAAAAAAATAGACGCGGGGGCGTAATCTATGTCATAGAAAATTATGCATAGTCGTCATACGAAAGATTTTGAAGTAATGAACAACTTGGAAAATGATGATTTGAAGAATATTCGGTATGATGGGTCGAAAGAGGAGGTCAAGAGCTACAATTTGAACAGGCTAAATTTTTTTCTCCATATAAAGTTTTTTCTTCACTTTTCCTTAAAACAGTGTTAGATGAAATGAGGGGTCCTATATTTTTTTATACTGTCATGGTTATTTGGAATGCTATAGAATAGGTTTCAGTGGCCCTCAAAATTAATTCTTTGATTTTTCTTCTTCCAAAATCCTAAAGTTCCGTGGAATTGCCCATATACATGTATATGCTCGACCGACGCTAATGGCTGTATCCCGCGGCCCGCGTGTAAGCAGCCAACACGAACGCCAGCATTTTATACGGGATAACTCGAGTAGATCCGTTATCGTGTGGGGGGATTTTCACGTGCCCAAGGGATTTTTGCCTGTCTCGTGGATCGTCCGAGGAGCGAGACGCGCTGCTCGAACGGAGCGACGAGCTACATGCGAGCTCGTCGCTCTCGACAAGCGATTCTGTCGAGATGCAAAATTGATTGTGAGCTCGAAATCTGAATATCGAGATGCAGCGAATTGATTTGGATCGCGAAAGTATAAATTATTTTCATAAAAATCCTGAACTAGTCGTTTGAAACTTGTAGACGTTAATAGTACATTACGTGACTAGTGCGCAAAGTAGGTGAATCCAGCACGAGTGGAGATTGGCGCCCGAGCGCAGCGAGGGTGACAACACAAGTTTTGGATTCACCTACATGTGCACGAGTTGCGTATACTATTTTTTGTATCGAAGTTGGAAAAGTTTGACTATGGAATGGATGATTGACACGCGTACATAGCGTCATGCTCTTGTTGCTCAAGTGCAACGAAGGTTTGATAAGCGGAGAAGCACGTGTAGGAGAAGGGCAAGAGCGGGTCCAGGGGCGCAGCCCCGGTGTGGGTGCAGGGGGGCGAAGCCACCGCCGGGGGGTTGGGGGGGGGCGGAGCCCCCTTATTTGAAACAACAAAAATATCAACATCAAAAAGAAAATACATATGATACTAGAAAAAAATGAACACAATTGGGCAATAAATTTTACATCAGAGCAAAATGATAGTATTACTGAAACATTGCAATTTGTTAATTTTCCTTTCCCGCAAGTGAAATAGAACACCTTTGTATATATATACCGGCTAAGTGAACCTCACGTTTCCAAGCATCACTCTGCAGAGTTTTTACCTCTACTGTGTTGTAACTGCTTAATCTTGTCCTTTTGACTCCCAGAGGTTTGAATTTTGAAATTGACCGAGTCGAATTGGACAGAAACTTTTGTGGGGATTTTGTATTAGAAATAAAATGAGAGGAATATCATAAAGCATACATATATATGTATATAGAAATGCATTGGTCTCTCTGCTAGGCAGAATCCCCAAGAATCTAAAGTTATACGTTGCTTCGTAATACGATGATCGTAAATTTTATATCTTTCTCGCAGTGCGTGCGTATATTTTCAATTTCTCGCACTACTTTCTCGCACCACTTTCTCGCACTGCTTTCTAGCACGGTGAAAAAAATGGTACTTTGCGCACCCTGGTCCGTGAAAAAAAGACAAACTTTGCGCACTAAGATACGAAAATAATAATATTGTGACAAAATAAGTTAACATATATTTAAGAAATTATCATACCTTGAGGACGGTTACCTGCAGCAACTTGCTGACCAGGAACCCAAGCTTGCTCAGGAAGCTGTGCTGGCTTTGGGAGCTACGCAGGCTCTGAGAGCTGCGCAGGCTCAGGTAGATAATTATCTTCAGGGAGCTGAATAGGCTCTGGGAGATGAGCATAGCTGCTCAACTCCAGCATTTGGTGCACCAGCACCATTCGCTCCAGGAGCAGCGACTTGGCCATTATTTATTGCAGCCACATGATTGATCTCAGCTAGATAAATCAAAATTACAGAATATTCATTAAGTCTAATCTAATAATTATTTTTTCGTATCTTAGTGCGCAAAGTTTGTCTTTTTCACGGACTAGGGTGCGCAAAATACCTTTTTTTTTCACCGTGCTAGAAAGCAGTGCGAGAAAGTATTTTTCATCACTTGTATCGAAAAGTTGATCATTAAACCTTAGTTTTCTACACTCGTGATGAAAAATACTGTTCGATACTAGATCAAAAGACGATTTCTAGGCACGTGTGATTACCACCCTCGCTTTGCTCGGGCGGCAAACCTCCCACGTGCCTAGAATTCGTCTTTTGGTCTAGTATCGAAATGTACTATTCCAGCACCAGTGCGAGAAAGGGGTTCGAGAAAGCTTTTTCCCACACCAGTACGAGAATTTGAACAAATTATTTGTACAAATGTTGTCTGGGGTGAGTAAGCTAGATTATTATGCAAATTTGTGCTTGTTGTTGTTGTTGTTGTTCCTAATGTTGAATACTATGAATCTATTACCTTTATACATTCTAATCACTACCCACTAGAGCCACCAAAGAATTATATTGAAGTTTGTAAAAAAATACAACCCGATGAAGTAACTCCAAAAAAAATATCTTAATAGAACATCCAACTAAATGACTACGTACGGCTTCATCGTCTGCTCTTTCTATATCTTTTATCGATCAAAAACTTGCCTATTGATACTCCAACTTGTAGAAGCTTTCCATTTCCCTCAATATTGGTGACCAGCTGCTTTGCTCTCGTAAATATCTCATCGAAGTTGAATCACCCATATCTGGATCTGGATGTATATTTCTAGAAAAAAATATATTCTCACAAAGCATATTGTTCTTACAAGACCATCAGAAACTGAAATCAAATTAAATCAATCGCAAAAAATATACTTATCTGACGTTTTCTTCTTCTCCTCCAGAAATCCCTTTGAAGTGAATTTATTCTGAGTCGTGGCTTTGGCAAAAACAGCGTCTGTTCAAGGTAGTCTAACAGCAACAAGAACCAGTGCACAGAACATGAATGTCCACAATCATATTCATTCCAGTGTACTCTTTGTGACGGTATGTAAAAGGTAATGTTTGGGATTTCATTCTCATCCCCGAGAGATGCTCTCAGTGATATTTTTACAAGGGATTTTTTGGGCGCTAACCTTGCAAGTCTTATATCCTCACTAAGTGTGTTGCTCAAAGCAAGAGCATGTAAACGTTGTTACGTGGGCGTTCTGGACCATGCATACACCTCTTACTATGCGTGAACATAGCTGCTTTATCAGGCTACCGCGGCTAACTTCATGGTCAAAAAAAAAAAAATGATCTAAAGAAACATCTGGTCGAGAGAAAAAATTTATAGTAGATCGCTTGACACGGTACTGCAAACTCATTATTGCAAACGAGTATTTATTTTTGTCAATCGCTCAATTGGGATGCTAGATGATCATGAAATCCTGTTTCGCTTCCGAAAAAAAGTCGTTTTGGCTAAATTAATGCCAATGTAAAAATCGAGCGTGCAATATCAACCATTATATAGTGTGGTGTCTTCTGCTTGACGTATGGAACACTACTGCGTTCCGTGATTCGCTTGAGCTTTTCTCCAAAAGCTCGATCCGAATTTTAAATTTACTATTCATACACTGCGCAGTAATACATGCTAAATGTAGGATATTTTTCCTTCTGTCGAGCCTGTTTCGTTGTTGACTCGGTGGAAAATAAAAACAAAGAGATTCAATTCCAGCCGATAACAACTATTAGAAATGCGCCAACGACAAAGACAACACGTCACTACTGACGATCGGAGAGCTTTAATTTCCCCGTAGTACTTTCTTGTCCAAACCGTTTATCGAGCTCCTCACTCAATTTGATATTCTCGTATATACCGCGCTCGAGTGGTTATTTATGAATCCGTGGCTACTGCACCGCGCATGATAATTGCTAGATTATCCAGAACGCGCATGTACAAAGTGAGTACAAACGACATGCGGTCGTGGGAAGGGGAATGATTTATCAGTAGCGTATTAGGCATGTTAGTACAATGGTGAAACGAGCATTCGACGAGCGCGTCCGGTGAGCGTTGCTTCTCAATATACATTATATACGTCGGGCTTATAGGAGCGTACGGCATGCCATCAGAATCCAAATTAAGGAAACGAGGTGGGAGATTAATACAGTGTCGACAAGCTCAAGCGCGCGCACAGGTGCATCGCGCGGCTGGCTGGTTATACGTGCGCGCGCTGTCTCCCTTGCCTGCGCACAGACCGTTGATTTTATGCCCTTGTTTACGCTCGCGTATATGCTAATCGCTCGCGGCGCAAAGCTCCTTTCAGCAAATGAATAGCGATCTGCATAGCCGTATAACGCAAAGTAGGCTAATGCTCGGTGCTGCGCCGAACAAAAAAACAAATGTCCATACATAGTGTGTAAGTGCACGTCTCTCTTTCCCCCCTTGTCTTCGTCCCGGCGATCGTTCGTCATTATGCGCGCGCGCGGAAAAACTCGAGGCTGCATTGTTCGGCTGACACTCGCCTACAGCGTCGTTCAGACGCTCTAGGCTCCGTCATATTTATTAGCCTCGCGCGTATATGTTGGCTCCCCACGCGATTCAGGGTAGTTCCTGTGCAGTACAAGCTCGACAAGCTGGATCGAAACACAAAAAGTTGAATACTGACGAGGTAAAACCGCCGAATTCTATCTAATTTAGTATTGGATATAGTCATTTGGAGGGAGTAACGTTGTTAGAAGCCTCTCGGAGCTGCAGCTAGTGGATGGACTGAATTGCTCCGAGCAAATTGCCCTGCAAGGTTTTGAATTCTGGATGATCTCACGATAGCAATGAAATTCTCTCTAGCCACCGAAGCTCTGACACATCGATGACGATAAAACTATCGGAAATGCTTGTTAGATCACAGATAATCTTTATTGGATAGTCAAATAAATCGAAGAGACGTTAATTAAGACTAGCCTTATTATCATTCAACTATTCATGAATCGTTGTCATTTATACGAGATTACGGGGTTTCATTCACCCATAAAAATACTTGAATATGAAGATTAGGCTGACTTGAATCATACCAATGTTGTATTTCAGTACCCAATAAAGTTCAATCGCGACTTCTGACCCAGAGATACATTATAAGCACAGAATTATTGAGATCCGAGAAATGAAGGCTGATTATTATCATTTTGTGTGTCGATAGTCACTGATCCTTCCGAGCATCTGTAATAGAGAGGTTCGAGACTTGACTATAGGTATTTCACGGTGACTCATTCTCGTAAAAAGAAAAAGTTGTGGGTTGATTTTTCAGCGTCGGTCTTCCTGTGTCGTTTTTCTCTCGATCGTATATAACAAACCCAAAAGCCATATACACAGAATAGTTTTTGCGTGACCATGCCAACCGTTTGTCGGGGGAGGCGTTGAAATTTACCGTTCCAAGAAAGCCGCCTGACAAATGCCATACACTAGGTGGAAAGTTTTCGTCGTTCCCAGCCGCACCTCGAGATCACGAAGATAACTCGACGAGGGGGTGCGAATTCACGTTGCTCCAAATTACCCCACGCACATACATCGTCGAGATCGTGCGGCAAGAGGTAAAATGGGATCTATGTACGTTAACGCAGAACCAATCGCGACACGCTTCCACGTCCTCTGATTTACGCGCGATCGGCCCCCGTTTCCAACGATCCCCGTTGAATTTTCCACCCGCGATTTCATGCCCTTCGTTGTGTGGGTGCGGTGGGAGGGGGCAACAGTGGCCACGATCAAATCGAATCTCGAGAGGCCGAACGAAAAAGCCCCTGACGAATGAGTCGAAAAGTTTAATTCCGTATATCCCGAGGTGGTGCGCATGCGGCCGATTGGGCCGCGACGAATCGCGGACAAATGGGCTGCGGCCGGGGCGAATCGGCCGGCCGGTGAGTCACCAAAACAGCATCATTCGTATACACGCGCACATCCATCTTGCGCGGCGTCCAAAGGTGGAAAAATCATTAGCGCCGCACGAGGGCTTTGTGCGGCGTCCGCGCGACTCTCCGCACGGGGCCAAAAGTGAATAAACGGGCCCGAGCAACGCCTCCCGCCCGGCAAAAACTGGCGCGCATCTATCAGGCCGCGCTACGGAATAAAACGGAGAGACGTGTCTGTTTCTGGGTAGTACAGGGCAGGAGAGAAAGAGAGAGCTGACGTAATCCCCGACACTTAGTGTCGGGAAGCTTTTCACGGGGCTGTCGGGTCTCGCCGCGGGTAGCCGCACGATTCCACTTACTCGTGGCCGGAGCTTCCCGGACCAGCAGCCCATAACTCACCCGCGCAAGCGCCCGATAGATCGAGCGGACAGATACACACACACACACACACACCCATGATGGACGACGGGGCAGCGCACGCGTATACACATAGCCGTTTACTACCCCCTCGCGCACACACCTACTCATTCATGGTGACCGCCTCGCCGATGACTTTCTTTTCGCCGCCACCGGGCAATTCCCTATACAGCTCCTTCCGCGCCATTCGTGTTGTCCAATTGTCGTCGAGACCCACTGTACGCTGCCGGACGCGGTGACGGAAATTCGACGGGCGAAATTAGCCGACTCGAAACTGCCAGCGACGTCCGAGTTGCTACGTAATACGGTTATACCCCGATGGATACTCGATAAATCACGAGCGAGGTTTCCGTTTGCTGATACCGAGTCTACGAGTACACTCGTTTGTTTTATTGATATTTTAAAGACTCGCTCGAGTGTTGGTATATGTGAGACTCGATGCTGCGAACGCGTCAGTGACAGTATTTTTAAAAAACTCCCGAGTGCACCAAATTATTAGCGAATGAGCAAAAGCATAATTTTTGACATTTTGAATTCATATGAAGTCTGTCGTTATGAATTCTCGCTTGGTTGTGCATTCGATTTCATCCCATTCCAATATTGAGGAATAATATAAGCAATGCGGGGACACTGCACGCAGTCCGGGAGCATGAAATTTTACTGACTATATAGATCCTTTCGATACACCGAGAAAAATAATCGAATACACCAACTTCCAGCAGATAGTCCATGAATGATTATTGATCCTTTTGGAAAGTATATGCAAGTTTTTTATATGTATAAATATACCGGTATGAAATCAATGATGACTTTTCAATGTCTTTGGAAAATCGTCGGTGCACTTGACGAATTTTCTCTTCATTCATATAGAGGAATCCTATAATTCGCATAGTTTTGCCATGCGGTGTCCCCTTGTAAGATGAGATGTGGAAACAGGGACTGACCGTGAAGTTTGTGGCTCTATTATTTGTCTAAACATCGTCACACGAGTATCGATTGGCCACGTACGGAGCTCCACAAATTTTTCCGAATCTCACCTGGCTTAATGTTTGCGTATACGCTTGTATACACGTGCGTGTGTGTGTGTGCGAGCGAGACCCTTTTGATTGTCGCTGCAGCGGCTGGGCCTCCTTTTTCTCCCCCGCATCTGTCGGTACGGCTTTTCACGAGTTTCCTCGGCGGGTAATTTGTGACGCTCGTAAAACGCGCGTAAGAAGTTGGAAAATCGCTTTTGGTCTGTATGCCAGCGGTCGGGCGAATAAAGCATCGCAAAGGTGCACCAATGGTCGCGATGGCTATTCGCGCGACGAGAATTGATAGCTCGAGAGAGTTTCCCCTGGAAAATTCACTGCGGCGGATCGCTCGGAATTTTTCTCCCACGACGAATTTTTACGACCTCGTTAAGCTGCTATGCGTATAGTTGTATTGTACTTTTGGATTTACGGCCGCGAAATGCCGCGCGATATCCCCCGCAAATAACTGCGTATTTTATTTTGTATTTTTACTTTTAATCTGCACGCCTATACGTCTTTCGCGTTCAAAAACTCGCGTCGAGTCGTTTTTCACGCTGCTCAATCGTCGATTACTTTGAGTATCTTGTGAAATGTGGTGTGGGTCAGAATCCAATGCTATCGAACGAGATGATTCGATGAAATACAAAGGCGCTTTTGTGTGGAAGGAGCATGTAACGACCGTGGAAACACATATTTATTTCAAAGGAAAAAAAGAGGAGAATGAAAACACGCCGGCCAAATGCGGAAAGTGTTGTTGGTGAGTGGAAAAGAACGCGAATACAAGAATGAATACTATGAATTCTTAAAACATATTACTATATGTGTTTAACGAGACGGAATATTCCCTAAGGATTACAATTTCGAGAAAGATTACACGATCTCGCATCGTAAAATATTACGCGCTGTATTATTACATTTATGTATACCCCGAGCAAAGTATAGCCCTGCGCGCTGCGGATTATTCCCCACAGCAGCAGTTTTGCCCTGTGGGCAGCGAAAAACCCCGAGAATTCCGAGAAGCGTTTTTCACTTTATTATCATGATCATTATCGTTAGCATTGCCATTATTATCTCGCGCCAGCCTAAGCCGCAACGTGTGTGTGTGCACGACCGCGGCTATACATGTGTTTGCTTTCTGACCGCAGTAATAATCTCGAATCCCCTTTTTGTTTGTCCCCTCAGCCTGTTTTTCTATCATACTCTTTTATCGCCTCATTTTTCCTATTATTCTACTTTACCCCGAGTTATTATTGTTTTTTCCGCGCGTTTCATATCTACTCTTGCTTGCTTAATACATCCTCTTATTATTTGCTTCAGTGTAAGAAAAATCATACCATGTCGGATTTTTCTCAGGTACGTCAATTTTTCTTGCTCAAACTTTTTGTAAATTAAATTATGCTGTTTGTTCTCTCGATTTTATTCAATTGGCTTGAAACATAAATAATTCACCTATATTAAGAGGGAGAATTTTTTCAAAAATATTCATAGCTTAGTTTCTGAGGATCCTCCCAGTGGTCTGAAACGTTTAAATTAAACTTTGATAGAGATTATCTCGAAAATGCATTTTCCAAACTGATGTGCAACATAACTTGGTTATTTTATATCCGATTGTACTTGAATTATCAACTCTGTAGCTTCTGAAATACATAAAAAATACAAAGTATTACGATAACTAAAATCATATAGATTGAGAAAATATATTTTTATTCGTTCCAAGTGAACCTGGAAATAATTACTTCCGACAGCGCATGAATCGAGACGTTCTCGACTGATCCACTGCCATGATGCCGTTTCGTGATCTAAATTTAATTGAAGAATTCAGTTACCCTTTGGAATATGTTCAATAAATCCTCAATGCTTATTTGAAATTCAAGAAGAAAAAATAGTTAGAAAATTCAAAATTCCATCGCGGTCTAAAGATGCCTTTTTCCCTATTTATTAACCTTTAAAATAACTTTTTCTGAAGCAACCTCTGATATCTAAATGATTATAAAACGACGCCATTTACTCAATGAGTCGCTTGAGTAAGAAACATTGATAGATCAAAAAAAAATTTCGACTTTTCGGAAACGTAATCTCCAACATCAGAATGTGTCTTTAATATGAAGGCCGATATTGAAAAACATGCGATCGTCTTTTACGGAAAATTTCTGTTTGAAATAATATGTACGCATAGAGAGAGCCCGATCGAGGCCCCTGGAAGATTTTGTATCAAAGAAAAATATCCACAGGCGTAGCGATATTGCAATAGATCACTGCACAATAACTGGTTGGAAACACAGGATCAGAGGAAGGATGATGGTAGACGTGGAGCGTGTGCGAGCGAGCGAACAGTATATAATAAGGGTAAAATCGCGATCCGACAAGGGTAATCGTCACCGCTCACGCATGCCCATAAACTCGGATGGTCTCGTTCCGCGGGCGGACGCAGCACTGCACACACGCGCCGCAGCTGCATTACCGCGACGCGCATCAAAGCCTCGAGTCGGCTCCTTCGGGCGCGCATGTATAGCGAGGTGTACTCCTTCAATCGGTCGAATTGCACCTCGTAAAGTGGCTCTATAAAGTGCCGCCTCCTGGCCGCGTATATGGCGTCGGGAACTGCCGCGGAGAAAACAGCCACCGAATGCACATCGCACTTTGCGAGCGCGGCAATTTTCGTGCCGATCGGCCGGCTGTAAGTATATCGGATTCAATTTGCATTAAAGAAGTGAAGAGAGAGGTGGGAGATATTCGAGCGGATCGAGCGTTATTATATATTTATGTACACACGGCGGCAACGAGGCTGCGCGCGCGCGCGCAACAAATTATTCGCCGGCTCGAGAGTTTAATTGAACAACTTGTCTCGGCTGCTTTCTCGCGTGCCCGCCTGCCTCCGTGTAAGCAAGCTATCATTGTCTGATGCAGGCGTTTTAATTAATTTCCGTTGTGTGCGCGCGTATACACGCGCCAGAGTATATCCGCAAATTGTTATACTCGAGATAGCTCTTATGATTTTCAATCGACGCTTGAAAAATTTAATCATCGGGTTACGTGAAACGCTGCTCATATATCGCTTCGAAATAGACTCTGGATCGTATAGTATATCGCTTGACAAACGTTTGAATTTGCTGTGAAAGTTGCATTGGAGCGATATTAACAAACGATCGTTCGGATACGTTGATTATAACTATCTTTGCGCCCGAACTTTTGGGGACAATTCAATGTACATTTTTCCAACAAACTTTTCAAATTTGATGAACGGACTTGAAAATCAATTTCAGTGTTGTCGAAGCAAACAAGTCGATTGATATACACATCGACCTTATTCCGTACGATTTATAATAATCGAGTTGTGAAAAGAATCTAGGAAAAACTTAAAATGAATGATGCATCCATCGGCACCATCAACATATTCTCTAGTCTCCAAAATGATTCATTTTACTCACAAAAGCATCCTCTTATTCCCATAGGAATTGGAGTTAGCGAAATTTTGGAAGAGAGCCTTATTCTTCTGGGAACAAGAAGATACTTTTTTGGGTGTTGAATCAACTTCTGATGTGTCATTCGACTCCAGAGCTAACTATAAATCAGCGATGCAACTGACGAAGGAAACAAGTGTAATCCCTGAACTTACAAATATATTGATGCTATTACAAGAGACTTATTCTCCTGCTGATCCTTTTAGCATCAAGAGAATAGCCTTAATCCCAGAGGAAATCTTCTTATCATAGAGTCGAGCAGAGTTTTCTTTACAAATCAAGATCCTATTTTCGTGAGTGAGGTTTCCGTGGGCAGAAAAGTCCAAACGTATCCAACTCAAAATCCCATAGACTCACATGGCGCAAGAATCGTTTAGAGCTTGATTCGCAAGTCACTCGATTGAAATTGGAATTAGCACGGTATAAGGCGATGTTCGGAGCCCCCGGCGC
Organism: Aphelinus atriplicis; assembly: GCA_020882685.1. Classification (NCBI taxonomy): domain Eukaryota; kingdom Metazoa; phylum Arthropoda; class Insecta; order Hymenoptera; family Aphelinidae; genus Aphelinus; species Aphelinus atriplicis. The sequence goes on from JAJGQD010000011.1 coordinate 1,268,081, forward strand.
GAGATACTCCGATTGTCCATGTATACATATACACATACATGCACAAGTGCGAGCATCGGACACGAGCTCTCGAATCTTTGAGCGCGTGTACACATCCGACGTTTCAATTCGCAGCCGCGCGCGCGAGCCTTTGATTCGCGCCGCTCGAGCTTCACCTGAATTATTTACAGTCGCGCGCGCGTAATAAAACGAATCGCTGTTTATAGGCAAGCGCGCTCACGTTTCTCAGCTGCCGTATAACGGTGTCTGTACAGCCGAGGCCAAATGGCATACGTGTATGCACGCACACACGCAAACTATCTCGTGATGTAAGCGCGGAATTCACCGACATTTCTCCCCGCGTATACGTATACATAAATTTATTGCTCGCGCGCGGCCGCGATGTATATACGGCCGAAACGGGCGAGTATACATATACATGTATGTAGCTGACTCGCACGCGGCTCACTGTCGGTGTATATCGGAGCCGCGCGATAAGTCGATCGGACTTTTCAATTAGCCGCGAATATACATTTGCCGCGCTCGGCGTTTTGAGTGCCGATAAATATACCTGCACGCGTGCGCGCGAGCGCCGATATATACTCGCGTGCGTTATGTGTGCTTCGCGCAAGTCTCGCTCGAACTCGAGAGACTCCGGCGATATACTTTGGCTGGATGATATTAGATTTGGTGTGCCCGTTTACGGCTCGATACGGTGCACCGATAATTCAATCGCTGTATAATATATCCACCGCGCCTGGTCGATTATGAATTTAGCTCGGAGCGCGTCGCCGCAAATACTTCCTATTCGTAAGGATGTATCGGGTGGTAGAGTAATAAAGACGTATTTCGGAGGGGGCGCAGAGTAAGGACGTATCTCGGACGAGCGTAAAACGACACGATGGCTAGGGAAATCGAGATATCACAATATCGTATATCAGTGTTTGGCTATTAGCGATTCAAATTTATTTTTCATAAGAGAATCATGAAATGGATTATGGCTACGAAGTCTCAGCACCATTCGATTGTTTAGAGATGATTCGTGGATAGGTCGAGGGAAACAATACGTTGGCTGCCTCACGTGGCTGTCGAAAAATCATCCGATAAAGTTTGCCAGCAAGATGGGAGTCGGCCAAATGCAGCTGATCCGTGTCATTGTGCAAAAGAAACAGATAAATCATTCATTTTTCCAATTTCAAACCGCTTATATATTTCCATATTTCGCGATTCTCTGAGCTACGACATTATTTTGCGCCGCTCCGAGATACGTCCTTACTTTTTGCGCCGCTCCGAGATAAGTCCCTACTTGGCGCCCGTACGAGACACGTCCTCATGAATGGGGAGTATCGAAATGGACTATATACAAATGGTGAAGTGAAGCTCCACAGACCGACACGAGGATCCGTTGGCGAGCAAGGCGGAGCTTTCAATGAGCCCCCATGAATCACTCACTCCCGTTCGCGCGGGCTCGATCTTCACGCCCACGTGTGCGCGTGCAGCCCAGCCGTCGCACTCATGAAGCTGCGCCGGTACAGAGCTTTGGCGAATCCCCCGTAAAGCATGGGAGAAATTTATGATAATTGCCGATCGAGGGCTGCGCGCAAAACGGGCGTCGCGGGGAAAATCAAACGGAGGCGCTCGCTCGCGCGAGATGGATGGATGCAGCAGCAGAAGCAGGTCGAGGAGTATATAGGATAGCGCTAGCTATGCACAAGGAGTCGGGTGCGGGCCCCCCGATCAGCGGCAGACATCGCATGCGCACAAATAAATAAAGCTATCTCCCAGGGCGTTTATCATTTGCTATCCCGCGCGCGAGCGCCTCGTAAATCTGTCGGGCCGCGGGCCGTGTCTGCTCCGAGTCGATAAGAGCGGCTCCGCCACGCCGTCGCCGCGCCGCCGCGGGCAATACGCCGCGCGCATCTCTCCCTCTCTGACCCCCCACCGCCCCCGCAAACGCCCGTCACCTGCCCGACCCGGCTAATCTGCCTACCTTCATCGCCCTTTTCCACCTCTGCGCGCGCCTTCATCTTGACAACGCGTTATCGCGCCCTCGCCCATGGGAAAATCCTGGGCTTTTCCTCCTGCGGCTCGGGTGAGGCTCTCTAGCGTTATTAGCCAGATTCACTAATAGATTTGCTTTTTTTTTTCTCTTTCAGGGCCTCCTCCTCACTCCCGGCTCTGACTCGGATGCGCCGTGTAGATTAGATCCGAGTGGCGGAGCTTGTCTATCGTAATTTATGCGGTAGAGAGAGAAAGAGAGAGAGAGGGACCAAGATGCAAGCCACTCGAGATGGTGATTGCCGTGCGCTTTCGCGCGTGATACACCTGTTCTCCCTTAAATTGGTCATTCGTCTTATTGATTCTGTTGCGAAAGAAATGCCTCGAACGTCTTAATGGTGATTGCGAGCGGTTGTTTTTCACCCGAGTGCTACTATACTCCACGTGACGAGTCTGTGACTATAAAAGAAACATTTTCTATGGACAATTGTTGTATAATTGCACTCCCACATTTCCTCGATTATTGGCCAACGAAATTACACAGTCTTTTGTAATTATACATCTGGAGTAAAACTAAGGTAAGTGCGCACCGTACAACGCCCACATAAGCGTGAAAAATACTACATCGCGTAGAATATGAATTTTTCAATGCTGCTGGTGATTAATGAAGAATCTACCATATATCTTCCGATCGAGCTTTGCTGCATTGGGTTTGGATTTATCTACGTTGAGGGGCAACTCTTTGCCACATTGTGGCAAATGGAAGGTTTGGATGAAATCTACAATATAAGCAATGGTACATTGGATTTGGACTTCAAAACATCGCTCATTTTGGGTCATTGGAATTGTGAAGTCGAGAGAAAAATCGTCAATGATTCAGGTCTATTAGGCTAATTTTTGATTCGAAAAACGAAGACCCGTCGAAACAATTGATCAAATATTATTGAATCAAATATTATTGAAGAGGACATATGATAAAATAAAAATGGATGATGTAGATGAAATGTAAAATATGCAAATGGTATGTCACTCAATTTCTTTGTTTAGTCTGAGTATTACAAAAATGTTCACATTCGGAGGGAAATTGGATGGAATGTTGCTGGAAAAGTTTTTATAATGACTGGTAAGAACCGGTGTAAACATTCGCAACCGGTTGATACGTTTTAATTCGACACTATTCTATACCACCAACAATGTCCCGTGCCGCGGTGCTGCTGTAGACACGCGTATAAATAAAATGCAGAAGGTATTAGGCTCCATTGCAGGGTACACTTACCTCGCAATCAAGTATATCCTTGAATACCTTAATAGTGATTGCTTCGAGAATCCGCAGAAAAATCTCGATGTCTCATTCAAATGTTCAAGCGAAATTCGCGCATAATTCGAAAATATACTCAGCATCGGCATCGCGATATTCAGAATGAAACAGTTCGGTACGAGAGTGTATGGTGTTTAAAAAGTACTGCGCGACAGCCAAAAGAATCGGCAGAAAGTGCCACGATAAAATTCGTTAATTTTCACCTCCTCGGTGAGGTCGCGCAAATACAGTTTCCCCGATTTCCCTTGACAATTTGACGATCGACGAGGTAACGAACCGTCTCGGAATCGCCCGAGTAACAAACATCGCTCTCCGGATGGCGGATAATCCTCGCGAGTTGATCGCGACTTTACGAGTGGTGTATATGAAAATTCAAAAGATAGCCGGCGACGACCCAACAGCGCAGAACGAGCCGTTTAATATCGCCATCAATACAATCTCCCCTCCCCCCTCCCAGCCCAGCCCAACCCAACCCACCACCCGGATCGAGTCAATTTGGTCGTATTAATTAAAATTCCCCGGGGCCGCTGTAAAGTCGCGCGTTTATTGGCGGCATTAGCGATAATGTGGCCGGTCGGGTATAAAAATTAACACGTAAACGTCAGCCGCGGCTCGTGGGGCGATCGGTTATTTGTACCCTCCGTCGTATAATACCGCGGGCAACACGCCCGAAATCACTCGCCCCCACGAATTCGACCACGTCCTAACGGCTGTCCGCGCGATATCATGTCGGCGAAGCGGTAGCATTTTTCCTCGTATCCCCCCGACTCCCGAGGCCGAGAAACCTCTTCTCTCGTCTCCCTCTCTTCGGTATATTTACGGTGCTTCTTCCTCGGCCGACCGGCCATTCCTTTTCCGAATGGCCGATCGACTGGTAATCGTATGCAAACGCGCCAATAAAACGCCCCGGGACCGGCTTATATACGTATATAAGTCGATAGTCTTTCTGTCGTTCGCGAGCGATTTCCAACTGACTCTCTGCCCCCGAAACGAAATCCCAAATCTAAAATGTGGAGCCATTCCCGGCCGAACGAGCCGCGCCAACAGCTCTTCCCCCCGTCGCCGAGCTTGTCAATATCCCTTTTTGTCTGCGACGTCTCGCCGGAAATTTGGAATACCGTAAACGGATACATTTATTTATATAAACTCATGGGGAAACAAAAGTGTGCAAATCGGGGTACGTCATTCGAGCTTGCACAAGACGATTATCTTGATGAGAAACTAATGCATCCGAATGGGTGAAATTTTATGGCGTTATCCCATCGGAAAATAGCGATACTCGATGGCTATTTCGGTACCAGTCTTCGTTTATATATGAGATAAATAAATTAGAGTGCTTTTCGACAGCGAGAATTAAAAATGCTATATCGTTGATGAAATTAATTCGAACGTGTTTTTTTCCCCGGCGAGTTATTCCCTGCAGTTGAAACTTGACAAATCGAATGACTTTCTTTTTTTTCTCATATCAATTTTTTGCCGCGCTTGTCAAGCGGTATATACGAGAACGAATAAATACGCGCGTAATCGGTTCGATATTTTCGGCTAAATGATCATGATGTATCGCCAATAATTTGTCGGACAGATAATTTTTCAGCATCATTAAGAACGCTCGGTGTTTCCCGCGGCGAGGCTCGTTCAACGTCAATTAAAATTCACAGTCCGAGTAAAATTGAATGATCGCGTACAGAAAACGGGGCTCGGCTGATTTATAAGAGAAACCCTCGCGCTCTTTGAGGCACAAAGGAAGCTTTTATGTTCCGACGAAGATACAGGGAGTATTCAAGGCCAATTTTGCTCAACACCATTCGCAAAACTAATAACCATAATACAGTCGACGTTTCCTTGGCGTATCCATCAAGTGGAGATGTCCATTGGCGTGGCTGATTCAGCCGGTATTGGTAAGTGACATATGGAAGGGGTGTAGGCAATATACGTACATTATGACGACGCAATCTATTCCAGCGTGGGACCATCGTTAACCGCTGCTTAGAATTAATAGATTTATCGAAAAACCTCCAATACGTATATTTGCTACGGGAAAAGTTAAAACGCGTTCGCTGCAGCTACGGTATGGGGAAAAAATTATATTCCATGAAGATCTTTTGTGAATTGCTGTACTCGTTGTTCTCTAAAAATTGAGCTTGGAAACGAGAAGTAATACGTCAATTGGTCGACGAGAAATTTTGTTCGCTCATATTGTGAAATTTGTCTCTCGGACGCTCGTACATTCACATTGGTTGTACAGTTGGTTATTATCCTTCATAGCACAGTACACAAAATTATCAAAATCCTCATATTTTCCACAAATTTTCTTTAATCGGTCGAAATACTTTAACCAACCTGATTAAAAATACCTCCCACCAGCCGCAGCATCCCAATCGGTAAAAAAAATCCAGCGCTCCTATACATGTATTTCGTTCATCTCTGCGCATATACTGGCATATTGTGTGACGTGGCACGATGCCACTACCCAATATACATATACGAGTTTCGCAGTGCCATGCAGTGAACCGGCCGCCGCGCGGAGAAAGCGGTGGCTCGTTCGGATGATAAACTCGCGCCTCCTATATAAACGCCGGCCCGGCCAATCTCAATAAACACAAGTGTTGAGGACCGATAAAAGCGCGTCCGAGGATTTTAGCGCTAAATCGCCACTGCGGCAGCGCGACTTTATGGGCCGCTATTTATTTAATGAGAAAGCCTCGCGCGCGCGCGCGCCACAGGCCAAAGGTGCCGCTGCCACTCAAAAGCGCGCTCGCGCGCGTCGCAGATAAGCCGCGCAGTAATTATGGATGCGAGACTCGCGAGTGGATACGCCGATTAATAATCTCGACGTTGCGTCACCGCAGCTTAATTCACGGCCCAATGCGACAGATGATTCATGGAGGAATTCGCAATTTTCTGCGCCGTTCGCGCTCGCTAACAGTTTATTTGGATTCTCTCTTAGACTCGGCGCGAGAGGCTCTCAATGTACGCGCGTATACGAGAGAAATTTCAGATGAGATTTATGCTCCTTGATTATTTTAATGATTCGTGAAATATCCTTCGGAATATCGTAGGCTTCTTCTAACCAACCCCCCTCCCTTACCCCCCGTCGCCCCGATGGTTCACGCGAAGAGAATTGAATATTGAAAAATTAATTTTTGAAAACCGTCGCGTGCCGCGTCATCCTGTGGATTAATCTTGGGATCTCAAGGAGATATTCTCCAGGAGTCGATGTATATACGCTGCGGCATTGCATAAGTCGAAAAGTTTATTTGGTTGCGGGTTCTGGGGAATCTACCACGAATTGAGAAATTTTCTCTTCTCCAAAGAATTCGATGTTTATTCTCCGCGGATTAATTTTCTTCGTGTCAGAAAATATTTCTTATGATCGATGAGGCATAGCACGCGATTGGGTCGAAGGAACGCTCGTCTGAAATTAGTCACCATGAATCTCGCGGTTTCGAGTGGAAATATATTTTTCACGTATGTCATCAAATGTCGTATAGGACTCATGAGATATTTCTTATGCAATTCATAAGGGACTCGTATACGATTGATATGAGCCGAATGGATATTCGATTGACTGTCCGCGATCACTTTGAATGATCCGAGTAAAAGTGATATCTTTTTCAGTTCCAATGAAAAATGTTTGCTCGATTACATATGGACCGTATCGGCTCGTTTTATCATTCCGTGGTTCTGCTAATGGTTATTTCCAAGCCGATTTCACAAGTTTACTTTGCTCTTGACGGACACACGAGCGAGTTACGATTGATACAAATCAAAATATCGTTATATGTATATTTATTTCCAGAAAGGAATTGAGGGATTACGGCGAGTTCTCGGAGCCCGTCGAAAGAGCAGTTTATTTTGAAAATTGAAATATTGTCGCGGCTAGTTTTGTTGCCAAGGCACACACGCGAACTTCTCATTAATTACCGGGAGCCGCGGGGCGAGCTGGGAATTGTTTATTACCCGCGGCGTCGATTTAAAGCTGTCACTCGAAACGGCCGCGCATATATAACCCGCGTTTATGCCAGCCGCTAATGCGCGCTTCCGCAAAAGCGTCAACTCGCCGGAGTGGATGCCAAACTCGCGACAACATCATTGCCAAGCCGTTGCGTTCCCTCGACATCTTTCACTCGTAAAACAAGACGCGCGGAAAAATTTATAAGTGTTTTGGCGAGAAATCGTTTGATACGTGAGTGTGTACACGCGCCCGTCTCCGTTCGGTAACGCTCCTCTGTCGTTCGCTCAAACTCCAAAGAAATCACGTCCAATCATAATTGATACGCGAATTTTCTATCAACTCGTCATGTCCAATCGCGCGAAGTTGAAGTAGCTGAGAGCTTGTGAAATTAATGCCTTGGCGATAGCAGCTGTCCCTGGCGAATGTCGGACAGCCGATTTGACTGGTTCAGTAATAGCACTTCGTCTCGAGAAAGTTATACGACCGCGGCTAAGTTGTTTTTGCTAAGTTGTTTTCGGAGAATTTTCCAAGAAGTGGCGACAGCCACTAATGATTTCTGCATATACGCGTATTTTATGAAACACACACGTCCCGAGTAATTTCATACATCATTCGCTCATTTAGTATTTGGCACCGCTAAGCTCCTTTGTTTGAATATCGCGGGTTTTAGCATAACAAATTAATAAGAACGTATTGTTCGTATATTATGGATCGTATGCGCAGGCTTCCATTTTTCTTTTGTTAATGAAATTACTTGTTAGGATTCGAGAGGATTCGAGAGAGCCATATCACAATGAGAAGTACAGAAAGACATAGTCTAGTCGCGTGACCTGCATTTCACGTTACATTGATAGAGGACCAAGTTTATACCATATATTTTCATCTGCTTGAGATTGAAAAATAGAATTTAAATTCGCGGTTTTGACAGTCAGGCCAAATTATTCGAGGAAAATCGGCTTGAAAATTGTAAAATTAGCGTTACGCAAAACTTCAGACATTTTTTTTTAGGAAAATATGAATTTAACAACTATTGTGAATATTTTTAATTGAGAATTGTCCAAAGAATACGAAAAATGTTTTATGTATTTTATCAATCTGTTGCTATTTCTGTTAAGAGCAATTGACTCGACTACTTTCGGGCATCCTTATAAATCGTTTTGAAGAGGACAAAATACCCGAACTAAACTTAGGTAGAACCGTGCCACTCAATGTATCGCGGAACGCAGGTCACGCGACTGGACAGACAATTTTAAGAATGACAACTTTAAGAATGCTATGACAGCATAACTTCGATTTGTCCAGTTCGGAGTAATGTTATCAAACAATTTCTATCTTCAACGCTTATAGTACAGAGCCATCTCACTGAAATCAATCTCCCCTACTTTTTTTGCTACTTGCTGATATCTGACGGCCCAAAAAAACTTGTAGAATCCACTGACTGCTACACCAATGCGAATCTCAATTACTCTTTCATATATATATTGGCGAGTTTCGAGCTCGACAATTTCTCGTGCTCGCTTCCAAGGAACAAATTACCAATGTCTTCCAGACTGAGCCTCGAGCGAACGCCGGGTTCACACGCTGAAATAATCTCGATCCCTCTATAAAGTCGCGAGGGGGGAAGGAGCTCCGAAGGATCGTACATGTGACCATTCGTGGGGTGAAAGACAAGTGTCACAAGGCCGGGCGTATCTCGCGGCGAACAAAGCTACCTACAGCAGGGCGCTGGAATCAGTTGGCCGTGCGATGGCCTAGCGGAGGAACGAGAGGCGCCGCGGATTAATCGCGGTGGCTTAGGTCGCGCGCGTCTACACGTCGTCGTGTCGTGTTTTCGTCGCACGAGAGCTGCACGAGAGGACAGGCCGCGAGAGCCGGTCTATTTTCGCGCCCCCGGGCTAAAAGCGAGAGAGTCGCGGCCCGGCCTACGGCACTCCAGTAAATTCCATTTACACGCGCGCCTAAATCAGCGGCCGCGAGCAGATGAAAGCCGCGGAGCCAGCGAGAGAGAAACTCGGCGTGCGTGAGCGTGGCATTAAATGCCTCCGCTGCTTTATTGAGGGGAGGGTGGGGCGGCTCTTTGATCTGCTCTCGCGGCTCCGCAGTGTATTGGCGCGCGCGGCGGTTATTACCAGCCACCGCGAGTCCCAGCCCCGCGGCGCAACACTCGTGAGATATTGCGAGTCGGCTCGCCGACTTGCGAATTTAATCAATGCTACGGCGCCATGTCGAAACGATGATTCGTGTGTGTGTATACGTAAGTTTCTAAACCGAGGCGGTAGCCGATTCGGTCGTAATTCACGGATAAACACGTCGCTGTTTGACGTTTGCATATTCCGCGTCTCGCGGATCGTCTTTCTCGAGATTCGTCGCTCGATCGACTCGGCGAAAGATCGGTGATCCCGCGTGATAACGATCGCGGTGCCCCGCTCGCACACCCGAGCGATCGTAATTCATATATCTTCTGAATCGTCGATTATCCGAAATGCGCCGCGAGCGATTTTCGAGCCGCGCGGCCTCTCGAGCGACGTAAATCCATCCCCGAGCTCTGGATTAATTCGCTCGCGAGGCGGGATTTCACAAGTTATAACGCGATCAACCGGTCAAATAATCAATCGCCGTGCCAACACGAGTCATTTCACGCGAGCGTCCGTCTCGGCCGAGAAAAGCGTGCGGCTCGTTGCTGCGGTAATCGCGTTATTTCACCCGATCTCGGCTCTACGCGCGAGTGAGGATCGTTGCACGTCTTGACACACGCGTCGGGCCGTATTAACGAGCCGTCGGCGGTACGCCCGTATGTGTATATATGCGCGGGAAGGTCGGAAAAGCAGCGATGAAAATTCCTGACACGCGACATTTATATGATATGTGACTTTAATGAACGTCGCGCGAATATACGCACGGGCGAGCTCGTTCGGGCGCCGATCAGTGCATTAATTAAGCGCGAAAGCAAAAGAAAAGAAAAAAGAAAAGCCCCGGAGCTGTCGGAGCTCGCGAAGCGAGAGTCGCGCGAGCGGCGGTGTATCATTGCGGCTCTCGCGAAAACCACTAGTATAAAGCGCCTCGATAAACACGATCGTTATGCGGGCTAGCCGCGACGCGCATAAACTTATGTATGTATATGCGCGCGCGAGCGTGCGCGTGTGTATGCGCGTACGGAGAAATATGCGCGTGGCGACGAGGAATTGCAAAATAACGCTTGCTAAATTGTAACGCGACTCTAGGCGCTTTTTCTTGTACGCCAGGGGAAACACGATAATTTAAGCACTATTAAAACGGCATCGATTACGTCGGGCCGGCAATTACGATACGCCTGACGGTAATTAAGCTGTGCACCGCTAATCAACTATGTGTGCATGAGCCGCCGAGTGTGTGCCGCGGCTATATATGTATATACACACACACTTACTTTATACTCCAGAAGCGCGAGAGCGCGTATATAGCTCTGGAACAGTTTGTACAAACAGTTCGCTTTTCCACGTGTTTTTCATTTTATACCGCTCCGTGGAGATTAGCCAAATGACTTTCCGTTCGTGATTTGTAAAAACTTGAGTAATTATACTTGTGGAAAGTGGCGGATACGATTATTGACTTTTTGGTACTTTCAGCAGAATAACATTGTGACGCAATGTCGACGATCGCTTGGCGAAAATTAATTTGCTAGAGCAAAATGTTCAATACCATATCTCTCAGTATTCTCTCTCCTCGTCTTGCGTATTCATGCATGATTGGACTATAATTATCTGACATTTCAATTTTTATATTCAGTTGCTAATGTCGAATTCGAGGTTGATGCCGTACAATGTAACATCTTGAATGCATATAATTTTCAAATCTTGTATGATTTGACTTTTTTCTACGTATACCCATGCATGTATTTAAATGTATATCCGAGCAGTTCATAATAGTTTATAGAAGCTTCCAAACGAGCACACACATTCACGTGTATTACGGTTTTTCAGCTCTGTTAGCATTAGTTAAGCTTGTATTTTTGGATATAGAATTGAGTTATTCGCGATTGGCGCGATTCGCAACGAGCTCAAGATGAAAAGAGAGCCGCATATCATTTCGAGCGCGTCGCTCAATGAACGTCGGCGGCGGTGCACGCACTGAGATAATAATTCCGATGGCTTGGTTATTTAGTGAGAAGCTGCCGATAAACAGCGAGCCCGCGCCCACGGGTATGATCAACGAGCCAACTCCGGCCGATAACGCCCGGGCAATTAATTGGGCGCGCACCTCCCGAAGACGCGCATGAAATATGCCTCGAGATGAGCTTGAATTTATGCAGACGATCGCCAGCAAAACATACCCAGCTGAAAATGGAATCCAGGCGAAATGAGAAGTAAGTCAGGATCCGTGAGTTGTATCAACTACAACTAACCGCGCGGGGATCGACAAAAGTTGGCTTTTACCCGCATATGTCGAAACAACGTTTTGACGTGATCACAAAGTATGACAAATTATTTCGAACGATAATCAATCATATGTAAGTAAACCAGGGAAATTAAAATTAGATATTTACCACACGAAATAGAGCAAATAAAATTGAGACTAGCTTACAGTGAATATCTCGATGCTAAAGTCTTCTGACCGATGAGCCTCGAATCAGACCCTTGTTAGTATTCAGTTGGTACTGAATACTTTACTGCAAGTACTCGCCCACTCTGCTAACATGTCAAGAAAAAAGTGTCTCGCGTTTCTAACCCGTTAGGCTGCTCGCACGACGGCTCTAATCGCCAGCTAATCGACGCCAGCGTTTAAGCCGTAATTCTCGGCAGCGATAACGCCCGTAAAAAGCCGCCAAGCTTGCACCCGTCTCCGTGACACCACAGCCTCCGGATGACTTTAATTGACAGCTCTCTGACAGAGATGGAAACGGTCTAGCTTTTCAAGTATTGACTGCAAGAAAGACACAGGTTGTACGAGTTATATTGTGAGTGAGAAATCATTCGTGAAACAATTACTCGGCAGCACCGTGTTGAAACGTGTATACGTGGCTCCAGGTTAATTATCCTCGGTGAACCGATTGAATTCGAGCAGCTTTTAAAAGTAGCCGAGACTGCATTTTTAATTTTTTGACGTTTACTAGATGAACATCGAAATGTCTGCCACAGATTGCTGCAGTTCTTTTACATTTTAATATTTGCCAATCGATAATCTAGATATACATTAGTTCATAGGTTACAATATATTGAACAACGACACATGTTTAACAGCGTTATGAGCTGGTGTTGGACGTGTTTGGATTCCTCGGGATATCGTAGCCAACTTCAGAACATTCGATCTGCCACGTCCATTATGTGGATACCAATTTGCCGTTGATCAGGTATTTGAATTATCTACACAATATCTCCTTATCCATCCCACCACCAGCAGAAAGTCTACAAGCAGTTAGACAGCCAGACAGATGGATAAATGGATAGATAGTAATCTCTACTGAATTGAACCTAGTTTACAAATTGTGCGTGGCTGGTTGTAAGTTTACTTGAAGACTGGGTAAATAAGCGGTCCAAATTATTTCACGATCCATGCTTTTTGCCGCCGTTTAATATGAAGCAAATTGCCCGAGATAATTTAGAACGTCGATTCGATTGCATTCGCCAAATGCACCACTCACACCATGTGTGATTATAAATGAGTGAAAAAGTGAATAGAGAGGAAAAAGGGAGATAATCGATGGTGATTCAGGGAAATCATGACAGACAGATTACAAGCAATTCACCGCACTCGCGGCTGGAAATCATTTAAAGATCTTGGCAAGTTACGTAGCGTAGCACTAAATCATAATCTATACGTAACGTCAGCCGTGTCCAACCGAAATCGATCTATAAATGTATGGCGCACCTCTGGGCACCGCAGTCCACGAGAATTATAGCTATCCTAATGGCGGACGCGCATAAACACACGACGCGTGAATAATCTTGCGTAACCGTATGTTTGACTCGACGCGGCGGTTGCGGCGGCATTGGATAAAGGAACTGCAAGACACGAAGGGTACCTACAGACGTTGTTTCTTGTCACTAAATCACACGCACACACGTACACACTAGCACGAGCATTGCATTGAATTATTCCCTTTCCCCGAGCACCTTAATCGATTTACAATAGCGCCAATTTTACGATCGAGCGTTTTCGTAACTGGCGGCCAGGAGAAAACTCGTTGGATAGCTCGTGGCTTTCGAATGATGTGGTTGAAAATGATACACTGCGAATTTTCATAATTACGTTGCACATGATTCATTTAGTTTGGATTTTTTTATAGAAACCTTACAGTTTTCATCTCAACTATATAGGATAACCACATTGCCAATTACTCGGATTATTTTGTAAGAAGGTTCTGCAATGTTTGTTTAGTAATCTCAAGTCCGTTAATGAGGAATACTCGACGAATCGTCCATTCAAAGAAATACTATATTTACAAAGATAAGTAATGCTGAGTCATCTTACTTTCCATTATCATGTCCAATAAATAGAACGAATAAAATTAAACTGTAAGGCACCAAATGACATCGTCATCCAATTTCTTATTGACTTGAAAGAAGTTTTCAAACATTTTCTTTAAAATAACACGCTCTCGTCGTTGTCTAGTAAGATTCGATGATGAAAAAAAAAAAAATTCCGGTACCGGGAATCGAACCCGAGCCTCCTGGGTGAGAGCCAGGTATCCTAGCCACTAGACCATACCGGAGTTGGAAGTCATGTGAGCCGAAGCCATTTTTAAAATACAGTAGCAATCTAGTTTTTCCCGAGGTAAGACGACTAATTTTACTGGACTATGAAAAAATTGGGTCAAAATAAAATACGGAAGTCAAAATTGACCATTCAATCGATAATGTCAATCGTCAAAAAAGATAATATTTTAGTCGAAGCTTCTTTTTCGGTACTTCCAAGTTTGTGATTTTATTTTTAATGTCGATAGTATGAGCTAATCATATTAATTTATTTATTATGATCCTTTGTTGTTAAATTTGTATGAAAATTATTCCCAATTCATTGGTGAAACGCTTCAAGTTCAATTTGCTATAACGTCCTTACAGCTGATTTGACTCGGGGGCCCTTACTACATAAGTACCTGTTTACTTCATTTTTTTCCGATTTCAACTACTTCGAATGTTTTTGAATCCATCAATTATTATTCTCGAATCAATCAAGATGAAATTCATATTTTCAAAACCGAACTTCATCAAATATTGGATTCATTCAAGAGTATCGCAATCTCGATTGAACATGTAGCAAACCATTAAACGTACACTAATTGTTAGAATGATTGATTGGCAATAGCGATTTCGATAATACGCGTATGCGAGTTACCCCACTGGCATTAAATGTATCCGGAATCGTCATATTTCCAGCGAACTTCGAGATTTACTGGCAATTCCTGGCCGTGAGGCGCTGGATATGCGCTTGTGGAAATTTACGAGCTCGGAGTGTCACGCTTACACCATTAATTTTCCCCTCTCGCGCACCCCTCCACCCCCTCTCCGTCGAACTTTCAGTAATTTTATTACTCTGGTGTCTTGTTCAGATCCGTTACTCTCATTTCATCGCAAATCATCAATCGTCGTTGCGTCGTTACGGTGACAGGGGATTAGCATAATCTACCCCGAGGAGGTCCCGGGCAAACTAATGAATACATATTTGCAAAATTGCGTTATGAGGTTCCGCTCGTATTTCGTCATATATATCTAATTATCGATCTTTCATCGTATACTTTGGGCAAAATTGGATATCTCTCGGGTGATTTTGAAAAGCTCTCGCAACGGAACGTTTTGTCACATACCCGTATTTCCCCGGGCGTCGAGCTCGCGTGCGAAGCTACTTTGAATATATCGAAAAATTACACGTATATACATACAGGTTGGCGCGGGCGCAAGTGGAGCAGGTGTGCGTGTGTGTGTATACAGTGCGTGAAGCGTCGCTCGGGTATATATCGGTGCTGGCGGCTGACGTTGCGTTCGCCATAAATCGAAGGCGCGTTAACGAGCCGCCGGCGGGTCCCGGCGGGAAAGCACGCGACGTCCCGGTTGATGGCTCGTTAGGGCTGTCGGTTGAGTCGGGCGGGCCGCGCGCGCGTTTCCCGCGTCCCGTCGTCGTTACGCGCGCATATTTACGCGAGCAGCTCGAGAGCCCATATGAAAAACCAGCCGACAGCAGATTATCGGAGACGCCAATCTAGTGCAAGCGCGCGCGCGCCGGCGTACAACGTGCCCGCGCGCTGTTTGACGAGCTCCTTCGCGTTTCTTAAGCTCTCCGCACCGCGCGCGATCTCTGTGTACTTTCGCGCGCTCCTTCTTTGGCTATCCATGCTCCTCGCGGCACGCGTATATATACGCTCAATTAAACTTCATTTCGTGATCCACCGCGCGGAATATAGTACGCTCGATTTGCTCTCGAGACGCGCCTTATCAACGTCTCCTCACTTTTCTACTGATTCCCCTCGAGACACTTTGCCGGGAGACAATCGAGCTTTCGTCCGATAACAGTGTTGAAATGTCAATTTTTTTTATCTCGGTGAAATACGTTTAATATATTTTGATTTTTGCGCTTCATCTATGTCTCTGACATTTTTTAATGCGACGAATACAACGTTGATATATTGGAACATCAAAAGTATTTTCATATGACTTTGACTATCCGACGATTGTTTTGTTCAGAATCCGATTTGAATCACAATCTGAAGCACGAAATCACTGATGTTAGTGATTGTTTCGATCACAATTCAAGAACATAAATTTTGAAAGCGTTGCGTAACAATTGATTATCCAAGTGTATATACGTATTATCTTACGTGGGCAAGGAATTCCACGCAAGAGTTATTTAATGCAATTATAGTGTACTAACTGCATGACAGCCGACTGCTCGAAAATTACCATATTACATGTCAAGCACTCCAATCCAAGCAAAGCGATTCCATCAAGTCACACGACACAAACACAATTGCATTAAAAGCTCGTTAGCGGCCATTCATTTTCCCACGAGTCGCTCAATTCAATTTGTACGGGGGACAGCAGCTCGGCTTGTAAAACGTTTTCCAGCCTCGCGCTCGCGAACAACCTGTCAATTACTCCGGTTACGCGTACCTTTTGACGCTTTGGCCCGACACTAATTCTTTCCTAATCACACTCGATCATCTGAGAGCAGCTGATAAGCCGTGCAACGCGTTTCTCAAGTGCCTCGTCGGCTCGATAATTAATGACCTGCGGGGGGAAATCCCACATCTGTGATTGACGCACCGGGAGAAAACGTTGTTTTACTTGGCTGGCTTGGCAGACAGTTGGCAAAAATCGAGAATATATGACTGCGAATGAACTATACTCACCGTGGGATATCACTTGGCACTTGGGTGTCCGATCTCGTTCAAACTTTTGGAGGTGTTCACGGTTACCCAATCGGTTAGAATCTCCGGAAAATCAAAACGTTAAACGTATACTCACTAATGTGATTTTCGTTCGTGTATTGAAAACTGCCTCGAAAAATTATTAGCAATGGAATCGAAAGTGTTTTTTTGCGCCAACGAGGAGGAGCGTTTTCCCAAAATCTAACCCGGTATAGACATGTAGGTTCAAAGAGTATTTTGTTGGTGGAGGGTACGCGAGTGACTTGCTCGACAGCTCGTCGCAGACTGACTGACTGAAGCGATGGCGATACAAGATGACGTAGAGGCCAGCATACACCATTTATCGTTATTAGAAACAAATTTCAGACGATTCAAGCATATAGGCGCACATGCCATGGTTATATCGCCTTACATTTTCGGCGGGTGAAAGAGGCCCTTGTATCCGTATCGACTGTTGAAACAACGCCACAACTCGAAGAGATCGAATGACTCGGGCGACGAGAGAAAAGACTATTTTGTTCGTAGAATTTACTGTTCGTTTTTCTCTTATCGTTCCTGAACAAAACATTTTTCAGAATTTACAAATAATCTATGTAACAAGAAATGCTTTGAAATCGAGCTTTGAACTGATATTATAGAGAAATAGCACAAAGATGTACGTAAGAAAGATATTTCAATAAATGAAAATACTTTATTATATTGAGATATATTCCATTTATATTGAGATTCTGCTATGTCAAAATTGTATATACGCAGATACTAGTATCTTGCAGGGAATGTGATCAATCAGTATGAGCTTCCGAGATAAACTGTTTGCCCTGCACCTTCGACTAGAGCCTCGCACTTAGATCACAGCTCGACTATCGACGCCGGACGTTATCGATGTTTAGGCGAAGTATCAGATACACGCCTATGATCTGATTCAACCCGAGCACGTTCATACTTGTGGCATTATTTCGAGTTATAATTTTTCGTCTGAATAAATCCAAATATATAAAAAGGTCTCCTGATCAGTTTTCATGTACATGAATGCACTGTACAAGGATAGCCACTAGAAAGCTCGATGCTTCATATGATTTGGATTTGCATTAAATATGATCTTCATGGATCAAAGAGCCCCACTACTAACGTTCGCATATTCGATCAAAATAGCCTGCGTCTTAGTTTATCAAGCGCGATTGGTTCTCATGTGATAAGATCAGTGAAATTATGGGTTATATTCAAGTGTGTCTTCCGGGCTTCGACCCTGACCGCGTGACGACTTTATTATACAACTACCACAGGCTGTATTTTAAGGTGACTTTATACTTCAAGGCGGAGCCACACGTTGCCGCATATAGTATACGCACCCCACAGTGCTAAATTAATAATCGCCCACGTGCACTCTGCGAGAGCCTCGTGCATACGAGCTTCCGATGGTGATCTCGCGAATCATCGCCCGTTGAAATAATTAGATGAGTAACGGCGTCGTGGGCGCGATCGGCCCGACGGCTGTAGCCGTAACTAAACCGCTGTCGTCATTAACGTCACGCGGGCCCTGTTAATTTCTTCGGTGCATCGCGATCGCGTGGCAGCCAGTGATGGATGCCGGGGCGAATTCAAAAATGAACATTCGCTCAAGCGCCAATTTAGATGCGGCCGGCCCGAATTGCCACAGCTCGAGTATTATACAGCCGCCCTAGTGGATTCCGCTGGTTGTGTACGTATATGCGCGAGCATCTATACGTATGGGTGTACGAACCAGCCGGGTATTATGCGTCCAGACTTGAATTGGATGTACATTTCGCGGCTGTTACGTATCTGATGCCAGTTTTTCATCTCGTAGATATCAATAAAAATAAATCTCTACACCATGAGTACTGGATAGGTAATCTATTCATAAAATTTCTACGTGTTTTTAGTAAAATTAAAAAACGGATATCTCATGATAAAGTAGATATCATATTTTAGATAACGTATTTTACTATATACTTATATAGTAGAGATTGCTCTATATATATAGAAGAAACAAACATTAAAGTAACTCCATCTTATAATCCAATTGACCAGTCTGGATAAAATATTGAAATATTTCATTTACCCGGCATGGATTAATGTGTCTACTCAAGTTACGGAAACTCACATCAAATCTAATGGTATAGAAATGTTGGCGTTCGAATGAAACGCTTAATAAAAATCTTGCCACTTACGCGACTTTATCGGTGATACCTACAATATTTTCACTGAATTAATGTACTATCTGTTTTTAAATTGAATCAAACTAATTTTGTAACAACACCCATAACTGTCTAGTAAGATTCGTGAAAGTCATATCGCTATCCCGTTTTATTACACTACGGTATGATTCCGATTCAGTAGATTGTATATTTTTTCCAGTGTTGGGCAGATCATTAGCCGAGCTTTGCGAGACGAGGAATTTGATACGATTCCGGACGCGTAAAACATAACGGTTGCATTCGAGTATACAACTTTTCTCTTTACTTCCTCTAAAATAGTCGACAGTAGCGAATGATTTCATCACACTACTCTCACACGAAAGGTCTTCAAAACATAGCAAAACTTTATTTCTCCAACTCGACGTTTCGATCGACAAAGCGCAAGAAATTCTTTCCGATTCGACCCAACGAGTCGCTGTAGTCACTGTTCATCAACAGGACAGGTTCAGAGTTTGAGAGTCAACCAAACCCGACGGGGCCAGATTCGTCTGGGGCAGAATGAAAATCAACCAGTCTCACCTGACGAGTTCTCTGTGAGTTTCGTCGCCGTGGAGCAAAAAAAGAGGAAGGGCTTACGAGGGAGTGGGGGATCGGAGAGCTGGGCGATAAAAAAAAACTGTACCGGGGTAAAAAGTGCATCGGGCCGTAGCTTATAGGGGGGGGGGGGGCCGAGAGCGTGCGTGCGCTCGCGAGTTAATGGAGTGGGCGATTGATCGCTCGACGCACGTCAATACGTCGTGTCAGCGGCAGGGAGCGGCAACATATTTTTTGCGGGCGCGCTTTTCTTTTTCCTCGTGTGTGTGCGTGTGTGTCTGTGTGGAGGGGAGAGCAGTTGTACATTTGCGAGCTGTCGCCCCCAAGCAGCCGTCAGCGGCCTGACACTTTTCATTCCGCGCGCGCATACTTGACGGCCGCCACCGCCGCCGATCTCTTTTTGGCCGGCGCGGCGGCCGCGACACGCGTTCCTTCCTCAAACTGAATTCGGTAGTCGCGCGCACGCATCGACAGGCCGCGCTCGTCTCTTTTTGATTCCGCGTGGCTTTTTCGCCCAAAGAGAAAGGGAGAGAGAGAGAGACAAAGAGGGGGGGGGGAAAGAATGCCGAGCGGCTCATTTATTATTTTACAGATCGGGCCGCGGTAGCTCGTTTATTTCGCTCGAGAGGGGCCATCGATCGATGTCCAATCGCGGAGGCTCAAGCGAAAGAGAAAGAGAGAGAGATGACGGATATATACACGAGCGAGGCCGCGCACTCGGCATTCCTCCGGTCACGCTCGATCGACTACCGTTTAACCACTGCGCTCCAGCCCAATCCCCACACCTGTACATTAATTCTCGTCGTTCGCGATGTGCGACCGAACTCGAGATTGCCGCGAATCGTTGAGTGCATTCGTCGAATGCTTAAATGTATACATATGAAAGAGCTGCGATCGATGCCGATTGAAATGTTGATATTACGTGACTTGCACTTGTGTAACCCCTCGATCTGCCTCCCTCAATCTGTCTCGCATGTAACTCACGTTTAGCGCCTGAAGCTAATGAAGCAGTAAGAGAAGGAAAAATTGTCACGTTTTCGTGATGAAACAACGATTCGGTTCTCCGTACTCTTTGGAATACCAAACACGCGTCAAATCAGAAAACTTTGATGGGTGGAGGTTGCAGCTGAACTAACGATTAATTATCGGTAAGAGTATGTTGTCATGGATGTTACATCAAGTTATCCCATATGTTCCTTTATAAAAAAACGTAATTGCTCATATAATTGATTAATCCAACGCTTCGCGAAGATTCTCATAATATACTATCTTATTAATATTAATATGCTCTATACTTGTCTTGCATCACAGCGGATTTTAGAGAATCACTTTTATTATCACATTTTTGCCGCGGATCTTAGATAGCTCCTAATGTCACCGGTCTCCAGTAGTCGGCAGTCAGTAAACCGTCTCATGTTCATCGTGCAGGGTAAAACTCCGTGATACGTGAAGTGGGTTTATTCGTATAGATTTTACCCGTTCGAAAACTCCAAGCCACCTTGAAAACTGTCCGCTACTAACCTTTCATTTGGTAATCCAAAGAAAATCAATTCAATAAACAAGATTAATTTTCTTCGCGAATCCTCAACTGTACAGCGACAGATGAAAAATAAAATTTCACGGAACAACCCATCACAAGCAGAAACTGCCACGACTGATGTCACACCGCACACGGAAGAATTAAAAACGTGAGTATTGCTAACTTCCGACATAGCGCGCGGCTCGTGACGCGTCTTGGACTCCGCGGCAGTTTCCCGCCACATAAACGACGCGGATAAATGAAAATGCCCGGGTGCGAGGGTCGCGAGAGGCGCGCACACGCCGCAATTACTTCGGCAATTACCGGGAAAGAATATTGCGCGTGATGTGAAATAAAAGGGACCGCTGCTGCGTGCCGCAAGCTCCCCCGAAGCGAGAGGCGCAGAATTTAATCACGAGAACGGATTAAAATGTAACGAGTATAAGGAGTGTCAGCGCCAGGGCCGGGGAGATTTTTGTTTCGTCCGCGCGTAAAAAGAATTTACCCCCATCACCTTCGCCCCAAAGTGGACAAGCTTTTCTATACGCCTGCCGCGTATGTAACTCGGCGTGGAATGAAAAATCACCCGCCAACAGGGCCTTTCGCACACGGATTAATCAGTCATCCGTCGCGCGTTGATTGAATCAACGTCGCGTACGCAATACGAGGAATATATTTGCCCGGGCATACGTAGCGCGCGGTGTCGCAAACCCCAGTACGTACGGTCGCCCGTTCAACGCGTTAGATCGAGTCGGTACGTGAGCGCACTGTTGATCAGGGCAAAGTTAACGCGCGCCCGCGTCATTACACCCATCGGCTGGAAACACGAGTCTCCCCGCTGCTATAAGCCCGAGAGAGCCATATTTCAACGCATCACGCGTTAGCTAGCGCATATAGGCGCATAAGACCGCTTATTACATCGCGGCGGCATATTTTTCACGGCCACACGGCCATTACTCGAGCAGCCCCGAGAAATCGGAGAGCCAAAGTTCACCAGCTGCGCGCGCCCGGTGTATATATATACATATATGTATATAGTAATGATACGGCGTAATCGTCGGGGGCCACTCGACATTTGTCACGCGAGCAATTATCGCCGCCGGGTTATTTGGCCGGCCTCCTCCGGACGAGGGAAATTGCCAAGGGGGGGGCCGGGGCCGAGAAAAAAAGGGCAAGTGCGCGCGGTCGGGGTGAATAACGAGATTGGACGGGACGTCTCGCGACTGCCGTCCCAATAATTGGCAGTCCCACTGACGTGCTGATGCCGCAGATGCGTGTGCGCGACGCCGTCGATCTACGCCTAATCTTCCGAGGCATCTGTCTATTAAGTCGCGATGCGGATGCTGTGGCGACTCGGCTCGCTGGCTCGGACGGGTGTATTATGGCTGCCGCGGCTTGATAAGCTACCGAACGAGCCAGCTCTACTCCACGTGTGTGTGTGTGTGTGTGTGTGTGTGTCCTTATACTATCGTTCGGGTCTCATACTGTGGGAGTGCTTTTCATATACCTTTCCTAAATGACTAGCACTCTGCACTGGATCTTTGGATCTTCTGACTACGATATTCTCTACAGTTTTCACGTCGCAGTGAATATATTCATTGTATATATTGGTTGTACAGTTATTATTTAAATTACTCCGAAAGATTCTGGCAGAATAGAGGATAAGAAAATCATCTCGAACATCCTGATGTTGATTTGATTATATACATTCCATGTAAGTCTATTTCATCAAGACCCTAAGAAAATATGGACGATATCGAATTTTCACCTCGTTAATGGCATAGATTATTATCAAACCTCCAACGAGAAGGTGATTTCATTCAAAAATAAACTAAACTTGGTATTTGCACGCAATTAGTTCTATTGGTATTCCAGAAATATTGTCAATTAACTTTATTCATCATTTATATGGCAGTGTTGAGTAGAACTAGTGTTTTGTATAAACGGCTCATAAGCTAGTTAATTTTAAAGTGCATATGTATGAAAAGGACATATGAATGTCTGTTTTTATTATTTAGGTAAATAAATATATGTACAGTATTCACAGTTGTAGGTGTACCTAACGTACTAATGTATTGGAAATAAATTAGCTATCGTATCTATTATAAATTACTCATAATTTAAAAGTTTATAATACTAAGATTTCTATTAAACTATTTGAGCAAAAGAAACATCCAGAGGAAGGATGAAAGTTCAGTGAAAGATTAATACTTAACGAGTTTTTTCCAGTACGGAACTAATGTCCATGCTCGGAGTCTGGACGCACACACGGTAGGCCACCTAAACCCCACTTGAATTCCCGAATCAAGACAAATGAACAGTTAACGGATCAAACTCTTTTTTTCGGTCACGATATATCAATAAATTGATATATCGGAATTCACACGGACACCAAAAATCGACAAACTTCGCTTGAGATCCTGAACCGTGACGAATTTCGTCGTTCGATGTGAACCGTTCGAGGGTCAACAGAAGACTGGCCGAGCATGAGTACAAGAGTATGCAAGCGTATGTTTTACACTCGTACAAACAATAATGCGTTTCAGACGAAAAGCACGAGTCAATGGAGAGGTCTATTGGATAAGCCATTGCGTTGGGTCCTTGGCGACAGAGAAAAAAAAAAACGTCGAATGGCCCGGCGCGAGAGTGAAAGCGGGGAGTTTCGGCTTACAGTTCGGTGGAGCATGTGGACCACATGGGTACACGGAATATGATTATTTCACGTTTACGTTTTCGGTGTTTTGGAGTCAGAGTCCTACAATTTTTTAGTCCATCTACTATTAACCATAATATCAATTCGCCTATCTGTAGTTTTTGACGATGCTGAAGCATTAATTAGCTATAAAATCAAACGATATACGTGGTTATCTCAAAACTGATTTTTTTAAGGAAGTGTGCATCATGATTGGATAATTTTTATCCGATTGATTGGTAATTTCAAACCTTTAAAATGGAAACTACACTATGATCCATATTTATCTAATATATTTTAATTCCATAATAAATAACTTATACATCTTCAATTTTGAGTGAGGCTGCAAATTTCTGGTTTGATTTTGATATTGAATGAGTAAAAATAAAATTCTCGAACAGCTCACGAGCAGGAAGGCGAATGGTTACGATTTATAATAACAACGCAGTACGTGAAACATGGGGCAAAAGCAAATATCATAGATTGATAAGAATGAGCTTTCTGTAGTGGTGATACAATGCATCATAATCCGCATTTTTCTAGCCAATCTATTTATTTCATTCCAATTTCTTTCATAATTCAACATATCTTTTGTTTTGAATAAAGACGAGAAATTACGGTGAGATTTACTTACGAGACTTTTAAATCTTGTTTTGAATTTCTATTTTCTCATTTTGAAAAATGTGAACATTTCATGTTTCGGAATCACATAATGGTCAGCTTTGGTATGCTCTTTAGTTCCGTCTTTTTATAATTTTTTATAGTATGTCCAATAAAGATTTTAAGGTAATTTTGGCAACTGATTTTCTGTATCACATTCCTGCGGTTTTATCTGTTTATCCTTACCAGGTTTGATAAAGTTTATGGTGGATTTAAAAATAGCGTGGATATCACATTTTAGTAAAAGCTTTTTAAGAATCGCGGAAAGAGTGTTGGGAGGAACAACTTTTATTATTTTTCTCATTTCTCTTGCTCTTATAATTTGACCATACCATATTTGTTGCTCTGGCTGAGCATTGTTGAATTTTTTTGATCAAATATATATATTTGTAGCTATGAATTCAGGGGGATAATTATTTTCCAAACGGGTATTTCAAATTTTTATAATATTCTCCTAATGAACTTTGTTGTGAGAAAGTTTAATAGTTCTGTCAGTCGCTAGCATGTGAACAATAGCTTATCTGTGATGGAAGTTGTGCAAAAGAAAATAAAGATATTTGTTAATAGCAGTAGGTTTCTGATACGAGTTTTGCATATATTTATTGTTTTTGTTAATTATTTCAATACGGAACAAAGGTATTTTCTTAACTTTTTTCAATTTGATTGTAGTGATTCGTATGGGTTTTTATGATAATCATTAAATGTTTAAAATATTGATCGTTACGTTTTCAAAGAGAAAGCCTTTTCTTATGAACGAAAAGATATTCATTAAATACGTATACAGAAGTTGCACATTTCACAGGCTGCCGCAAAGACTGATTCGACCTGTTTACGCTCAAATAAAAATATTTCTCTCGTCATCCCAACGGAATAAACGTGCTACTACTCCCTATGGAGAAAATGGCACTTATTTCAGCTTACGAAAAACAGTAGGTGCGAGCTTGGCTCGACTCAGCACACGCCGACTTTGCAGTATAGCGCGTCTAAACGTAATAGTCTTTGATAGCATTAGTCCAAAATAGACCCACTGATTCTCGCAAAAAAAAAGTTGAATCGAGTCGAGCAGTCGATGCGAAAACTACAAGTGCGGCTTGTGCAGTATCGCACGTCTCCAGTGGTGTCCTCGTTAGCAGCTCGGGTATACGGATGATTCGAATGGCCAAATCGACCGAGGACGCGAGACTCGATCCATCAGTGCAGTGCTCGGCTTAGTCGGGGAGCTCGCTCGACACGAAGTAGAGCTCGGCGCGAGAATTCGATTGGGCGAAGCTCGACGTCGGGAGGAGCCGCATCTCGCTACCTCGATCGAGATTCCGAGGTTGTCCGGCCGCGTGTGTACGCGGTGTATAAATACAGCCGCGCGCGCGGAATGTCGGGTCCGAAAATCCGCGCGCGACACATTCCCGGGTGCCCGGTAGCTCATAAACACACGCGGTGGGCGAATAACGAGCATGTAAAACGGCCCGCGGCGGACGTCTCGATTGATGGACAACAAGAGAGCGAACGAGGGGCAGAGGCGGAGAGAGAGGATGGCAAAGAGCCGCCTGCCGAGGGGCCAGCATTGTTCCCCGGGAGAGATTGTCGGGGGCCGCGATCGATACGCCGCGGACGCCTGCCACGGGTCTCGGGGCCGCCGAGGCCCTGGCGAAGATCGATCGGCCTCGATACGATCGATCGGCTTCGCGGCCGGCCGCGCGCGCCGCTTCGGCGGTATCCGAAAAAGGCCGCGTAAGTTATGGTGCGCTTCACTCAATCCCGTCTCGTTTGCCCGTCGCTGCATTGAAAATGGTAATTAAGCGGCTCGTCTGATCCCTTTTAATCCCTTAAAAGACTCCTTAAGCCCCCGTGCGTGCGTATATATATACGCGCGGCTGCTCTCTCTCTCCCCGGATGCTCTTGTTTTATCTTGTGTGTGCCGACTTGCCACGCGCGCGCGAGCGCGGCACAGCTAAAGAGCCCGCGTTTTCGTCCGATTTCGGGAATGCCTCGTGCGATTTCAATATCGCCGCGGACTCCTTTCACGCACACGTGGGCACACATCTGTATGCCCACGAACACACACATGTATCGACTCGGCCGAGTCGGATCGACATTTTAATGGAAGATTAATATGAGAATGTCGAATGGGAATATTGCGACTTCCCTTCGCCTCACTTAATACGATCGCTTCGGCTGACGTTGGTGCTCAGCCGCGTATAGTTCCCATCAACTTTCGACGAGAGCATTCGTGTGAAAACCGACGCGTCAGGGCGAATAAAAGATTTGGCGACGATCGACAATATTTGGCAATGCGACATTTGTCTGGCGGATAAGTCTAGTTTGCTCTTTATTCCATTAGTTAATTTTGTCGACGGACATTATACAGAGTCTATTTTCACTTTTGCGCAAACGAGCTCTTCCTTGCGCATATCTATTTTTTTTTTTTTGAGATTTTTCCTCGAGTCACGGATGAACGATCCCTCGCTCGGACACTCACGCCCGAGGAGAAATAAGCGCACACGTATACCACAGAACAAGACAAAGTATACGAAAATCATCGTGTGCGCGTTTGCAACCGCGAGTCGGGAAGAACAAGACGGGAGCGTCGTTATAATGCGGCGCACACTCGTGAATTACCCGATTTTACGTATCGCGTATATGTAAATATACCTCGGGTGTAATTTTTACGAGGGCTCGTAAACTCGTCGGGCTCGCGGCGAATCTGGTTGAACGTCGAAGGCTGTCGCGTCGCGTTAGCTCGTCCCGGTATATAACGGCGTAATTTATATATCTATTACGTTTGAATATACGCGCGCGCGGCGCTCACTTTCGACTATCGGGCGTGCAACCGCGACTTGGACTTTGTCGCATCGTTCATTACCTCCTATATATATACGGCCGCGCGCAAGAGCCTCTGTGTGTATGTATAGCGTGCGCGAGAGCCCGCCCCTTCCGTCCGACTGATTTACAATGAGCGAGAGAACAGATCCGCGCGCGCGAGCGTCTTTGTGAGCGAGAGGCTTATTTACAAGCGCGATTGCCGCACGACGCCATTATACCGTGAGCAGATGCTCGCGGAATTAATGCAACTTGTATTATACCACCGGCTGCATGTGTACATCATGCCCGATATCAGCTGCTCTCGAACTTGTGTATGTATGTATATACTTGAGCGCACCGAGAGCGTCGACGAACCGCACGTCGATTGATTTCGGGGATTTTCTACTCGTACACCTCCTACCCCCAACGTAGTTTTGTACTCGATCCTTCTCCACCCCCCTTTACTACGCCTTGCGGATGCAACGTAGTTTTTTTGCTTTTTACAAAATTCACCTATTTCAAACCATTCGTTGACTCGAGTGGCGATGTAAGCCATTCCTTTACAAATCATCAATGTCACAGGAATTCGGTCGCCACACTTGCCGATGGACATGGTTATTCGATAAATCTATAAAATAGTAGAGAACTACTGCTTCATACTAAAAATTGCACAGAAAAATTCTACATTTTTCTGAATAAATATCTACCATCTCTGACTGTTGGATAATTTCTACTATTTTGGGTTTAGAGAGAAAGTTTTCTTTTATTACTAATTCGAACACGAAATGAGCTAACAACAATAATCACCGAGTCAATTACAAGTCAACAATTAATAATCAGGTTTACAAAATCATAATTAATAATAATCGTATCGGTGTAAAAAAAACCAACTGTGCACAAGTGACATGCTCATCGTGATATGCGAGCTTATTAGCACTCCAGTCCCAAAAAATATGTACACTACTCATATTGCTATAAGCTTCGGTAGCGTGCGGCTTCGGTATCAAACGAGATAATTTGAAAAACGGAATCAACGTAAATTTTCTTCTCCAGTTTATTAATGTTGAAAACTACGCTGCAGCTAGGGCTGGTAACCACCTTGGTTTCCCGACGCTCTCGAGCATCCTTTGAACATATAAGTATATATCCAAGATATTATTATAACCGGCATCTAATCTAACATCGCCGCATATACCCCCCCGAGTCACGAGGAGGACGCGATCGCGATAGATACACGCGCGCGATCTCGCTGATTTATTCGAGCGCCGAGAAAGAAGAAAAAAACGAGCTTCATGGATTCGATTTGAATTTCAATCGGCAACTGCTGGCTGTCACGTTCTCGAGCTGCCCATAACTCCCGGCCGATAATGAGCAGAGCCAGCGCGACGACGAGGATATAGATATTTTTACATCGGTGGAAATATAACGTCGCGCGCGAGCTATCAGTCGGACTCGAGCGATTATGCTAATCGCGCGCCCGCGTATATATACCTATATATATGTATAAAACTATCGTCCGCGCGAGCCATGATTTATCGGCGCCCGATAGCCGGCTCGCTCATGAGTGCGCGAGCGCACGCGCCAATCTCTATCTCTCTTTCTGCCCCGGGAAAAAATATGGGCTATAAATCTGGCAATTTTAAATTTCACCTGCGTATTTATAGCCATTTTTATTGTCACCATCGGGCGTCCGTCGAACCCCGACGTCTCTGTCTCTCTTTCGTTCGAGGCATTATCGGCTCGCCATTGAAACTCAACGTGTTGGTCCCGCGTTTGGTTCGGTCAAACTGCTTTTCGATTTTATATACAACATATATCTATCTGTATATTTATGTATCTGTATATCTGTCTATCTCGTATCACATCCTGACCACATACATCACACCAAGTTTCGTTTAGTACTATAGATTTATAGGCTTTTTTAACTGCGTACGTCCATCTGATGTGCATAAAATGACTCCCTTGTAGGTTACCGGGAGCCTTTGAGAACGCCTGCGATAAGCGATTTCAGTCAAAGTTCAATATACGGTAAACATGTCGGCTCGACATAATCGCCAAAATCCAACGTGGGAGATTTCATGCCAGACTTGTCGTTTGAGTATCACAACGCCGAGCATAGTAGAAGTCATGCTGGGTGTTCCCAGTGAATGTATCTTCCATACAGTGTGTATCACTTGCCTCACCATTTATAGCTGAAACAAAAGTTTTAAAAATGAAAAAATACTTAGAAAGTATGGTTTTTATCCATCATACCAAACCTGTAATCCTGAAGCTTACATCAGTGAGATTTTGAGTGTAACGAATTGAGAAAGTAAAGTTTAGTATAATGAATGAATTTTCACGTTCGCAGTTTGTCTTCAGTTGTGAATGTTGAGGCTACTGCTACACATTAAGATGGAAGATCGTATACTTGTTTTTTGCTCTTGGCAAAAAAAAAATGGTTATAATTCACGACAGCAGCAGCTATAGACTTGCTCGATTGATTAACCGTGGCATCTGCTGGCATCTCGCTCATATATGAATTCAGTACTGTCGTCGGCGTTGCGGTATTCAAACGACGCCGGTCTGTCGAACTCTCGCCAGACTTCTGCCGCGCGTACTTTTGTCACGCTTATTTATTTACTCGGGTGTCGTCACGAGTGCAAATACAGAGCCGAGTTTGCGGGAGCATGTGAAAACTCGCTGGGCAAGCTGGGGGGACGGAGAATAATTGAAAGTTCGGCAGAGAAATAAAAAGGTTTATATGTATATGTATATAGTGGTATACGCGCGAGAAGGAATGCGAGGCACGTATATACGTGCGGGCGGGCCCCCCGTGCGTAACCGGTAGCTCTATCCTGCCCACAGAGACTCGCGCCATTCATTTCAATCCTGCGACGGGGCTAATTACGGCCCCGGCCGGAGCGAGACTAACGGCGTGCTATCGAACGCACGCGCATATACATATACACACGAGCTCGGGGCCGATCAACTGCGTGGGTCTCACACGTCTGAGTCCAGCTGCTCGTAGAACAGGAACATTGGGAAGAGAATTGCCGGTTCGGCCGCGCAGATGATTTGCTAGGAGAAGTTATTGTGAAACTTCGAGATGCGACGATATCGCTGAGAATAATTATGGATCGTTCGATGGTTGATTTGGGCTAATGAAATTAATCGCGTTGACGAGGAAATACAATCGACGATCTTGCGACTGTGTACACATTGAATCATTCTTGGTCGATTCTTCGCGACAAAATTGATGTTTTACACTGAATAAGAATATCCTTGTTTCAAAATAAATATCGGAGATCCACGAGCGACATATTGCATAACACGAATATTGCCAATATGTGGTAAACTTTCTATATTTTGGAGACTACATAATTGCCGTTACGTTTCCCGTATTTTGGACGGTTATATCATATGCAATATCTTCCCAATACATGGCCAACGATTATATGGAATATTTTGGTGATTTATTGTCGAGTTTTTTTTTTCACCCTGGGGGACACTCGTATAATATATACCATTACATACGATTTACAATTCTTTTATTTATCATTTTGAAAAATAATGGGAATAAAAGTGACGAACTTTTCCGAAAGTTTTGATAATGGCAGTCAGTTTGGCGGAGAATTGGAAAAGAGAATTGGTCTGAATACTTGTAAAATGAAATATCCCAATGTGAAAATGGAGCGCGGGATCCATATCACCTGAATGCTCAAGCTTGCACATTAAAAAAAATTCGCACTCACTTGAGCGAAATAAGATCAAGAATCAGAATCGGTGAAAAAATGGATGAAATAAGCTAGCTGTAACAAGTTATTGTAAGCGTTCGAGATCGGTCAAGATGTTGTCTTTCCTCATGTTGTGTATTGCCGAAGAGATTCTGAGCCGCAGCGCTGCTCTAGACGCACGTGTATAATATGAAATCCAAAGGGTGGCGCATATTGAGTATACCTACGTGAAAAGCAGCAGAACGGACCAATCTATCTTCTGGAATGGTTCGCAAGATCGGCCACCGAGCCCGACTGTAATGACTCCGAAGACAGAGTGTAAAAGACCTTTCGATATGACACGTATATCGAATCGAGAAGAGAAATTGTCTTTTTCACGCGAAACAGCGTCTTACAGCGAGACACGAGCGTCTGATCGAGGCGGAGGGTGAGTATATATACAACATGTGCCGTTGGGCCAGTGCGGCTCGCAGTATACATATTCATCTACGGTATACATATACGCGTATGAAAAATAGCGGTGCACCCCTGGTGCTCCACCCTCGGGCTGTTGCGCTGCATAAATCGGCCGGGCGCTCTGTTCTACGTACATATAGGTATAGCTATACGCGTATACAGCCGGGTTGTACCGCATACACCCGAGAAGAATATGCTCATACGGGCGCGCGTAACGTATTAACTGTATATCTGGCCGGTATTTCGCCGGGCCGACGTTATCTGCGCGCGGAGTACCATAAACTCGCTCGTTACAAGCTCCTCGGGCTGGGGGCAATAAACATTTCAATAAATTCCTCGATAGAAGTCCCCTCCACCCCCCGTAATATCAGAGAGCCGTATCGCCCGCGGCGGCCCCGGCGCGGCTGCCGAGAGAGAGAGAGAGAGAGTCAAGAGTCGCGCGCGCGCGAATAATATACGAAGCAAAAACGCGCAACGAGACAAACGACCGACTCTCTCTCTCTCTCTCCCTGGCCTCCTCGTCATAATTTATCGCGACACCGCCGCGTTAATAACTCAATTTATTTAACCGGGCATTTTTACGAGAGGGGGGCTTTTGCCGCAGCCGCCGCCGCCGCCGCGGCCGGACGCGAAGCTCGTTGGGGCTTTTTGCCGGGCGCAGCGTGAAGCGCTCCGATTTCTTGCGGGAGCCGCGTACACGCGAGACGGGGGCTAATTGACAAGAGACACGGCCGTGCGGCATCCGCGGCCAAGCGACGCCCGCAGCTGTCATTTCCGCGCGACGTGAGCGCACGGCTCGCGGGTGGCGTGTTGCTGCGCGTCCCCTATCTCTCTCTCTCTCTTCTCCGGCTGCACTGCTCGGCTGATTGCAGTAAATACTCGTTAGATCCAGTGTGTGTCTGTATACCTGCCACGGGAGAAATTTCAGGATGGAAAGTGTCACGGCAGAGAGGAGGAATTCATATGATATGTTGAAATTTATTTGGTTCGTTCGAGATCCTCTAGACGCTTCTCGCGTCAGGCTAGAACTGCTTTCTTTTTATCTCTCATATTTTGGTTCGCATGTTAAGCTGCGAATGTCGAGTGTCAAACTTGGGGTATTCAGAGGGGAATTATGAGTGTACTGAGCTTTGACAATCATTAAATTTTATAACGTACATGTGTAGTCTTCGGAGGAATGTCTATATGAATCTTGCCGTATTACTTGAATGCAAATTTGCACTTTGAACTCTCCGAATTTTTCATTTGGATTGTCTTAGTTTCTAAGAAGCAGAAGATGCACAGATTCCCACTAAATCATCAAGTACACTCCATCCAAGACCGACTAATCCCTTAGTTTGATTGGACAGAAGCTTTCACGAATCAGTATATGTTGGCGACTACTGACGTTTTTTGAACTTTGCATTTCTCTTGTTTGGGGCTGCCGTAAGACTTATCAACGATTATTAGTGGTTGTTACTGGATCGTATAAGCGATGTTGTGGTATCTGGGATACCTAGAAAGGGTCGTATCTTGGAGGAGAAGGAGGGAAGCGATACCCATGAGCAGTCAGTATAATGATTCAAGCTACTCCCGAAACTCATTCATCTATAATGATTTTTCCAAGATCCTCCACTTGTCACCATTGCACAGATCTACGATAAATAAGAGCTTAGCTAGTCTGAGATTGCAGTTTAGTCTAGCCCTAAAGAAGCGGACCCCAATTTTCACGGATAGCCGACATTCGAATGAATTCTTACACGATTGTGATCCAAAAACCGGATCATCATTGGTCTATCACCTGATCACTCTATCTAATACCTGCTGCTACTCCGTTACTCCAGATGACTCTAAACGCCCAACTCAATTCTACTTTCTACTACTCCCAACTCCATGGATGTACTACTATACAATGCGGCCCGTCGCTTCAGACCAATGTTATAATTCGGAAAAATTTCCGATAGTTATATCTAGCCTCTATGTACAAAGACGACTATTCCCTCATCAGCTGTTTATTCAATTGTGGCTTTCTATTCAAATTGGTATCCTGGAGTTTCATACAAATTTACCAATTACAGATGTTCGGTGGCTTACACATATCGGCGAGTATTCAAACTTCCATTTCGAGAATAACCTGAGGCTACATTCGCGGTAAAAAAACCTTTATTCGCGGAGTCTTGGAGCCGATGCAACTTTGTATTTCAAAACGTTGCATGGGATTCCGTTGCACGCGTTGCTCAACAAGACGGTTGATTTTGCTCGAGGGGGGGGGGGGAGAGGAACGATTGGGAAACGGTTGTGAGCACGGGCAGAAGAAAAAAAGTGCTACATAGCGCATCGATGCGTAAAGTGTGCGCGGCAACCCGGAGTTCGTCTATTAATTCGTTAGCTTTACGAGCCGCTCACTATTTAACAGCTCCATTAATTTCGAGCTTATACTATTCCCTGGGGTATCACGTCGGCAAATTGTTGGCTTTCTGCGGCCCATAATTTCCTTGCTTCCTTTCACCCTTATCGGCCCGTGAATATTTTAACCGTTTTACTGTAATTACGCCGCAATTTATGATACGCGGGCAAATACGCCCGTAAACTATAAAACGCGCCGTAAAATTTTTACCCACACACACGCGCTAGACGCAATAATTGCGGGACCGTCCCGAAAAAATAAATTATCCCTCGCAATACGTCAACGCGCGCGCGCGCGTATATCGGCAGTGAATTTTTCATTATCCCGCAGCGGCGGCTCCTTTATCAGGATTAGCGACGACGACTGCGCGCGATAACCAAATTGACGGAATTTAATAACTCCCTGGGCCTCGTAAACATGTTTTCCTTCGAGTAGTAAGAAGAAAAAAAAGCGAGCGAAAGAAATAGCTCGCAGTCACGCGCGGGGGACGCATCAATCGTCGTTCCGGCGTGATGTAATTGGACGGGCATTAATATCGCCGCGTCTTCTCGATACTGCCGGCTCCGTATATCCCGCACCGATAATAATTATTAGCCTCGACTCGCGCGCGGACCGGTCGCATTAACCTGCCGCTCCGTGTGACATAATCGGCTCGCTCATTTATGCCATTGTTACTCCACTTTCTCTTTGGCGCGCTCGCCTCTGGCCGCTGCACCGACGGTCTCGTAATCTACGCGTATCAGACAGGCTGCGAGCGCCTATTCGAGCTTGTCGCCCGATCAAATATTCACGCGCGTATCAACGCGACTTATCGATTCATCAAACGCGCCACAATGGTCTCGCGTTCACTCGTATATGTGTGTGTTTGCACTCGCGCAGGCTCAAAGCCTTTCACTCGCGGCCGGTGGTGTGTACAGGCGGGAGAAAGCCCGGGCGAAAAGCCCTTTGATCGCCGAAAAATAATGACCGCGCGCGGGGCTGTATACACACGCGCGTACACAAAAAGCTGGCAGCCGCGGCACACGTGTCGCGCGCTCGTGGGAGCAATATCGCGGCCCCTCCTCCGCGTAAATCAGGCGCGCGCCGCGCCGAAATAATAAAGAGAAAAGTCGCGTAATTACGAGAGGACGCCCCAGCCGCGGGCTAGTAATACCCACGGCTGCTATATATATATAGCCGCGCACGCGGTGCTGTATGTGTGTGTGTGTGTGTGCGGCGCGACAAAGGCACCGCCGATGGGCCAGAGGCTTTGACGGCTCACTTTGCGGCGAGCCGCGGGTTTTCCTGCACCCGAAACCGCGGCTCTCTGGCTCCTGTTGCCCCGAAGCGTGTATGTGCCTCGGTATATGTGGCCAACGCTCACCTTTCAACGCGTCGCGTCGTTTTTGTTCGATGATGTGTACTGCCTCGGTAGCCCGAGTGATAGCGTCATCGCACGTTTATCGGGCCGGGGTTTTGGTTCCTCTTTATTTTTCACGCTCTTTCGCTTCGAGTTGTGCGATCGAAAACTCGCGACTGCTGAACGAAATTAAAAAGCACGGCTTTGCGTCCATGTCTTTGCAGAGATATCCTTTGGGCTGTAATCGCGATTGAAAGAGTTCTCTGTTATTTAGTTTCGGAAATCGAGATTCTTCGCGGAAATCTAACTCGGGATAAAATTAAGAAACATATCTTTAATGATATACGTTCGTATTTTGTGAGCTTAAAAGTATGTATACTTCGTATTATCCGGTTTTAATAAAAGTACAAATCTCGCGTTTGAAGATGATAATGGTGAATCATTCTGAATTTCTCCATCAAGAAATTCCGCCTCTTGTTTTTATCGTTTATCTGTTGGATAAAACCGTATTATCATTGATTTCACTGATTCTATCAGCAATACAGAGATAATTTCCTAGTTGATTCTTATAATCAAACTAGCTTGCCCAAGAGACTAATGCAGCTTGGTAACAAGATTTTATAAGATTATTAAAAAATAATCTTTACCCTTTGTACAAGTACATATAAATAATATATATAGTGTACATATAATGTGTATATTAAATTTGGTTAGTATTAGGAAGAAAGTGCTTACAGGGAGTTTTTCACGTTTATTATGTAACGGTATTTTCAATTTTCTTCGATTTTCCTGCTGTAAATTAGTTATAAATTTAAGAGTGTTGATTGTTATAGTGAAGTTAACAAATTGTTATCTAATTGAAGTTAAGGAAAACTGTAGTTTATGATGAGATATATAGAAATAATGTTTTCTCGGAATCCTTGCCTTTCTTTTTTCTTCTAGAGTATTAGATATTTGACATTTATGTCTAAGGTTGGATCCACTTGATTACCTTACTGACGAGTCCTGTCAGGTGGATCTAGGACGAAACGCATATTTCTTATATATACTTTCTTTCTTCTTAATACTAACCAAATTTAACATACACATTATATGTACACTATATATATTATTTATATGTACTTGTACAAAGGGTAAGGATTATTTTTTAATAATCTTATAAAATCTTGTTACCAAGCTGCATTAGTCTCTTGGGCAAGCTAGCTTGATTATAAGAATCAACTAGGAAATTATCTCTGTATTGCTGATAGAATCAGTGAAATTAATGATAATTCATAACAGAGAATAGAGTCATTAACTTTTAGATATTGATATTCGTTATATATTCTATTGATCATCATCATTGATTAAATATTCTCTTTAGTCATTGATATTGGTCAGGAACCTATGAATTTGATATCCAGAAGGAGAAAAATCATAAAACCGTATTATATTCTCGGGACAGTCGAATCAATTTTTTATTCATACTTGTACACCGCTTGTTATAACAACTAAAATAGAAGTGATTGTAAATATAGTAATCATATACGAAATATGCCAACATCAAATGGGAAAAGAAACTAATTTCCTTCTAATAGTTTGCTCGATTAAAATAGTATCGTAAAACATTTGATTCATTTGGACGGCCCGTAGAAGTGACGCACTACACGAGAAATGAGCCAAAATCATTGGGATACCTCTTGAGTCTGCCAAATACTATAACAAGCGTCCGAATTTCGGACAGGAGACGCACACCGTCGATCAGGCTAAATAGAATCGCGCGACGAAAGGGAATTTAGCTCTTGTCTAACCGCGCGCGTGTCCAGCTCGCGGGCATGAATATAAATAATGTTCCTCTCAACGCGATTGAAAATTAAACCCTGCATATACCCACCGGGTGGGCCGCGTCGTTCATTCGGTCGCGCGTATTGCGCTCGCCAAAAATAATAATCTCTCTTGTCGCGCGAGCTCGTGCATGCCTATATAATGGGAAATTAATCAACTGGCAATTAGCCCGAGCGAGCGATTTTGCGAATAGCCTCGATCTTGACAGCCCGATCGGCCGCGGCTCGGCCGCTGTATATATATCGAGCTCCGTGATAATTAGCCATTAACGACGCGACAAATTAATTAGCCCGCTCTATGCCGACGCTCGCATACACACACATATATATATACGCGACCTCGCCGCTCGTACATCATTCGGCTATTGGAGCGCTATGGGTTGCGGCTGTGTGTGTATTATAAATGCCCCGAGCGCGGACAGGTGTGCGCTATATAGCCCGAGCGCGCGCGTGCACGTATTGCTCGCTTGCGAGTGAATCGAGATTAAATCTCGTCGACTTTATCGCGGCAAAATTTCCTAGGGAATGAAATCACGCGGATATGTCGTGTGGTTTTCTTCGCGTTCACTGACGTTTTTTCTTTCTTTTTTATTGACGAATCAATTCGTCGATTGACGATCGCGAAGATATTATACGATTCCGTGGCCGTCTAATAGATATTGACACGTTCTCCCTACTTCCTCCATATTTTATCGATCGAAATATATATGACAATCACCGATTAAGAGCTATTTGTTTATTCGATGGAAATGAGGTCAATTCGATTTATCAGTCTCGCTATCGATAGCCACATGTACTCATTATTATTATTGTCGTGATCGCCAATATTTGTTTTTCGTCGTTAGGATTTATTTCAGTCCCAAAATGACTGGCCGAAGAATAATCGACCCGGATGATTTCGATCAAATTTATCTTGTTCTAATCTTCACCGGTCTAAATCAGGCGGGGGTTCACTTATCCATACACGGCAAAGGTTGAGGCCGCTGAGGCCCGTAGCTCATCAGTGCCTAAATCGGCCCCATCCTTGACCCTCATTACAAAGACTATACTGCAGCACGTTTCAAAATTGAGGTAATTTAAAAAAAAAAACTCCCCCACGGCAATATCCGACACGAAAACTTCCCCGAACAGAGAACGGAAAAAAGAAAAAAGCAAATCGAACGATAATTACCTGCGTGGATAGGACAAACCGTTTAGGCGGCTATTGGAAAACTAATGGAAGAGGATCCCAATGGCTGCTCGCGCGTCTAGACGATCGAGAAAGCCGGCGGCGCGGGGACGGGTGAATCTCGAAGTGTTCGCGCGAAGATCGATGCGGATCAGCGATTGAAATTGAAGGCTCAATCATTTGTACCTCGCGCGCGCGCGTATACGCTTGATCGGTTACTTTCCCGCGCGCGAGCGCAATTAATATATGCGCGCGAGGCGCCCTCGGATGAGACACGAGCGATGACTCGCAATTTGCATACACTGGTGGATGATGGATACGCGTCAAAACGACTCGCACACGCGTACGAAGTGAATTCCTCGGCTCCAGCAGCTCATTATGATCGCACGTACACACGCTCGCGCTCGCGTATGTTGACAATCTCAATCTTCAATTATAAAACTTGACAAGGCTCGAGAGCCGTTCGGACGTTATCTCGGCTGTATCTCTCCGTCTCGTATCATATGTACGCGTCTCGAGAGCAGCGCGCGCGAGCTCTCGAATTAATATGACTGCGGGGTGTACATTAAGCGGCCGCGGCTGATTAATAAACGCTCGTAAAGTGCCCGGGTATTTTGTAATGCGCGCCAAGCGGCCATTAATCCGGTGCCGCGGGCGCGATTCATTATCAATTCGTCGGCGATAAGTCAGACTGCGCTCGCGCGTTTACACGTGTGCGCCTGCATGCCTGTGTGTGTTTCGTGGCTCTATATCTGCGATATATTCCCCACGTAGAGCCGCGATTATTTTCGCGCTCTCTCTCGTGCACGTGTGTATGTGTTGTCCAGCTGCTCGCACGGGCTCTTTGTGCCGACTCGCGCACGCGGGATATAAAGTATATATAATTGAGTTTGCGACGATTTACGGCGGCCGAGTGCCGAGGGCATAAATCACTCGGTCCATTATCCGCGCGACTAGAAACTCGCAGAGGCCCGATCGTGCATGTAGCGAGAGAAGGACCGCGAATCGCGCGCGCGGGGCTACCGTCGCGGCCCCCGAGACTTGTTTGCATTATGTCATTACACGATATTTTATATATCGGACGAGCGTATATTATGCCAGGGGCTTGTCTCGCGCGGCCCGCTAAAACAGACTTGTTCTGCCCGGCGGCTCGCGGCGTTATAAATTTCAACCGGCTCGTTGTTTATCATCGCGCGTCTCTCCACACGCGGGGCTTTCAACGAACTTTCACTCGCGGACGCGAGGTACATTATATGAATGCTCGCGCGCGAGCGACGACAGCCGATCGCGCGACGCTCGCGCGCGCGCGCGCTTAATTGAAAGATCCCAATCTATATACCGGAGCCGCCGCCGCCGCCGCGGCTCATTATTGCGGCGCCGCGAGCGACCGATCGTTTGTTACCGACGCGTTGCCCTAGTGTACAACATGGGTGCATGTAGGTGTGTAGTAGGTGAGACAGCGATGATTTTCACGGCTGACGCAACGCGCGAGATGCTCCGCGCGTGTGTATACGTGTGTTCTGTATATGGGTGCATGCAGCCGACACACGCGCGGCTTATTGATCGTCACCGTCGGAAAATTTACGGATGCCTTCCGCGTTCTCGGCTTTGCGTAACGCTTCGACGACCCTCTCCATCCATGCACCTCGCGGCTCTTCGAGATTTATGTATACGTTGCAACGTATGGTTTTGGATACGCGATGCCTTCACTATCCAGAGACTCCTCGGCGTATGGTTCCCACACGGGATTATAGAATCACTCGAGCCCGCCGCCGCGAATCTGCAGTGGTGTTGTTTCAAACGGAGTTGAACACGAGTCGACTATATATCCGATCTCGCCGCGTTGATGGAGTCATTATTTTTTCCTCGATTCGCTGCGCGCGATGTAAGTGCGAGAAGGTGAGGAGAGGTTATCAGCTCGTCGCCTGTGCGCGTGTGTGTGTGTGTGTCGGTACATAAATGCGTAATGTATGAGCCTAGTGCTCGGTTTCTCCCTGTGTAAGAGGGTTACGCGCATCGGTTTCTCGAAAAGCAGCAGGAAACGCGTGTCGTGCATCGACGGCTAAACGATAAATATCTATGCTCCCGGTTGAATTATTCATGCCTGGCCCGTTGGCTGGCTCACGAGCTGCAGATATCTCAGCCTTTCCACCTGTCAATCCGATACTATTACACTTGTTCCCGAAGCAATAAACGGCCGCCGCCGCGTGGAAATAGCCGTCGCACTTGGGATTCATAGGCCGCGAGTAATTGTCGCCGGAGGGAGAGAACTCGAGACGGTGTGCGCGCCCGAGCCGTATATATATGTATTTATACACGTGTATAGCGCCAACAACCTACGCTGATACTTTGATGATCTAATGACTCTGTATTTATGGGCTATTCTTTGGAAGCGAAATAATTAGCGCGCCTTTCTGTGAACAACCGATTATATGTATCGGTGCTATAGGCAGCCGAGTGGAAGATTAGGATGAATGAGCCTTGCATTAGCTGCGCGCATGTAAATCACGCGAATTGAGTTAATGACCGAGCGGCCAAAGAACTTCTTGACAACTTCTTGGGAAACGCGGGGGGAAATATTCCCCCCTGAGCGTGCTCATTTCGTTCCGAGCCGACGATCGGCTCCGTACGCGCAAGAAGATGCGCATGAAAAGAAAGAACCGCCGCCAAGTGCCTTAGCAGTCTGCTTTCTCAAACAGGCTGCAACATCACCCACGAAACAAAACTTACGTGAATTCTTCTTCTCCTTAGCAACGGTTGCTAAAGAGCTAATTGGGGAGATTTTGTGTCCTTTGCCGTCGAAAATGATAGGAATGAGTTATAAATTGAT
Source organism: Aphelinus atriplicis (assembly GCA_020882685.1). NCBI lineage: Eukaryota > Metazoa > Arthropoda > Insecta > Hymenoptera > Aphelinidae > Aphelinus > Aphelinus atriplicis. Next base: position 1,308,806 of record JAJGQD010000011.1, read on the forward strand.
CATTTTCAACCTTCGTAACGGTTACTAGGATGGTAAAAAACGGTTGCAATGGAGAAAATATAACAATTCAGTGTCCTTGGTCATCGAGTGTGACTAAAAACTGATTTTCCGGCTTCCGAAGCAACGGTTGCCAAGGATGTCAACGGTGGTTGCTATGGATAATATCTCACACACTTTTGGATTTCCATGTTTTTCGACCCGTAGATTACGAAAATCGAGGTCCCAAGGTCTGATTCGGTGGGTCGACTTTTGCCCCATTACAAAGCTTTCTCTTTGAGAAAGCAAAAACGTCGGAAACACCTGAAATCCAATCTACCAACGTTCCACCTGATGACCCGTTAATCTCTGCATTCGTATAGACACCGAGTTTGCCAATCAGCCAAGGTGGACCCGGCAGTTTACTGTACACAGGCTGTCTCGGTCACGAGCTGAGCGTGACGATCTTTGTAAACGTCCGAGCCTGGGTCTGAGACCCAATAAATGAAACCATGCGCGATCTCAATTTATCGTGGGTTTAATGACAAATCCTGTTCGGCTAACTATCTTGAGCATGTCATCGAGACCACCAGTGACTCTCTACTCTACTCGAGGAAATCACACTTCTGTCTGAGAGAGCTAATCAAGAACTCGGAATCATTTTTTATACATTCGTGACAATTTTGGTTCGAGGAGGTAAATCAGGTGAACGCTATATTAAGAGAGCTCTTTTACAAAACAGATTCCTCTGGGAGAAAGAAACAAGTCTTGATCCTGGAGGATATCTCCTTGTCGTCTTCTTCTTCTTCTGCAACCAAGACTTGATATTTTTGAGCGTGAGAACTCAAGAGTTTTCATGTTCCACTTGCATCACACTCGACGTATCGAACTATAATTTTTCCAACAATATTTTAATTCGATAATAGACCAACAACACTGAAGTGATGTAAATGCACGTGACCCGGAGAGATAAGTTAATCGTCGTTCTGGGGACAAGTACCTGGTGGCGGTCCTGGGGGCATAGTTGGTGAGGTACACCGACGTACCCACCTGTCCAACAAGCAGGGGTCCGCTCAAACCCCACCAGGAGGGCGTAAACGCTCACTTCCGTCCCGAATCTATCAAACTTCGTGTCGAATATCATCCAAGTTTGAGCACACGACGCAACCTCGGTGTTTTTGCCGAGCGAAAATCTGCATACTCGACTCTTCCAAGCCTCCATCTACGGAGCAGTCGATATGTAACAAGCTCGATCCACGCTCGGCGATTGATCCACCAAGTCTCGAGCTCTCGGATTCGATGCGGGTTGTCAGCGGCTCGCAGGGCACACGTGACAAGGGCGGGCGCGCGACACGTGACCGCGGGTGTCAGTGACCCCCCCGCGTATCGATCTCCATTACGGTCGCGCGTGAGCTATACGAGCTGTGCGCGGCAGCGGCGAAGGCCGGATAAGCCCACGGGACGAACAATGTCGGGCTAGAGAGACCTGTTAATACCTACCGCGCAACCACACCAGCTCGATCGTCCCGCGCGGTCTTGTCCCGACAAATCGACTCTCGAGCCCAACGGCCAAATTCAATCGGACCTTCGACAGCTCGTCGTTTGTCGGTGGAACTAGCCGCGCGCGGTTTCTCGAGATTAATTCGAGGCCCGTGGCCGGGTTTTCGCGCGCGCTGGGGATTTCCCAATAACTAGTCGGTTACGAGACTGCTTGATCCATAGCCGCGTTGCTTAGCCGGAGGAACATGTGTCGGAGAGTTTTGAACTGTACAGGGTTCGCCACGGATGTATATATGACTCGAGAGAAGCTCTTCGATAAATTCGATAAATAAATATTGCCTGACATACGAACATTCCCCAATAGTCGAGGCTCTTTGGCTAATCTGATAAAAATACATTCGATTTGTTTCCTCTTCGGGTAAAATCCCAGTTTGAAACATTGCTTCCTCCCTCAAATTAACCAGTTTCCCCAATGAGCCTCGATACTATACTTATCCGATATACGTATAATCAAACCCGATAGCTAATAAGATAATCCCTCCCCCCCCCCTCCCCGTCCCACGAAATAATGGAACCTCATGAAATTCAAAGTACACCGCGCATATCTTTGGTTGCCGATAGCGCTGCCGCTGTACGCGTACACGCGCAATGTATTCATGAAATCAGTGCTGCTAAGGCCCGCCCCGCCGATACCGCTCGCGGGACGGAGCGAATTATCATTAGTTTCTTTGGGGGGCGATCGGCTACTCGAGTTCGACTTGTTGAAATTCAGATAAGCCGCGGCGAACGAGCGAAGCCTGGACGGGAACGCGCGGTGCGTCTATTACAACGGGTGGCTGCGGGATATCTATAGGCGCGAATTAGCCGCGGAGCTCTAGTTTCGGCCGCGTATATATCCAAGACAATCCGGGCGAGAGCAGTTCTTGGCTGGCTGCTTATCGGCTGCGCGCGCGCGGCTTTACCCCCGCGATCTTAATACCACCCGCGGCTAACTTTCCTCATCAATGCGTGTCCCATCCGAGCGCCAGAGACTTTCCGGGAGGCTTTCAACTTGTCTCCCCTGATGCAGATTCGTCCAGGGCAAATCTCACCCGGGCCGCAGACTTGCCTCGACAGATGCGTATCAGCTTGGCAGTTCGTTAGCGTACTCGGCCGATGTGCGCTGCCTACCATATATACACGTACGTGTGTCTCGTATATACAGTTGGAAAACAACATACGTCGACGCACGAGATAATCGTGTTATTCTCGATGACGAGAGCGGTTTATCATATTTGCGTATCGGTTATCGCCCGTGTATGGAGGCTCGTTGCGCCGAACGGGGAAAACCGGGAGTTGGCAAATCCAACAGGCGAGCCCGCCGAACCATCAATTACACTGTATGTATATACACACGAATGTTATGAGAGAGAGAGAGAGGCGCTCGCGCGGTTGTTAACAATTGGACATTAATTCGGGACTCGGCGATGGCTCGCGCTAATAGCCCACCGAATTCGGATTCGGCGGAGTATATATATATACGTGCACTGGATCCATGCGCTCGACTGGCCGCTCGTACGCGCCGCGCACACCCACGTGTAATATTCGCGCGTGTGCGCAAACACATAATGAGGGTAGGGTGGGCATGTGCGGGTATATATATATATGGTTGCTCGATACAGCGATGCACCTCGATATCACACAATTACCCGTGTGGTCGCGGGGGCCTTTGTCGGCCGCGCGCCTCGCTCGTCCGGGGCGGATTGAGATATAACCCGGTCGCGTTGAGCTTCCGCGCACACACACGCGGATTCAATAATTTAGCGCTCGTTTTGATTACTCCTACCGCATGCCAGCCGAGTAACGTGTTGATCGATATACGCGCGATCCTCGCTCGACGTCTCTGATGCTCTGCCTTCGTCGCGTATAAATTTACGTGGAGAGACATTTCGTCTGAAGGGCGCAAAAATATATGTATAGAGTCGTAATTGAGCGTGACGCGGGGCAATTGGGAGAACTCGTAGAAACGTGTGGCTGCATAAGTGGGCCGATAAGGTCACAAGTCACATGCATCGGATATTCTTGGACATTGGAACAAATCGATTCTTTCAGCGGGCGAATATCGCGTACGAGATATACTGTGTATATGTGTCTCGCACCGGGAGCCGTTCACACGCAAGAGACCATTTTATACAATCGATGTCGCGCTGGCGTCGACAGGTCACGTGTTTGACCCGTCAGTTTTGACTACAGTTGCCAGATGAATGTGACGCTGGCATATCACCCGGGCTGAGTTTGTCGTGTGTTCTTGTGATGTCTGTCCGTTGACTGACTAGGAAACGGTTCCAACTGCGGGTATGACCGATCGCACGATAAAGCTTTGTGAGGGTGTTTTTATAGACACTCGAATCGTTGATATATATACAAGGCCATCCGGGTTAACGTTCACATTTTCTGCGGATATTTAGTCAATGCATTGATGATTGTTTGTCAAAATCATTTTTGTCAATGCATTGATGATTGTTTGTCAAAATCATTTTTGTCAATGATTTCTGATTTTGTGATAACACATTATGTGCGTAGAAACTGCTCAACGAATATCTCCGGGAAATCGAACCCCGATTGACGGTTCATATGTCCGCTATTTGGGTCACAAAGTTTGAAACTGTCGTCACTTTGTCTTTCTTATTCGGAGGAACCTCAAATACGCGTAGGGTTATATCATTTTTTTCCCATCGCAATTTCTCGACTGCCAATTTAGTCGTTCAATCATTAGAATAAATGTTCGCTCACAATAAAACACAGTTTCACGATTTATACCTTGTTCACTCATTGAAATCTTCCCCTGACAATTCCCAAATTATTCGTGTGTGCGTAATAAAGGGTCACTGATTTCTCGCTACACATACCTATACTTACAACAGTGTTTTCGTTTCCCAACCAAAGCCTGTCCAAACGTTTACCGTCGGCCGATTACAGTCTGGCCCGTCGAACCGCATCATACTCGAGTATGCGTATCGAACGATCGTGTGACTACGAGAGGTAGCGCGCGCTCGTGCCCTATAGGGCAACGCGTGCGATTACGCACGGTGAGATATGCCCCATGCGCACGAATTCGCCCCGCTTTTCCACGCTCGACTCGCGCCGATCAAAACAGCTCGGCGGAAAGCAGTGCGCGCATCAGGCATAGCCCGACGGCCGAAGCCTGATCGAGTGAGAAGTTAAGAGCGGAAAATGTATATATAGCGAAGATCGATCTTGCTTGCTTGCGCGCGCTGGCGCTGGCGGCATCGACATTAATCACCATTCCGCAGCAAAAGAGAGTAGATAGCCGTCGAAGGTGGCTGGGCAAGTTGAAGGGGCCCTGATAGATGGAGGTGATGAATGGCTCCGTGACACCGGCCGATCCATCATCTCTCCCTCCCTCGAGCGCCGCGCGCGGCACAGCCGCACTTTGTCGAGTTTCGCGAGAGCGTCACGCGCGCGGGCCGCTCCTGCGCTACTCGGCTCGCTCGCGCGCGCAAGCATATAAGCCAATCCATCATCCGAGCTCCGCGAGCGCAAGCGCGATTCGCCACCGGCATATATGTGTATATACCTGTCGCGCCCCCATACCACTGCTGCTGACGGATAATCGAACGATGTGCCCCTACAGCTCAGACGTATCGAGAGACGGATACCTGAGACTGCGGCTTCTCGCCCTTGTGACAATCACAACTTTAATGCACGAATCCGCATATTTTTCATTGGGCTTTCATCGATTTTGCAGCGTTTCTTTTGATTCATCTATGGTGCGCGCAGAATAATTCGAAGAATTATTTGACCTGCCTGTTATTTAGGGTTGTTGCTGGCGTGTTCGGCACAATCGCTACTTGATTTCCGACGTACGCTCGAATCGCGTTATCTTGGCTGTTCGATCGATATAGATGTACGTACAACCAATCAACGGATGGTCGACACGGGTCACCGGAGAAAGGGCCAATATGATTTCAAACAGGAAACTCGCAACGACGCGGCAACGAATAACGAACGTCGATGAATAAATTCACGACCGTTATTGTTTTATGAATTTTGTATTTTGTATTGGATATATACGCACGATTGTACTTTTGTAGCTCGGCAGTATCGACTTTGAAAGGTACACACGGTAATTGGAAGTTGTAGGGAAACAATGTGGAACGCGAATTTGTTGCCGTATATAGAGGCAATCGAAGAATCTAACAATATGCCTTTTCATGCTCTGATTATTCGCGTGTGTACTGGGCTTGCAAAATCATTTTATGCCATACCCTCTCCCCGGCCCTACATAATCCAACTGTGACGACGTCTGTTCACCATCGTTTTATGCGCGTATAGAATGAATTCAGGAAACAATCACTCTCGTTCGCTGGCTTTACGAAGGTTCGCATTCGCATCAGGTATCGCAAAATTTAACCTTTCTATTTTCAAATCGGAAAATAGGATTCGATTATCACAAAATTTGTTTCGCAACGTTAACGTTAATTGACTCGGCGCAATCGCACGAAGGATATTACACGGCTTTGGGCAATAACGAGGAGGCATCGCGTCGAGGACAGGCTCTATCGTATTTTCGAGGACGAGAAACGCGTGATTAATTAAAAAACAATCACACGCGCTTGCGCACACATGATTTGTCTGGAGTATGTGTGTGTGTGCAGCCGAGCGCGGTTGGGTTAATTTTTCATCCAGCCAAATGTCAGAGGAGCGAGCGTGTAAAGCCGGCGAGAGGGTGTTTTCCATCCTGGCACTGCCTGTCGGAGCTGTAGCCGACCACAAGTGATCGATTGATGCTACACGCGATGTCGAGTGTTACGCACAGTCATCCCGATGAATCTGCTCCCTTCGTGACGTGTATATATGTATGTAGACCCGGGGCAACAAAAACATACGACGCGTATTGATCTTTTGTTCCTGTCTAAGTATATCTCGCCGTGATCGACGCACGTGTATGCTTGTGTGTGTCTGTCGGAGCGATTCTTGGATTTTTAAGCGTTCTCGATTCATTAATTCGATGATTCCTCGCGTTTTGCGTATACACGAGAAAGAACCATTCAAATTTCACACGGTGCTGCCGAGGGAAAGAGCCTTTGTTGCGCGACATGGCTCACGAGTCATTCAATTACTCTTCCCGTGAACACGCTGATCGTTGAAATATGAACACGCTGTTTTATGAAAATAATTGCGGCATCGTAAGAGTGTATTGTTTGTTGCGTGACGCTCAGAAACTGTGGAATCATTGTATAATTGAGAAACATTCCTCTGTGCGATCTACGACACCGAGTGGATTTTTATCTCGCAATTTATCAGCAATCGTATTAAACCGAATGAAATGGTTTTTTCTTTCGCCCCACGTTGAACAGTAAGAATTAACCGTTACGAAAAATGCGATAGTCCCAATTGATTATTTACACTGTACTCAATTCAAGTACGGGGTATTGTATGAAATTTATCTACCATCACCCTTCATTAAATTTACTACGACCAAGGATTATATCATCTCATTGTATTAACTTTACAAGATAATCTCATTCAAATTAATAAAAAGGATATGGTAAACATATCATTCATCAGTAATAATATTGGTATACCATGGGCTTTATACAATTTACTCGTCAAGTAAATTTTATCTTATTGACTTTTGGTACATAGAAAGACTGACTTGCGTCCAAAACTATATGTGATACAAGAAATTCTCGGATTCAAATGCACCTTTACTTGTAGCCAAGTTATTTCCGAAGTCCCTTCTCGACAATTGTTCAAAATCCATCAAGAGAATTTCTTCAAGGTCACCGAAATTACTAGCATAAACTCCCTCCCCAAAAGCGTCTCATCAAGTTGTGTCAAAATGACTTACTCGTGCTAGATAGTATACAGGCTCTTGATTACACAGCAATTATTTCGCATTGGACTTTCTGGTCTGCTGCACGTACATATGATCAAATTGAACACAGAGTCGGTGTGTCAAGAGCCTTTCCTTAGTTCCAGGACAATTCTATAACGTGAACTATTGAACCGGACGCGGCCCAGTTCTGCCCGGTCCGCGTTGCCAAAAACTTCCTCGTCCCGCGCACATCTCACGGGACGGTTGCAACCTTAATCTCTGCCCGCATTACGCGCCGCTCATCCCGAGTCGTTGGCGAGTAAAAAAGGAATCCCCCGTGGAAAAATCGCGGCGGCCATGCGCGAAGAAGCGCGCGGAATCATTAATCCGCTCTCGCGGCCGCATACGTGCAGCCAGGTTAATGCGAGCGAGCGAGAGACAGCCCCGCGTGCGCGCGCGAATTACACAACGGGCGTCTATTAAAGTAAAAGCAGCGCTGGCGCGCGCGAGAGAGCAGCGGTGATTAATCGTCGCGCGAGCGTTTCCCTTTTTTCCTTCTTTTTTTGTTCTCCTTGTTCTCGCGAGCCGCAATGTCGACGAGGAGGCGGCGGCGGCGAGGAGAAGAAGAAGCGGCAGCGCGAGCGCGTAAGTACACACGCGAACACGGACTACTGGATCAAGATAAGGAGGCGAGCTGCGCGCGGGGCAAAAACCATCCGCGCTCTCGGCAATTATGCGCGCGCGCGCGCGCGTGCAATTATTCAGGTGCGATTATTGCTGAAAAGGATACAAATGCGTCTTGACGCCGCCGCCGCTACGCAATTTTTATACCTTTCACAGAAATGCCTGTGTGTGTGTGCGTGTGCTGGCTGCTCTAATTTAATAGATTTTTATGCCGCTCCGCGCCGCCGCCGCCGTCGGCTCGTTAATCATTCCTGAGTTATGGCTTGATTCTTCGGCGGAATTAATTTTCTTCTAGCCGCGCGCTGCTTTGCGTCATCCCGCCTGTCATTAATCACGCGAGTTTCGTGATTTGATTTTGCACTCGGGGAATTTGAATGGATCGAGGAATTGAGAAAAAAACTGTTTGAGCTCGCCGATGTGTCTATACACCCCCCTCCAACCTTCGACCCTTTCTCCGGGGACTCGGCGCCTCTGCCGACTATAGGGGAGTTGATATATTAATTTATCTAAAATTATCAATGTTCCAACCCCCGGATCGGAGCATATGTCCAACTACTCGCTCGCTCAATGACGGGCAAAAGCGTAATGTGATTTATCGCATGGATATACATCACCGTCGTACACTGTACACGGGTTTTTTTCCTCTCTTCCTGAGAGATGAGTGTGCGAAGTGAGTTGCGCGCAATGTTTTATCAGGGTGTGTGTGTGTGTGTATACGTGGCGGGCGAAAAAATTTGAGCATAACGAGGCTTTGTGTACGCAACGCCGCGTATTGTACCTGAGCATTGTTTAGTCACGCTCAAAATCAATCCGTAAATTTTTCGTGGGATAATGTGTCATCCGAGTAAGGATATGTCCAAGATCGAGTGTATGTCGAATGAGACACCGAGCCGGAAAATAATATGTTTGACAGCTATATACCGAGAAAATTCTTCGTGTCGTCAAAGAGTAAATACTTTAACGTCCAAAGTTCCAGCTCATCGTTGTCGAGTATATGATCGATAGTAAAAATCGGACGGTTCATCAAGTTGAATATCTCGGAGAAATGAACAGCTCGTATTTGGGAGCTATGTATCACAACGCGAAGAAGCTTCAAAGAGTCCCGAAACGAAAAACTTCCAGTCACGATCGGCTAGATTGATGGTCTCGGCGTGTTGTTCACCATAGTCACGCGGTAGACAATTAGACTGGCGAATCGAATTGACGACTGATGACGAACGCAAATAGCAAACACTCCCGAAAATTTATTAAGATCCCGTCGGCCAACGAATAATTCCGCTGGACGAACGATCGGAATCAGCTGGCCGGGGGGGTTGGAGGATCACTCGTTGATCGGGCGAAAACGTCGCTGTACAGTCGGAAGTGGAGTCGAGCGAAAGGAGGTCGACAGCGGGGCCCCACGCTGGGCTCTGTGGTGCAAATGGGATGTGCGCGCGGCCGCGGTGTGGGTGGTACGTGAGTGTGTGTGCATGTGTGCCGGCTGCCGTCACGTCGGCCGGCGGCGATCCTTCTTCGCTCTCGAGCTCTCGCGCGCTCGCGATGTCTTGTGTATATCTATACGCCGCCGCCGCCGCCAGCCAAGAGCTGATAAAGAGCCGCTGCCGCACGCGTGGCGCGAGCGGTGCAAGCCTTCAGCAAGATTGATACCTCCCGCCAATCCCGTTGCTCGACGCCACTTACTCTTTTTCCCCGAGCTCCCTATACGGCTGACGCTTTCCGCCAGCTTCTTGTTTGCCGCCCGACGACGCGACCTGTGCGCGCTACACATCGATTTCTTTTCCGCGTGCGACGATTTAATTGGCGCGATGCGCGTAATGGAGCATGCGCACATATACACTGACCGGCCGTCGTTCCTCGGACTTTTCCATGCGATCACTCGTGCGATTGCCGCGATCTCGACAATTAATACTGCGCGTGTTTGTCATCCCGAAATGAAGCGCGAGCTCTTAACCTGTATAAAACCTTCGAAATAAACCAAGCTGCATTGTATCTGGACTTTTGTACTCTGAAAAATATAGATTTTCAACAAAATCGCCTCTTCTGCTCATTGGACTCGTGAAATTGGAAAAAAAATTCCGCTAACTGTTTTAACAGATGTACTTCGTGTGGAAAAAGTAATACCAATGACAGATGTCTTCTGCCTCATCGGCAAATCAACCTCGAACTAATTGACCGTTGCTCTTACTTTGAAAAACGATTAACATAAAAACATCAAAACTTCGTGGCTAATACTTGAGCAGCCAATTGAATCAGGATTCAGCAACCAATCAAATCATGATTTTTTCGAGGAAGAATATTATATTGACGATCCGTATGAAGACTGTTATATTCCAAGCGTTGTGATAAAATAAATAATGATTTGTTTTCCATGAGAAATCGAAATGTTAGTGCGGGAGCTTTGAAAAGTAACCTATTATCCGAATGAGGCTAGTTTTCGTAATAAACGGCCGAGGCTCACGTATAGTAGGTGTAGCGCAAAAAATAATAATCGTTCATCCATCTTCTAGCCTTACGTGTAGTACACACACTCGAGTTTCTCATTTAACTGACGCGCAGGTTTCAACAATTATATCGTTCCCGCAAATCGCATTTTATAATTACACGTGCAAACTTGTAGATACACCAAGACCATTGCAGGACGGCTTCATAAGTAATTTATGTTAGACGAAAATTGCTCTTCGCCATATCGTGAATTATGAGCCGCGAGCAAAAAGCACGCCTGTCGAGCATTAGATCGTATCAGGCGAAGAATTCACATACACACGAAAGGTACACAAATATATATACACGTGCAGACACAAGAGAAACTGTCGGGATCGCACCGTCCGCCGAGATGTGTTATACATTGCACCGATGATTTATGTAAGCTTCGATCCGGTCGTCCCGATATATATACGGCCGCGCGCGCCACAGAATCAACACTACGATCCAATCTCGGCGACGCTCGCGCGCGAAACAATGGGGCACGGTCGAAGAAATGAAAAATAAAAAAATCCAGCCGCGATAATAAGTGAAAACGTCATTACGTAATGACGCATAAATCATAATCTCTCACGAGGCGGTATACGCGCGGCGGTAAATCGCGCGCGAGCGCGCGAGGATTTACGATTCTATTATGAGCCCGCTCATAAATATTCACAATCGTCCAATCGTCCGATAAATGATTAGCGGTGGCCGCTACGCTCGCGCCTCGCAATGCGCTTTCGCGAGACCCGACGACGAGCAACTCGAGAGAGAATATATATACACACACGAACGCTCGCGCGCGGCCGAATCCACTTAGCGAAACAATAGAGCCGCGCGAGATAAAAAGCGAAAGACAATCGGCTCGCGCTCTTTCAAACGGGTGAAAAAGCAGCGGGGTAATTAACTAACTCGATTCCACTTGGCAACTGTTACGCGGGTTACGGGCCACCGCCCACGCTAGCCCCGACGCGCGACGGGCCCGACAAGTTATTTTGTTCCGGTTTTTTTCGCTTAATCGAGTTCTGCATTGTTCCCCCGCAGCGAGAGCTGCGAGGACAGGAATAAACATCGGCCCGGCAGAAAGTGTGTGTGGCAGTCTTCCAGACAGTTCGACTGCGTCACGCTTATCGCTTCTTCCTCCCCAAATTGGCTCTCGGCCGCGCTAAGTAAGGCGACGCGTCTCGCGTTTTTATCGAAGAACATTTGCGTGTGTGTGCGCGCGCGCACCAAGTTCGGAATTGATTATCACGTCGAGTGGTCCGCTGCCGCGTGAGAGAGCTGTATATCGTTCGCCAAAAACGCGCCAAACACATACGATCTCGCGAACTTCCTCGTTAAATATACCTGTATAGATATGTACAATGTGAATGGGCAAAAATACTGTATCTATATTCCAGGATGGATTTCACGTTACTCAAAACATCTCCACCAAATCCACGCTTGGATGGACCACCTCGCCGTTCGTCCTATGCGGGAGCTCGAGTCCAGGCGGAACGTTTAATTTCCAAGGGATACATGAATTGTCGACTAGCGCCATGTGCCTACTGATTCTCAATTAACACTGGCGTCGTCGTAGTTGCACGAGTAGTCCCGATCGAGCCGCTCGCCGCGGCGGCTCTTAGCCGATTTGTTTTTCCTCGGCGGGAGCGGCCCGATGGGTGAGTTACGGGCGCGTCGCGCGGCCTGGGTGATGTACGACTCGCGCGCACGACGCGGCTCTTAATAACCAGCTCCAGCTGGCCCTTTGTGCTTTATTGCGAGCGATGCGTCACTGCGGTGTAACTTTTGCCGCGATGCCTTGTCGCGCGGCTCATTCATAAGAGCCCGCGCTCGAGCCGCACTTTGTGACCGCCACAGATATATACCTGGAGGACATACAAGCAGCAGTCTCCAGGTGTGCCGATCGTTTCGGGACTGCACTGTCGAATCTCGAATCGATCTACGACGTGCGATTGTGACGGAGCTCTATTGTGGCACGAGATTTTCTCTTAGATCAGTGGCAATCTGATATATGAACGTGTATAGGCTAATCGCGCTCATCTCGAATCTACTCGGTGTGAGGATTTCGGAGAAAATACCCTATACAATGTATGTTAGACAATGGTTTCGAACTGTTTCGAAGCGTGAAATCGAGGGTGATGATTTTCTTCGAATTGGATGATAATTACGAGACAATAGAATAAATTGTTTTTGCTATAGTAATCCGCCCCGACGTTCGCGCAACGGAAATCAGCATGTAAATGGTCGCAATGGTAATTCGGCAAGTTGTCGAGACGAAATTAAACAGCCTTGGCGAATATTTCGGCAGATTAACATTGACTCGCTCATTCTGTACTTCTCTCGGCTTTGTTTTTTCATACCAACGAAATGCCAATCGAAACGTATTCGAGTGCGCGTGTACACGCAAATCGTCGAATATACGGGCGCAACTGACAATGTCGCTCGCGAAAAATCCAGTGAATCGCGTTATCCGGGAGATGTATAGAAGGAGAAAGGGTCGCATCCTGCCGGGATTGGCAGGACGAAGCGAATCGTCGATACGCACCCCGGTCTTATATCCTGTATATGCGGCAGATGAAATTTAATTGCTCGCGACTCCGTAGCCGTTGACGTATAGCTACATAGTCAAACCCCCGTCACGCGCTGGCTAATCCGGCCCATTAGTACGTACACGGGATCAAGTGAATAATTGTACGGTTTATAAGGCCGGGACAGGCCGGCGAAAGTTTGAGCGACGCGCACGAAACCACGTCAGCCCCTTGCCAAAGCGCGCGCGCGGCATTGTATGTAAATGCGGAAGTAAATAATAACTCGGACGTCGCGTCGGCGAGCGTGAGTCTGTATACTCTCGACCTGTACGTCGTATGTGTGTATTGGTAGCTCGCGCGTCTATCGGAGAATGCGCGCCTTCATTGTTTCGCGATTGAGCGCGCGCGCGAGACGTGCGCGGATAAATCTCGAGAACGGGGGGCTGCTCGTCGCGTTTCAAGCCGTTACGACAGCCTGCGGGATACACTTATATGAGAATATGCACGAACTTATCGACCTTTTGCGACGTAAATCCGTGGAATTGCCATCTCTCCGTGGGTGTGAGGTCGTATCATTGAAAAAATGTTGGTATTAGGATGTACCGAAGTAGTAGCCGGCAGGCGTCGCCACTGTCAACAAGTGAGCTGGAAGAACGAGCCATAATACGGCCGCTATTCGAGTGTCCAAGTCCCGGACCAGGAGGCAGTGCTGTTGCAGTTGTAAAGTGTAATAAAGTCACGTGGTCCGTGGTGGGAAATTTAAATTCAAGGATGAATCCAATAAAAAAAACTGTAAAGTTTTATAACAATGAATAGTTTACTCTGTAGACATTCAGGACTTTGTTGAAAGTATGTTGGAATACTTGTCTTATTTATCTTTACTTTGTGAGTCCACTATTTTGGACTTGTGTTTATGTGAAGTTAGAATACTTTGTTTTGTTATACCTTAAAACATCCACGAGAGGGGGGACTACTTTGCTCGGATACCCGAATACATGCGTAAGAATTCGAGAGTATGATGTTCACCGTATACACGTTCGCCGCAGATGCTTATTCAGTCTCTTTCAATTCCAGTTATTTGCCTATTAATAATAAGATTTGCGACAACTCTGTTGGTTCAAATTTGAGTCAGCATGATCGCGAAAATTTTCCAGAGACCCTTTATAACCCTTTACAAGGAATCATAAAGATTCATTTACTGTCCGAAAGTTAAGAGTCGATGTCATGATATGGACATATAAGAGTTGGTTTATGGGTTGAAACTGCAATCGCAGTCGTATGGATGAAAAATAAGCCGAGCGAGTTTAACCTCGAGACAGAACAGTAGGATAAAACAGGTCAATCGATAAACGAGATATATTCGAGGGGCTCGCGTAAGAAGTAAGGCGAACTGCCGCGTATATATACTAATTGAGATTCAGCGGGCCGCGTAATCGGCCGAAATAACACGGATTCCAATCTAAGGAGCGCTCGGTGAAAAATATGGGCCCGGCCATTAATCGTCGCGCTAGTGGCGGAATCGCCGAATATATCACCGCTGGCTGGCTGGCTGGCGCGGCGCGTATATCTATATCGGCGCGGCGCGGCCCACCCCCGCCGCCACCGCCGCAGATTTATGCGGCCCGCCTTGCAGCGCTGATACCCGACAACTCACGAGCGTAATGAAAGAAATAAATCCACTCGCTCTCTTTCTCCCTCTCTCTCGTTCTCTCGTCGGCAGCGGGGGGCACATCCCAAGCAGCGCCGGAGGCTTTAAACTTTCTCGGTCAGGCTCTATCTTTTCCCCGGCGTTATTCGACACATGCGCGAGCGAGGTAAATTAGACCCTCGTAAAGGAGCTCTTAATTGCCTCTTGCCCCGAGCCCCGCGAGCTCGACGTGGCGTGTGGGATATTTTACTTTTCTCTTGCCTCACGTTCGGCCACGACTATTTTGGTTTTCCGCGCCGCGAGGAGGATCCGACGAGTGACTCTCATAATATACGCCTGTCCGGGTCGTTTACTTCAATCGCGAGTCTGTCGCTCGGCGTGAGAAGGGGCTTTTTATAGTAGAGCATGAAAAACGTCCCTTTTTGTCTTGTGTTTCACGATAGGGATTCTCGAGAACGAGGTATAGAATAGAACAGATATTTTGACCGATCAAGTAGTTTGTTGAAACTCATCAAGTTTTCACATATGCGAGAGTTATTAACCTCTCAGTAATATAAATAGACATGATCTAATCGTGATTGATATAGAAACTCGTCAGATTTCTTAACCAAAGTATCCGAATGAGATGCGTATAATATAAAACATATAGTAATAGTTTTCGTGTGTGCCACTCTCTTTGAAATCCTTATTTTTTCATGAAATGTTGTAAACTTGGCATTGTCAAACATTTTCTTCAATTTTCAAAAGTGCAAATGTTTATTTGGATATGAAACATATGAACAACTATGCAGAACAATTTTCAAATAATTTTAGTACTTTTGCTCATATTATCTAAACTCTATCAACCAATGTGTGATTTAACTATGCTATTGGAATGCAAGAAAGGCCTCGTTATGCTAAACGTTAATAAGGCACCTGAATAATAATAAACAGTGGTGATTGGTAAATTCTTTCAAATCTTTCATTCTACATGTACGTTCGTAATTGTCGACGCTATCTTAAGACTTTCTGATTCTATATGAATGCTGAGAATAAATAAGAAATAAACAATATTTATCTATTTTTATCGCTCAGTATTCGTTGATTACAGCATTCGGTATAATCTCTAATGGTGTTATCATCCACGCGATTTGGAAATTGATGTTTTCAATTTGGTAAAAGTATTTAGTAATATGATAAAAAATTCTTCTCAAACAAGACTGATAATTGACTAATAAAAGTAAAAAATTTAAGTCGAGTCTAGGGTAGTGATGTGACTCACTTTTAAAAACTTGATTGATTCAAAGCATTGATTATTTCACGCACAAGTATCTTTTCAAAGTCACTTGAACAAACTGCTGTTACAACTTTGATCTTCGACATTATGTCAACTTCGTGCTTTTAAGGATATCGAAATCAACCATAACTAATTCAGATGATACGTGTCATTAAAGCTCGGCGACGAAGCGAGAACTTGTGATGTCAACAATTGGCAAAGTATAAGAGGAAACGTTTGGTTCGGGACAAGGTTGAGGAGGTACATGGTGAGTAATGCGAAAATTAGAAAGCAATTTTTTTTTTTGATTCTACAAACGTGTTTTTATTAAAGCGGTATTGAAACTCAACGATATTTACAATTCGTCGTATGTACAGTGCTCATGACATAATAATACGCATGTAATGACGCTTGCTCGACGCCGCTCGTGTGGCTGCGCAGCTCATCCAAGCTATATAGCCAATCATTTCTCTCTTTGTCATACATTATACACACACACGAGCGTACGCGCATACACACATACACTCACACACTCTGGCACACTCACAATGGGGATCGCTCGATTGCATTCACGCACATTCAGACACAGCCTCGAAGTGAACGAAACATCCTTGTGGGTCTCGTCCATTGCGCGCATACGGTCCGTCGCTGCACAAGCTGTCCGCTGAATAAATTATACTCGGTATAGATAAATAAATCACGGGGTGTCGCGACACTGAATAACAGTCAAAGCCACTTGATCGACCCCTGGAGGGGTTGTTTTTTGGGGGGGTGGGGCGGGCGTGGGAGGGGGTCAGGGGGGGCGGCTCGTCCAAACGAAGCCGCACTATCACAGTCACAGGGGGGGTTGTGTCGGGGGTTCACAGAGTCCAGTAGTCGCTTAGGGGTGGACGGCGGCGCCGATCCTCTGGCCGTAGAGCGCGTAGGGCGAGTAGTAGGGCGAGAGGGCGTTGAAGGCGCTGTAGGGCGAGGCGGCGAGGCCCGCCGGCTGGAGCGGGTGCTGGGCCTGGGGCGGCGGCGGCGGCGGCTTGCCGTACGGGTGGTACCTCGCCGCGCCGAGCGGGCTGAGCGACGGGTGCTGCAGCTGCGCCGCGGCCTGGGGCGACAGCAGCGGGTGCTGCGCCGCCAGCAGGGCCGCCTGGTGCTCGACGCCGCTCGTGTGGCTGCGCAGGTGCTGCAGCAGCTCGTCCGAGCTGGCGAAGCGCTTGCCGCAGTACGAGTCGCCGGCGACCCAGCTGCAGACGTGGGGCCGGCCGGGCGCGTAGCCCTGGCCGGCCTGCGGCTGGTGGGCCGCCGGGTGCATGCCCAGGGCCATCAGCCCGTACTTCTGGTGCTCGCACTGGGTGCAGCCGGAGGGGCAGGAGCCGGCGCCGCCCGACGCGGCGGCCGCCGCCGCGGCCATCATCATGTGCACGTTGTGCAGGCTGTACTGGCAGCCGGTGCAGTAGGGGTCCTTGCACACGGCGACGAGGCTCTCGCCGCCGGCGGCCGTCTTGACGCGGGCGTAGCCGAGGTAGGGGTTGCCGGCGGCGGGGCCCGAGCCGGCCCCGTACCCGCCCAGCAGCCCCGAGAACCCGGAGAACGGCGCGCGGAACCCGCTCGGCTCGAGGCCGGGTGGGCAGCACAGCCCGGAGTACGCGCTCGGCTTGTACGCCGCCGAGTCCTTGCCCGAGAGCACGTCCATGCCCGGTCGGATAACGGGGCTGGTGCGCCGGGGCGACGAGGCGGGCTTCTCCGCGGGCGAGCCCCGCTCCGCCGCCGGCTCCTGCGGCTGCTGCTGCTGCTGCTGCTTGGGGCTGGGCGACGTTCGCTTGGCACTGGGCTCACTCGCGACACTCTCCCGCTCGCTGGCCACTCGGTCACCCGCACTCTGCACACTAGCCTTGCTCGCCGGCCTCGACGACTCGGTCTCTCGTTTGCTGGAGGGCTGCACCACCGTCGACTCGTACGGCTTGAACGCGAGCGTCGAGCCGCTCGACTTGCCAGATGATCCGCCGTCCGACGGGGAGCCGCGCGACCGCTCGAGCTTTGCCGCCGGCGGCGAGCGCGCCGACGAAGCCTTGCTCGGCTTGTCCAGCGTCGAGATCAGCGGCTTCGACGGAGAGTCCGCTCCGATTTGGCTGCATGTCTGGGCCAACAACGCCAGGGGACTCTTTTTCGAGTCCAGCTGCAAAGGAAATATCAGTTTTTTGAGTACATTGTGCCGTGATTCATAAAGTCTTCTATTCAAAGTAATGTCTCGGAGTAATGAGGTATTACTTTCGAGGGAAACGCGAATATCTTCGATTTATCCTGTCTCTGAATATACTCAATGACCAGCTCCAGTGAGAACAAGTTTTCTATTGTCAGACTTGAATTTTTCAACGATACTCCGGAAGGATTGAAAATATTCATAGAAATCCGAGGAAATCATGAAGTTCCCTGAGCTGCTCCGAAATTGATTTCGGAGACGAAGAAAAGTATCACGAAAATTCATTTTCTAAAAATTGTACAATTAGAAAATGAAAACCGTCTCGGATTTCCAATTAATGTAATCGAGTGGATATCAAAAGAAATACACGGAACTGAGAATTTACTAATTTAACAATTTCTATTCTCGCGAGACTTTACATCAGAATTGAGAAAGTCGTCTTACTCGAGGATCACCTGGAGCCAAGTACCCAAATGTGTATACTCAGAATTTCGGAATAAATTTCGAAAAGATAAACGCGTCTGGGGATGCTGGAGGATTGTTTGTCACAAGAGATACTAACCGACGTCGGAAGCGGAGAGAGGTAGTCTGGCTGGAGGTACTGATGGGGTCCGGTGGTCAGCATACTGCTGTCGTCTAGCACAACCATTTGGCAATGCACAATTGATATTATTTTCACGTATCACCACAATTAACACTGATGCTCGCACTGTATAACAGGTTGGCGATCTGCCTACGGGGCAGAACCGCCACTCGCTCGGCGTCTCCGTGCAGTATGGGGCTTTGCGTCGCCGACTGGGGATCGGTGAGCTGCTGTGAGCTGCGCGCCGCTCGAGCTCCGGGAGCGTAATGCCGGCCGTGGCTGCCGCTCTGCGGCGCTCCTCCGCGCGACTGAGCCGCCCGGCCACCCCAGCGCCCTCTGCCGGATCGCCCCCTCTACCGGGCGGAGAGAGACGGCCGCCGCCGGGTGGGGAGAGCAGCAGGCTGTGCAGGGGTGGGGGCACTGGGGCGGGGAGGCATTCTAATTCAACACGCCACCCATGATGCCGACCCGACGATGACAGCTCCCATCCCGCAGCTTTGATATTCCACCGCGCCCGGCCCGCTCTCGGCCCGGATACTTTACACGCCGTGAAACCTGTCGGCCGCCCGGCTTAATAAGCAGCTTTCAAAATAGAAATGTAATGGGCTGGCAAGGATGCGCGCCCTGATTGATTGCCCGTCCGTCCGACTTATATGTGTGCCGTGCCCGAGCCAATGACAGCCACTTACTATATACCAACTCCGACACGCTATCTCACTACCACACTTCAACAGCGCGTTTTCATTATCCGCTATCGCCCCGTCCGTTCGCTCCGACTTTTCTCCGCAAGCGCGCGGCCGCTTTACATAAGCTTCGGGTATACACGAGCGTTCCTCGCGCGATTTCACCCGAGCTTTGCAAACTTGTCTCGGATTCTTCAACGTTTCCCTTCTTCTTTTCTGTAGCAATTGGTTCAACACAAAAAATTAGAATCACGCTTTTACTCATTTTTTTCTTAAGAGAAAGGGGACGTTTCGATGCGAAAATTTGAATTTCAGAAGCTCCGGCCAAAGAAGCGTGGTCAATTTCCGTTGTCAATGGTAGTAGCACATGCCCCCGGGGTCTGTGCGTATCGAATTTCTTCCCTAGCTCGCGCGGCCCTCGAAATTACCATTACGAAATTCGAACTATCTTTCCATCGACACGCAGACGTTTAATATGCTCAGTGAGCCGAATGAAAGCGTATAATCAAACGAACTTCTGGTGTCGAATACGTGACGCAAGAACGAACTCGAAGTTGATTGGCAAAAAAATTACTCGACAATTCGAACGATCGAAGATTCATTTCGTTTGTCAGTTGCTCCGTCAAATAGTATCGCGTCCGTCCTCCATTTTTTTCCAACGTCATCCACTGTTGCGTATAATTAGATACGTGAAATTGACATCTTTTCACGTTTTTTTTTTCGAATATGCAACGGATGACAAGTGAAAATTCACGTTCGTTATATGGCCGAAACGATGAATAATTCATCGACGCGCGCACACATTCGATGCGAAACCTTGTTCTTGGTTATTTACATGATCGCGAGCGCTCGAGTGCTTGCGCGCGCAGCCCACCGAGATTCATAAATTAACATTTTCCGCAAATCGAAACTTCGTGCTCGAAAATTATCCCCCCAGCATACACTGACGGAGACACATCAACGAGCAGCGGCGCAGCGTTTTTTTCCTCCTTCTTTCCCCTTTCGAAAGTCCAACGAGTTTTTATCTCGATCCCCGCGCGACCGTCGCGCGCGCAACGTGTAATTTCGCGAGAAACATTGTCGTCGTCGTCGTCGTTCGGGGGGAAAGAGCGGGCAACTCGTTAACGATTGAAAAATAACTCGGCCGAGGCATCAATCTCAATCGAGGCGCGCAACCGCCATAATAAGCATCGCCGTCGGATATCATAAAACACGGCCGAAAAATGAAAGGAGCAGCTGCGAAGCGGCGCGCGCGGCATGAATCGACAGACAGAGAGACAGAGAAAGCTGGCATATAATTCGGTGTCATTGCGACCACTTAACTCCATTACAACTCACTCTTCCCGGTATATACTGATTCCTCCCGAGAAGCATGATTAAATAAAAGGGACTATTTCTCGATTGCGCCAATTATCGGTGATAAAGCCTATAAGGGGCTCTCTCTCTTTCTCTCTCCTCGCTTCTCTGTGGGAGCCCGCGCGTCATTCCCATGCGCGCACGCGATCGCTACCGGGCAATCGCGCGGCCAGATAAACTCGCTCCTGCCTCTCAATCCCCGCGTGCCCTACCCCACACCCCGTTCCTTCGATCTCTCACTCCTTCCTTTTTTTCCGTTTCTCCCCTGGTTTTTATCTGGCGCGCCGAACCCCGACGCGAGAAATTCCGGGCGTATCTCCGGCTGACTGCGCGCGGAGGCGCGGCTATGTGCGTCAGATTAGCCGCGCGCGAGCCGATACAACAGCTGGCGCGAGCGAGAGTCTGTAATCCATCCTCGAGCAGGCCGATTTGTGCGAGATCGAGCGATGCTCTCCGAGGAGGCGAGCCCGCGGCAGCTCTGCTTCTCCCTTTGTTCCGTGTGTGGCTTTCGAATGCGGAGGGCGGATTTCCTCGGCTAAACTTATTTATCTTCATCTGTATATCTGTCTTGGGGGATACTACACCTGTGCAAACCAAAATTTAAATCGTCTCGGAATAAAAGTAATTTTTGTTGAAACCAAAAAAAAATTTCGATAATTTTCGATATCCCAGCTCGTTACAAGTATTACCGCGAATAAATCTATATTGAATGGTCGATATCGTGTGCTGGAATAACATATAAGCGCGCACTATCGAGAAACACCATCCAAAACAAATGACACGTTGCCCAAAGAACATCCGGCGAACACACAGATTTGGCCTTTTGTTTAACTCATCGTCGCGTCCCATCTCATCAAGCCGGGGCCGCGCGGGGTCCCCACCACCCGCAAGGAATCCCCGTCAAAGGCTGTTATTTGAATCGTTCCGTCATCCTTCCTGTCAGAGCCAACAGCTCTCGGCGAGTGGAGGATTGCGCGCCTGTGTGTGTGTGTATATATATAAGCTCGCGCTCGCGCGCAGTGGCGACCGGACGGACGGCGCCGCTAACGACCTAACGCCGTCGTCTCGACGCTGACGGATGAGTTTACAGCTAATGTAGCGGCCCTTTGAAGTCCGCCGCGCGGATCTCTCCTCTCTCCCTCTCTCTCTCTCTCTTCCCTCTATCCTCTTTTCTGATCTTTCTTCGCCGGAATCTCGTGATGCTCACCGCACTGACGGCAGCTTTTGCCAGCTCTGCCCGATCCACTTGCGGTCGCACTCAATCGCGCGCGCACGTGAATTTCGAGCGAGAGAGACAGCCCCGTCGGCTCATTCCCGATTATCCCGTGAGATTTTTCACCCGATGCCGATCGAACTATCGATTCGCTGTGTCGAATCGTGTCTCCAATCTATATCCCCCGTATTCCCAGAGATTTTATCGCACGTCGCATCATCGGACTGATTGTCTGCGATTTTTCTATATCTCCCGCCGACCATCGCGTCGGCTCGTGTATGCTTGTCGACGGCGCGTCCCGGAATCGAAATCTAACCAAAAACAGAAAAACCACGCAACCTCCCGGGGGAGAATTCGTTTGGTCCGGCCACATTTATATTTCAGCCGAAAGTAACATAAAGCCGAGTCATTAAGCATTGTCGAGAAGTCACAAAACACGTCCAGCCTCCTCTCGGTTCCGTGTAACACCGAAACATTTTTCCTCCGCGCGCATCCGTGAAAAATACTCGGGCGTCTTTTCTTCGCGCGAGGCATCGTCGCGAGATTGACGATCGACAGGGAGGACGATTTCCACTCACGATGATTCGGCCTTACGAGCTCGTGATTTATACTTCCTCGGTCTCGGGGGCGCGTATACACGCGCGTATAGCCGCACAAAGCGTCTCTCGGCCTTATACACACGCTGCCAACACACACACACACACACACACTAGCCTCGGCAATAGATCGTTTCCCGTGTTCCCGAAAAACGGCCCCCGCAGTCTTGCCTTCCCCAAAGTTCACTCGGGGCCCGTGTGTATAGCCGGCCGAGAATGCTCATGATGCGAAAATAACGAGGGCCCGACCGCTTGCCCGTGTGCTGGCCCGCGCTATCCAATACACCGGGTAGTAGGAAAGAAAAGCGAGCCGACGCCGTCGGGGGCTGATTTATTTCGGCACGACTTGTTTTCTAAGCGGCAACACGCTGTCGGTCGGGGGCCAAGAGGGGACGGAGAGACAGAGACAAAAAAAAGGAAGAAATTGCGCGGCATTAGTCAGGTTGGCCGTCGGGATAAGCGCGCGCGCGCGAGCGGCCCCCGGAGCGGAGGGGGGCAACCTATATGCGGAAAACGTATTAATCTGCAGCCGAGCGCGCGATAAAAATCAATTGTCCTAATGAAAGGATGTTGGCCCGCGACCGAGGGGATGAGCGCGGAGGAGGAAGGGGCGGGGGGGGGAGACGGAAGACGGATGGCTGCTCGGGAGATGTTTCACGGTGTGTGACAGGGTCTTTTCGGGAATCGCGTTAAATTGAGTGTTTAGTGCTGAGTAATCAAAAAACTATATAGATCCAGCCGGCACGAGTGTGTGTGCGCGCGCCTGTGTGTGTGTGTCTCTTGATCGAACCACCGTCGGCTAACGTGGCGTGCTATGTTTCTTTCGTCGGCCAATGAAAATACGTGTATGTATATACACGTATGAGAGCGGACAGAGGAGGCCGGGAGATGAAAGAAACCGCGAGCTACCGAACCTCCCACGAGTTTTGACGCTATAAATCTCTGTTAGCAGCCGTGCATTAAAGCGAGTCCGAAGAAAAAACGAACACACACACTTGTATCATTATATATATATAGTCGCAGCGGAGATTTGCCCGGATGAGGTGATGTTTCTTCAAGACCGGAGGAATGTATTTGAAAAAGAAACCCCGCGGGCCAAAGAAAAATACGAGTATTATTCTACTCGTGTGAGAGGTTAAAAGGAGAAAATTAATTTTCGTGACACGAAGGTATCCCGGACGACCCTTGGCAAAAGCTTCAGCTGCTTGATTAGAAATGATGAGTATATAACTCACGCTTCTACGAAGAGCCATTCAGGACATGTTCGGGACGTGAAAGTTATTTCCTTCTTCTCGGTATCTCATGCATAAAATCGTAGTTTTCATAGTTCTTAAATGGAAAAATCTCACAAAGTCATTAGGTACACGGACAATTAGAAAAACATATTAAAATGGGGATACATCTATTTTGATGAAGCCAACTTTCAATTTTATGTATATACAGAAACAACATTTTGGTACCGAGTTTTTCCTGCGAAATATTTTCACATTGAATGACAACGTACCGTTCGCGGGTTGAAATGTCCGACTAATTTTTTTATTCTCAGACAATTTTTGATTCTTTCAAACGATCTTTCCCCTACGGTTTTTCAACAATCAAAAACTGAAAAATTTGTGCTTCGTAAAAATAGTAATATTTTCCATTTCAAAAAGTCACATTTCATACTTTTGAATTATTGATATTTGAATCGAGCTTGAGGAAATTGCCTCATAATGTAAGTAGAAAAACATTAGTCTCGTAAAACGATCGAACGGATCAATATTTTGACAAATGCTTCGTATTCAAAGTTCGTGGATGACTTCTTCATGTCTCAAAAAAAAGGTGCCACATGAGATTTCAGGTCAAGTCTCGGCCCGTTTACTTCACGATGACTCTGCACTAAAGTAACACTCGCCGTAAATTAATTTGAGTCAGAATTACAACGATTTTGTTGGCTGAACCAAGACATATACCTCGTATAGGTATATACTCGCCTATAGGAATACCCGACCAGGCCTCACGTACTCCCCAGACGACACTGCAATACTTTTGCACTCGGTAATAATCATGCCAGTCTTCGCGAAACAATAGCTTGCATGGCCGAGTGCCCATAAATTCGCACAGCCATCAATCCGAATCACAGAACGAGCCTCGTGCAGTGCACATACACACGAAACCCGTCGCAAGAGACGCGCGCCTAAGCATAGCGCCCCATCATTGAATAACGAGATGCCGCTAATAAGCCTCGCTCCTCGCCACAATAAAAACAAACGACGCTCCACAAATCAAATCGGCACCGGGGGAAGAAAAGGAGAAAGAAAGCAATGAGAAAAAAAGCAACACAGCGCGTATAATAAAAGCGTAAAGCTCGCCAAAATCAACATCCATTCGGGGGGCCTGAATGGGCGCATTAACGGGCGGGCCATACAGCTCGGCCGAGAGAGACCGGACACGATCTTCCCTCCTCTCCGCGCGTGCATAAGTATACGTGCACCCATATATATACGCGCGTGTAACTTGGCACATCGTCCGAGCCCCGACACTGTGCGACAATGGGTCCGAAAATTATTACCTTGTCACAACAAACCGAGTGCGACTCGTCACGGGCCAACTGCGCGCCCATATATTTATATTATGCACGAGAGAACGGGGGGGGGAGGCAGGGCAGTTTTTATAATGACGGCGGGGGGTCCGACGGAGGATGCCCCCGTGACGCGGCGGCCAGTGCATCAGGTACCGGGGACGACGGATCGCACGGATTTATTGGCCGGCTGTAACGAGGCCGTGTGTCCGGGCTTCTCCTCCCCTCGGTACAAGCGCCTCTGCTTCTCACCCGAGCCCCGGCCAACGGGGTATATAATGTAGGTATATAGGTATACAGTTCGTTCACTTCGCTTTCTCGGGTTATATGGCGGCCGTATAGCCGTGACGCAACGCGCGGCCGAGTTACGGGGGGTAGAGGCCCTTGCGATTGTGTTGCGAAAATTTTCACGTAACATTGCATAAACGTCACTTCTGCGAAAGGAAATTGGGTCACGAGGTCAGGAACGGGCTGCGTTGCGGGCCGTCAGGACGATCCGACGCTTGCCCTTGCCGGCATACACGTAGCTCGGGGGGGATTTTGGGAAAACGCGTGAGTCACGGTGCCGTAAAGGAATTCAGCACTCGGCCTTAGCCCATAAGTCATTATACGCACGGATTATAGACCAGTCGGACAAAGCCCCCACGACCGAATTACATCCGCAGTCGTAAAAGCTCCAATGCAACCTATTCACCGATGCCCCCCCACTCCCCTTGTCCACTTTGTGCCTGCCGATAGACCGATGACGCAAACCGACGCAAACAGCTCGGATTTTTCGGTTTTTTTTCCGCACGACAACCGCGAGGATGTATCCCCCGGAACAAAACCGAGAAATCAAATGTCGCTGCGAATTTTGTACTCGACGTGAGAAAATCTCCGCGTCGCCGGTACATATACGCACGCGCAATTCAAATTTTTGCAACATCGCGCGCATAATGGGATATAACCACTACAGTGAGCCGTGCGGCGGGGCAGCGGTAATTGGTGTATATCAGCCGTCGCCGAGTGTGAGAAAATTGAAAGGTACAAGTGTCGCGCGAGAAACAATGCCGCGCGCCACACTCGGCAAGGAAACCAATGTAGGGTCGAGGAGAAAAAAAGAATCCTCCGCGGTGCAACGAGAAAGCTTCATAGGACAATGGGGGGGACACGAGTGCTCCGCAAGATGTATATAACGACCGGCTCGTTACCGCATTCAAAATCAGCGCAACGCAGCGCGAAACTCCTTGACTCGAGTCGAGTGCGCACCCCCTCGAACGATACACACACACACGCTCTCGGGACGACAAAGCGTATACACACGGCAAGATGCTCGTGAAAGCGGCCCTGCAATAATTGCCTCTCCGCACGAATTAGTCGGCGCGCGGCGCATTGTTTATCGCACCGCGCTGCCTCTCGGCTTTTCGAAGTGCTCCGATATTGGGCTGTCGAGTGCGTGCGTGCAGGGGGAAAAAGCTATGCGACGTGTTTCGCGAGGAGGGGGGCGTGCGCATATATAATTGACGCAAAAAGGCCGATCGTTAACCGGGTGCACCGCTTCATCGAACGCCCGCTTTGATGTGCCTCTGTTGTGATGTCGCTCGCGCAAAGCGCAAAGCAAGCGACGGAAGTGGATAATGGAATCAGCCGATGGACAATGATGATTGTCGTGTCGGCGCTCGAGCTTTTTACGATTGAAACGCGTCCGTGTATCCATTGAATTTCGCCCTATTGAAATTGATCAAGACCAGTTGAGCGCGCGTAACGCGCGCCCGAGCTCGAGACGGTTGCAGCGCGCCCGCGGCCTCCTTGCGCGCGCTTGGGTGGATAAAAAACGAAATTTCATTTCTCGTGGAAGCCGCGGCGAGACTGGAGAGAGTCGCGAATGTCGCACGGATGTGTGCGCCTCGGATCGGCGTCTTTTGGGAGGATTGTTTCCCTGGGAATCGTTGCGAACCGAGGGGAAGCTCTAACCAGGAGTGACCACCGACATTTGTGTCTTCTGAACGCATACACCAACTTTTCACACCTATTTTTCTCCATATTTTCACCAATTTCAATTATGTTTATACTACGTCTGTTTTATCAACCATTTCAATAGCTGTTCGTTATTTTTGTCAAGTGGTTTCACTACCCAAATCATGGATTATTGAGTTTTCTCTCGATTTTACGCGTCTCACGACCGAAGAAGAACATTCAACGAGAAAATTCTACTACTCAGCGTAGAACGGTCGGAGCCAGATGCGGCTTATCTTCAAAAGTTCACACTTGACGAGGTGTAGTGATCTTTCCGGCTTTGGTGACGTATATTAGGTACACGTTCTCAATTATTTACAGGTGGTCGTCATAGCGATTTGATTTGTCTGATTAGATATTAACCTATTGGTCCTTACGTCATTCACGAAATCTATGTATGTTTGCTGAAGGGAGTTTATTCCTGGTCAAATGAACCCATTGTAAGTAGCACAATTTCAGAGTTTGAAATATGTAACTTTGGGAAATTCGGGAGGTACGACAAATGTGCAGCGACCACCCGAAATTCGAACTCCGTAACTCGAGTTTCATTCGCGACCGTCGAAACGATACGGCCCGGCCACGTATTGCCGACCCTATACACGTTTATTCAAATCGCGAAACGCGCAATCGTTCCAAACGAGTCGCGAGTCGTCGGCGAACAGAGCCGTTAATCACAGCCTCGAAGCTCGAGCATCAATTGAGATTACGCGGCTCGAGCTGTTTTATACAGTACCACACCGGAGGACTAGCTGCCTTAAATGAACGGCAGAGCCGGAGAATGCGCACGAGCCAGATGCAATTAGTGCGCATGTACGGCAGTCTAATGAGTGAGAGAGAGAGAGAGAGAGAGAGAGAGAGAGAGAGAGACAGAGGCGGGAATTGCTGTACGCTCGAGCCGAGAGCCGCGTGCGTGAGCAGATACCTCGGATTCGACCGAGTCAACATGATGTAATTCCGTATCTCGCGAGTCGTGTCATTACGGACGCGGTGATTTGCAAAGAAACCGCGGCTCGAGCTCGGAATCAAATTAGAGCACGCGTGTGGTCTTGCGAGATAGCCCAACGACTGTGTTGGATCGCGCCCATTAAGGAATCGGCTCTCCCTCTCTCTCTCGGCCGCCGCGGCTTCAATTTTCTACCCCGCAATTTCGTGATCCTCGTGACTCCGGATATCACGTGTATACATAAGCTCGTGGCTCTTTATACATGTATACAAATGACGGAGAGAATGGTATTGTTGACGTGGATCCGCACGCGCGGGATGTTCGCTCGGTTTGGCGCTTGCGCAATACCCCGCGCGAGTCGGGGCCATAATTCCTCCAAAACGCTTCCTCGCGGAATTAATCATATTTTAATGACTCGCTCGCGGGCCGTTATTATACATCGAATTCGCGACGTTTAGTCAAACACGACACACACACACGCGCGGTTGGATATATACGATCGCGATCGGAGTGTGACAGCGGGAAGCTCGTGCAAGGTACATTATGCATTACATTTCTATTCATGAGGCGATTTTTTTAAAAGCCCAATATTGTTTCAGCCAACAATCGGGGCAAATGATGGATGAGTTGTTCCAATATTGGCTCATCATATACATCCCGGTCGTTTATTTAATCGCGAGCGCTCCGCCAAACCTCAACGAGTCGACGTGTGTGTGTGTGTGTGTGTGCGCGCTTGTGTGTGACATCGCACGCGCACCGACGGCACTGCGTGTAGGTTTAATTTTTAGAGATAGGGGAACGGGGGAGACACGTGCCGCAGGTACACCGAAAGCGTGATCGACGCTCGGGCGAAGGTCTCGCCCGACATCGCGAGCCGCGTGTTACCGATAAACATTCAAATTTATGTATACAAACGGAGGAGTCGAGCGACCCAATAAACGTTATTAGGATTTTCAAACAGCCCAAATGAGCCGCGCTACAATATTGACACAGATAACGCGCGCGACGCGCAATTAAAAGCGTCGTCCCCGATTCGCGACGCGAAATTCTTACATAGCGTGTTATACAAGCGCCCTTCCCTCCCCTCGGCAGAGTTCGTGCGCATAGACGCGAGCGAGCCGTTGGCCGCGCGCATAGACACTATATACGGAGGCTGAATCGGGCAGCTATATCGGGCCCGTCAACTCTTGCGCCGCTGCAGCTGGAACAATAGAGAGCAGGTCCGCGCGAGACACGTAACTCGTTGCGCGCCAGGCTCGAATAAGCCAAGAAGACAAGTAGATAGAGTACGCGGCCGTGTATTCGTGTATACACACACGCACGCCCACGGACACACGCGTGTGAGTATATAGGCGCGGAGGGGATGAATGTGTAAAAATGCTGACAAGCGGATAATAGAGGAGCTGCAGTCAGTCAGTTTGAAAGATGGGCCGGCGCGAGCGCGCTGCCACCGCTCTCGGCTCGCTCGGCCGTGAAAGGGAAAAAGATGGATGAACGCTCGCTCGCTCGCGCGCGGTTAGCTGTGTGCAGCCGAGAAACAGAATTCGCGCCGGGGGTAATAAATCATACCGCGCGCGCTCGCGCCGCTCCAGTCCCCCCCCCCCCCTGTGCGAGCCCGAGGGTATATACGCGCACGAAACATCTTGTATATATACCGGCCATTTTTCAACGCCACCCGAATTGATATAGGGGTGCGAGAGAGAGAGAGAGAGGAGGAGCCCGTTTGATATCGCGCGCGGCCGTACTCTGATTTTCCTCGCTCTATCGAGCCCCGACGACGACGTGCCCTACGCAGAGTATGTGCGTATCGATTGTTTTCGATGATCCCGCGAGCGACTCGGATCTTTGGGGCTTCGAGGGGCGGAGAAAATAAACAGCTCGTAATGCGACGCGGAACCTGACAGGGGCGTTAATTCTCCCATCCAGCTAGGATAAACGCTACGATCGCCGTCGGTGATATTTATATGACACCGCGAAGGGATGGATTTGACGTAGGCACTTTTTTGTCTCTGGACGAGCCGCGAAGCACGTCTTCGTCGACATTATATTTCTGTAATGGTCACCGCATCACCGAGGGGAGTTTTTTGGCGGGGCGATCAGTCTTTGCACGCAATCTAGTTTTTGGTGCTCGCAAGCTGTAACTGCGGGGTACGTATATTAAGCGTATTAATCGCCATCGATAAACCGCTATCGGCCCTTCGCGAATAACTTCGGGATTTTAATTTTGGGAGCGATAATTCTATTGTTTATCCTTCTTCGTAATGCAAACAAGGAAAACATTACCAACTCAGGGCTGTGATTGCGGGACACCGGGTCTGTTTGATATAGATTTTCAAACCATGCATCGGAAACAAGAGACAACTCGAAAGATTGTTTCGACGGAAACCAGTTTACACTATAGAACTTGTGCGAAAGATATACAGATCTTTTAAATGCTGAACGATACCACTGTGAATATTTCGATACACATGTGCGATGCCCATGCAATCGATACAAGTGATAATCAATTGCGTGGATTTTTGTAATCATTTTTCATGCACGCAAGTAAAGAGCGATTCAGCGGATACCCTCAATGCTAAATGCATTAACAATTGCTCGTTCGCATCATTGTTATTGTGAAAACTCGAGGAAAAAGAAGTATCCAACACCCATCGGTCTCGCGTGAATCTTGAGTGGGACGCTACGAGCGACAATCTCGCACAATTGGTCAATCATGATCGATCGTAGAAAATTGTTTATCGACGGGATAATGATATACCCTGTCCGTAGAGATCTCTCGCAGAGAGCTCCATACAATATCTCGCAATAACTTATTCAAATCATAATATGCCTGTATCTCGCGCACACACACACAGGATATACGATATATTCGATATCATTGCGCAATCAGATTGCAGCGCGCGATTAGATATATGGATATGTGTATTAGCACATAAATCGCAAGCGCATTCAATGATAATCCATTAGCCGTTTCTTTTCGCACCCAACGCTCGGTCGCGAACGCGACACTTGTCACGAGCCCCGACGCGCCACAAATCAACTGTCTCGAAACCTCTCATTATATCCGCTCGCGGATTTGCATCTCATCAATCTCGCCCGCGAATCGCAGCGCTCTCGGCTCGCTCGGCCTACGCGTCGACTCAATTAAACGAAAGAAAAAAAAAACACTGTTTTTCCGAGCGCCCGAGTGTGTGTGTGTGTAACTCGAGCGTGCCACAAAGCGGCACCTACGCCTCGTAGGCGAAAAGAAAAACTCCGCTCGCCCGGTATAAAAGTGTATATATTACGCGTGTATACGCGCGCGTCTATGTGTGTACAGCCGTCGCGCGCTCGCTGACATGAACAATGAGGCTATTTTTCAGCGACGCGGGTAGCGTGCTCGTACAAATTGCCCCTGTCACCTCGGCTCTCCGAGAAGCAGTCATTATGTAAATTCGCTATTTCCTCTGTATCGCGCGTCGACCGAGTGCGCTGCACCATTGTGGAAGATCGGCCCGCGCGATACACGCCGACCGATCGATTATTGGATATTAGGTGTCGCGCATCAAGGATCAATCGCTGCCCAGAGAGTATTCACGAGCGAGATATGACGCGGACCCGTAAGACCCCTCGGATCGCGGGGAAAGCGAAAGCGAGAAACGTCGGGAGCGAGTTGTCGCTCTTTCATCCGCCTCGCGGATTGATTGTTCCTTTCTCCGCGATTGCGATAAACGAGACTCGGGGAAAAGTCGAAGGGGGCAAAAGCGATGTGCGCCGCAGCTTCCAGCCGAGTCGAGTAATGATTCAATCTCGCCGGGATATGAAGCAAACGAATGAGTGTAGGCATAAATAAGTATCGTCGTTTGTTCTTCGACGGAAAAATTTAGCCGATGATCCAAGTTTGATCCAAATTAAAAAAAAAGCATAGGCAAACATTGGAAAGTTTAGCTAATATCGTTTCCTCGTTAATACAAATTATCTTTATTTTACATGAATTATTGTACCGTATCGTTGAATTACATTAAGAAAAATCAAATTAATTTCACGGTTATTTCTTATATATTTTATTAATACACTCTTGCAGCTGTGTGCACACCCGTTGTGCCCCTAACCAAACATCATAAGGATATATTGTTGAGCAGTTTCGATTTATATCTATCTAAAACCGCCAACTGCACGCCTGTTTGGCAACAGTAGCGGGAACAGTATGGAACTGCGCATAACCAAACGAAAATTGTCGCGAGTACGAATATTGCTTTTGTGTCACGAACACTTGTTCGAAATGTTGAGAATGATCTTTCAGCGGGTGTATGTATAGGCGGGTCTGCCCGTCAAATGAATATACCCAAGAATATTCAGCTGGCGGCTTTCTCCGCGAGGTATATGGCGCGTTTCGGTGTGTCCAACGCCAATCGAGCGCGCATAATCCGAAAAATTGTCAGATATTTATTGAGCGAGCGGCAGCTCGTTAGAGGCCGGGCAAAACCGCGAATAACGATCCGCGGCGGCGCGCGGCGCAATATCTCCCCCTGGAAATCGACGGGTCAATCAGAGAGTGACGAGCTGAAGCATTCAATGCAAATGCCGCGCGCGGCTTTCGGCTCAGCTCCGCGGGCGTCTCGCTCTCTCTCTCTCGTTTCCAAGCCGCAACAACGACGCACGAGATTGATTCGCCGAAAGCCTTTGTTGGGGCTGACGCTTTAATAAATTTCAATTAAGAAATTTCGTTGTTTTTCAGCTCGCGCGGCCCGCGGCTCCGAGGCTCAATTTTAAAAACGCATTCCTGCCCCTCCGGCTGCTGCTGCTGCTGCTGCTGATTCAGCTTGCCATTAGTATATATATAGTCCTTTCTCTTTTCTGCTCGGCTGGATTTTTCGTATCCTCGGGGACTTTGGGGTTTCGAAGGGGGGAGAAGAGAGAGAAAGTCCGCGCCCCCAGATGGACCGGTACGTTTCGAGGGAATTTTTCCAAGACAGATGCAAATTTCGCGGAGCGATGAAAGGTCGCGCCGAACGCTCACGTATTCCGCCGAGGAGACACGGGGCAGCAGGGGGGGAGACAGGAGCTTTTGACATTCTAAAATTCGTAATTTGGTGTTGAATGCAGCGGCCGGCCGTTGTCGTTACGGCGTTTGTTTGAAACGTGAGTG
Organism: Aphelinus atriplicis; assembly: GCA_020882685.1. NCBI lineage: Eukaryota > Metazoa > Arthropoda > Insecta > Hymenoptera > Aphelinidae > Aphelinus > Aphelinus atriplicis. Next base: position 1,341,932 of record JAJGQD010000011.1, read on the forward strand.
ATAACAGGGGCGGACCGGGAGTACAGCTACTTTTCATGATGGGAAACTTTGTTCCTTTGAAAAGGCTGAAATCTGCACAAATATGCGTGACAACAATGCCGTACGAATGAGGTGGAAGTTATATACACATTGTTGCCGCGGATGATTCATTGCCGATTTGCATGAGAGCGGCGTTTTTCTCTCGAGGCATTTTCTCAATTCATATGCCGGGACGGAAGGTTTCTTCTTTCAAAGGAAGCACGTCAACATCCGCTCAATATTTCCAGCTCACGAATCTTGGGAATAATTATTTTCTCGATGTTATTGGCTCAAAACAGAACGGCATGACTTATTCATGAATTATTGTTCGATGTGCATTTCGTGGTCAGATTGCTTTTCATTCGGAAAATACAATGTTTTCCCTTCGATTTGCGATAGATCTGCGTCATTAAAAAAAAAAAAAAAATTAGCGGTTACTCAAACAAAATCGCTTTCTACAAACATGATTATCTTCAATGAATCAAACAAATGTACGGTTGTTTACTCAAGACCGAAAGATAATCAATGGTAATGTTTCACGTGTCAAAAATTCATTCATCATCCACTTACTGTTTAATTTTGAAATGACTGATAACATTGATTGAACTTAATTTTCACAAAGTTTTCAATGTGACACGTCGGCTGCCAAGTTTTTAACCGTGTGTACCTTTGAACTCTCGTACGCTTTGCGAATTACTTCTCACATGGACTCGTGTGAGTGCACAAGTTCTTTGTTGAAGATACAGCTGCTTAATTTATTCTGTTTTCTGAGGCATTATCGAGCATCACTAAAGCGGAAAACAAATAAATAAAAAAACTCTTTCGAGTAATACATTTCTTATGAATTGGATAAGTTACTGTATGTTAAAGCCGCGGCATGTTTATCCTCGACTTAATTTTTAAAGCATATTTCAAGAATCATTTCTTTCCATCGGAAGATACAAAAAGCTATGTTTATTTATAAGTAACCCAAATAAACCAACCGTTTGTACGTCCTATCGTGTAAAAGTTTTTGAAAATAATCCCACGAGAAACTAATATTCAATAATCCTTTTATCGTCCTTTTATCCTCCACTTTATCGTTAAACTCACGTTGAATATGAAAATACTTCGCACGAAAAGAAGTTCCAGCTCACACTCAATTTTTCAATTATGAAATCCTAGACCTTAAGACGTATCTACTGTTGCGAAGTGTCACGCGTGAAAACACAAGAATAAAAAGAAAGGTAAAAAGATCCAGTATATACGTTTCGAATCAGTGAATGTTTCTTCAGCATTTACAGATGTGTCCAAGAAGCGATGGCTTCAAACGTCAATCGCAATTTCGATCTCGCGATCGAAGGGCTAATTCGGTCAGGTCCTTGTACTTCCTGTATTACGCACAAAAAGCGCGGAGCATCGACGAAAAATCGAGTGTTCCTCTCGAGCGAGGAAACATGTATACACGTATACGCAGGACCGTTTGTTACTTGAATTATTGTGTCCGGGACAATTTGAGCGCACCTGTGAATAGGCCTGGCCGTCGCCTCCCACACTCTTGGCCAACTCTTTCGAACGCAACGTGTGTAGATGGAGTCGCGAGTCGAGGGCCTTATGCATCCGCCTCTAACGCCAGGAAGCCAAGGCGCGAACGCGTCCGAAATACAAATGACCGAAAAAGGAAGAGGAGCCAGAGGCAGCCGCGCCGGTTGCCCTTATAAAAGCTGCGACATAAAAGAAAGTGGCAGGCCCGCTCATACCATCTCTCGCGCCAAGTAAGCATTTGTCGTCGCTCGCGCTCGCGGCCAAGTCACGTATCGAATACATTATCGTATACGTGTGTGTGTGTGTGTCTGCGACGCCAGTCCAAACGACAACGACGACAACTGGGAAAGGCCGCTCGCGCGACTGTATTGATTTAGCAGGAGGCAGCTGACGGCGACACTGACACATGTCAGGAGTGTGCGCGCGAGGCTCCTGCTCGTTATCGCTGATTTAAACATGAGACAGCGCGAGAGCGCTACATAGCGGCTGCAGTGCCCTCGCCTCTCGCCTGCCCTCAGCTCCCATGATTTCGTACGTGTCCCGAGCCGGCCGTAACGAGCCGACTTATATTATATTATTGACTCTGCCCCGCGTGTATTTGTAATTGGCGAGCGAGCTGCTAATGATAGCCCGCCAGCGGATTAACAGCCCGGGGAGATATACTTTATAAGTTGCGCGCGCCCGCGAGACGCGAGCTGTAATTAGCGCACGTAATACGCGTTGCGACAGGTGAAAAATGCGGCCGCCCGTGTGCGTGTATATACGTACTCTGTTGCATGCGCCACGTTACAACTCAGTACTCGGCGAGTTGGAGGTACGTTGGAATGGATGCGTTTGAGTAATCGCGAGTTGAACGGCATTGCCGAAATCTCGGTGCATCAGAACTGATCTGTATCAATCCGCGCCGAATGAAATAATTCATTGTCTCGCGTTTGGTTTTTTTTATCGCTTATACTTGATTATGCCAGTATTCTTGGGAACCTTGAATTTATAACATTGCATTCTCGGGGTTCAAAAGTGCTACTATACACATTTGTCAAAAATCATAGGAACTTGAAACGATTAACTTTGATTGGGCATGAAAGAATTGTTATGGTCGTTCTTGGATTAAGAGGATTATAAATCTGACCTCATTTTCGCTCTGTTTTCAAAGACATTTAGAGACGAATGGATCCATCTATTCTTCTTCATATTTAATTATTTCAAGATCTTTATAAACTTGAAAACATTACTTCGACGGAAACTGATGCTACGAGATACGATTTTACTACGGGCATTATCTTCCAAAATGCTAGATGATACTTTGAGGTCCCTCGCAATACGGTTTTCTGGCTATAGGACCACAACGATAGTCATTCCAGGCGAATACGATGGACGTAGGAGAAAATTCAAGAAAGTTCATACATTGGAGGAATTCGTGTAGATATCAATCGAATGGTCTACGGAACAAGGAAAGCAAATTTATGGCATCGGTTGGATTGGCTGCCAGTGAAGCAAAACCTTTTCAAGTATTAACGACGCTAATCCGGATTCTGTCATTGTGCGTTTATGGTTTATTTTGACGTTTTCTCAGTTGGCTAAAATTTATGGCAGAGCTATTGGAGTAATACACGATAGGTTTATACGAGGTATTACGGGTGGGTCGGTTATAAACCGGAGATCCGGAGCAAAGGCGGGTCGGTGACGGTACCGAATGTACTTAGCGACAGGTAGTTCAAGGCGGGAACGTCTTGGAGCCATTGTTCTGGCTTATGAACCTCCAAATGAGTGTCTGGCTAGTCTCGTACTATATACATGGGGGTCGTGGATTTCCTCATAGATCATCCAGCAGCTGCTCCGGTGATATACGGCGTTGAGAAAACTTGCGTTCCGCAATAAATCCACGTCTTTTCTTTGGCTCAATTGATCCCTTCTGCGACTAATCGCTTGACAGCCTAACAACGCAAAATATCCGGGATAAATTGTCAAAAAGGATCCACAAGCGCACGCAGTGAATGTTGGCAACGCATTACCTTTATCGTACACATACAGCCGATCGTTCAATATACAGGCCGTCGTACAGTATACAGCCGATTTCGTCGCGTTTCTGGAAGTGTACACCCGAGCGAGGATTCGCATCCACTTCATCAGAGCTGACTCTTCGCCTCGGCTCAGATAATAAGCCCGTCAAGTGGCTGTCGAATTACAAGTTGGCTCTCCCAATTACAAGCCGAGCCTCCGCGAGAAAAAGCTTACGACGAAAGAGGGGGGGGGGGGGAGCACAGCGGTCGGCAAAAAGAAGGCGAAGAAGCTCTGGCGGGGTTTTTCGGCGAATCCCACCGACTGCCGACACTCATACACTAATGCACGAGCTCGGCCCGGATTTCATATTTTACGTTTTAATCTGTCCATTGTTCGGCCTCTCTCGGCATATAACGGGGAGTTTAGGCGGCGACCCATAAAACACGGGGAGAGATTGTGTGCGCGAGCATTTTTATGCGCCAGATCCGTGTTGAGATTTTCTCGAAAACGAAAAGCACGTGGGGGCCCCTGGCCGATGCTGTAAACAACGAGAGGCGCGCGCGCGTGCACTGCCCTGACGCTGGCGCTCGATAAAATCTGCCTCTCTCTCTTTGGTGAGTTCTTTTCTGCATTGTGCGGGGCCAGGACCGCGCGGCGCTTGTCGCCCAGCCCCCTGGTACACAAATCACCTGGCGTTTAACGCTTTTGTGCAACAGCTCTTTCTCCCTGGGTATATGTATATGTATGTATACGGTCCTCCCTCCCTCGCCTCGCGCGCCACACCGTTCGGGCATTAGCTCGTCCTCTCCGTCCCTCTCTCGCGCCGAATGCTAATTTCTTGTGGTGTACCAAGGCTCTCGGGGATGCCAGCCGGAAGTCGCGCAGCCAGAGGAAACTCGTAAAATCGAGCCGCTCGCGCGAGCGCCAGACACGCTTTTGGCTTTTCTCGAAAAATTCACCGCGGCATAAATATTTTCTACTTACGCCTCGTTTCCTGCCCTTTATCTCGAGGCTTCGACGTCGACGAGCGCTCGGGATATATATGGCGGTCGAAGGAAACGTGGGATATTACGTCGAAAAAAACCGAAAAAAAAAATCGACACCGCGGTCCCGATCGAGGGAAGAAAAAAAACATATATCCACTTCTTCTCGTTCCACTCGTCTACCGTGTAATTCTCATTGATTTATATCACAGACGTGCTTCTCTCGAGCTTCCGTTTGCCTTGATTCCCGTGATTTACGACGACACACACAAGAGGGAAGTGATTCTCGCTTGTTTCAACTTTTCACAGGACTCGCGCGAGGCGCGCGCATGGAAAATTTCAGTTTCACGTTTGAACATCAATGTTTGCGCGTCAAATGAGTTTGTCAACAAGTCAAACGAGTCGAGCGCTGTGTCAAGACGTTTTAACGGGCGACGGGTTGTTTATTCGCTATTTTCCATTCGAACAACACAACAAAGACTGAGACGGAAACATTCGTTTCTCTTTGTTCTATACAGAATTATTTCCAACGACTCGGGGCGAGACGCGATGCACTGCTGGTGGGTTCCGAAGTAATTTTCGATCTCGTGTTCCATCAATGCCAAGATCAAAAGCAACACTGACTTCTCACTGCAGTGCTACCCCCGGTGAAAGTCTCACGAAGGTCGAGAGTCAAGGTCCCTGTCATCCCATCAACTCGACGCCGCAAACACTTGATCATGACCGGCATCACGGCGCAGCAAATTGGATTCTAAAAATTAATATTTCGCCAAAATCACGGTACTCGACTGGGGCGGCGAAATGATAGGATACGCGCTCGAGGCGATGGGGGCATCGACGAACGGGAGATCCAGTGCAGCGCCGGGGCCGGCGATCGGTAAAATAGCTTCAGAGAAACGATCGCGTGCCATTAAGTAAGTCTTCAGGGAAGTGCTCGCACTCACACACAGAGCCGGGCGTTTAACGAAGATTGATTCACGCGCGCGGCCGTGAAAGACGTAAGAAGAAGCTGCGGATCGTCAGGGCCTTGGGTCCCGGCGGAGCGATAATAAGCGAGCGCTGGCGCGCGGCGAGATGATAAGACGCGCGGGGGTTTCCCCGAAAGCGCCGATTTCACTTTGTCTAATGACGCGGTATTACGGGGCCGGCCGCCTGTAATTTCGGCGCAGTAAAAAGGCCGGATGTGTCAACGGGCGATCGGTAATTTCATTTTGAAAAATAATAGCGCGCGACTCGCGGCGAGCCGGACCCTCTACTTAACCGGCGCCTTCCCTCGTTATAAGCGCGCGTGTGTGTGTGTATACGCGGGCCAGGCCGCTGCCGAGCACACGGCTATTCCCCCTGTGCAGCTCCGACTCCGGCGGGAATTGTTTTCGGACCCTGCGGACGATTAGTCGTGATTAGAACACTCGACTCGAGCAAGGAGAAGCCGCTCCAGGGCCGCTCTCGGCTTGATCCGCCCCGGCGGTACTGATAATTTGATGGTAGCGACAGCTCGTAGGATATGGGTTAGATTGTTAGTTTTATCGTTATACAGTCGACGATCAGCCCCATGGAAGTGTATATTCTGGTCGAAACGACGTATTCTTTTGCTGCTAGAGTCGAGCCAAGCACTTTGGTGCACTGTAAACGAGGCTGCGGTCGCGACCTGCGAGAATGAAAAATTTTGAAACGTAATGATTGTCATTCCATTGAACTCGAAATAACACACTGGTGGATGGATTGTATAATACGAGGCGGTCGAACAACTCTAGATACAGTTTGAAAACGATCTGCTTGTAAAATTTACAGTTTTAATAGCTCCATCAATGATACACCGCGTACTTTGTAAAGTAGGGATTTTCATACATCCAAAAAGGACGTGCGGGTACATTGAAATCGGGGGAAAGGAACTCGGGCCTTAAGCCTGACGACGGAACGAGGGACGTGTCGTTGCGTTTATTGCACGTCACTTTGCCTCTGCAGTCGACGATCATTTTGTTCAGTCTCTCGCCCCGCTCAAAGTAGGCCGCGGCTGCAATCGCGCGTTGAACTTGTGTATTTCACGAGGAGCGAGCAAAAGTGTTGATCGTTACTCTCTGGAGTTGGGCTAAAATTGAGACGGCAGCAACAATTTCCGCGTCTCCTTTTCGCCGACGCGACGAGCAGCAGGAAAAAAGTAATGCAGCTCTCGATATACTCGTTGCCGCCTGTGTGCGTTTCGGCATCTGCGGCGAGCCACGTCGAGGCGATATAATTATCACACACGTACGGGGCGAAAGATGAAAACGAGCGGCTGCGAGACGGCGGCCGGCGTAATGACAATGCGCACCGCCGCCGCGGTCATTACGCCGTTCCCTGATAATCTCCTCCGACAGATTGCGAGAGAGTCCTGCCCACCCTTGGCACGCTATCACCGGATCTTGTACTTATGAGCATCGGCGCGATGTGAGAAACGAGAAATGCCTTGTTTTTTTCATTTTCCTCCTCTCTTGCACCCGTCTCGCGTTAAAATGGAAATCGAGCTTTCGAGCAATGAGAGATACCGCGCGCGTGCTGAGTGATATTATAAGCCTGCAATTTATTTAATCGCAATCGTTCGCATGTTATTGCTGGCGAGCGCACCAGCTGAATCGATTCGAGTTTATGTTTCTGAGCGTCGAGGCGGTTTTCACGAGAATAACGCGGGGGGCTACTTTGGATACAGTTACTCTATCAATTTCACGTAACTACGTATGTTTCTCCGCGGTTTCGAAGTGAGGTCGGTGAAAAATATTGTCGGAACTTCTCCTTGGACTCTAACTTTTGACTAGAGAATTTTTATTTTTGTAGTATCTATCAGTTGGAAAATGACCGAAATCGAATGATTAATTTCAATCAATGTTCACATTCATTCAACATTTCCCAATTCATAACAAATGCAAATGTTTACTATATTGTCTGCTTATTCACCGTTCTATAGAATTATAATGTTTCTTTACGAAGTCTTTCTTTATCCTTCCCTACATATTTTATCTTTGTCACAATGTTCACTTTCTCTGTTCGAACAAGCATTGATAAAACTAAATACACAGATTTCGAAATATTGAAATATTGAATGTATGATTTTGAAATATTTGAATGTGATTGGTACCTATATAGACGATGAAAATACAACGCGACAATATAACACTTGTTAGCCAAGTCAAGTTTTCAGCTCGAAGTTTTAATACACCGGAACTTCAACGATGAGTATGTAATATGGGACGTTCCACGTCAAGTGAGCATGGTCAAAATTTTGTTCGAGATTCTGCATTGACAAATTGATTGGTATCCATCCCCAGAATACTCAAAAATTTTTTCAGATTTTTAGGTGCATGTATGTGGAAGTTAGTCTGTGCACTCAAAACCTGAATTATTCAAAATTTAACTTTTTTCTCAATTTTGAGAGCCCAAATAATCTTGTATATGTGGGAAAATGAAAAAAAGTTGAGAACAAAAATTATGCTGAATACTACAAAGATTATAAAAAAAAATTGTTTGACACCAGAATCCTCCATCCGGATAGGCTACTCTATTAATTAAACATGTTTCAACCAGTTTGGCTTTGTTCGCCCACTTATTTTTGACCTTTCAAGTTATACGTACAAACCTTTGTTCGATAGCTTGAAAATGGTCTCATACATTTTTTGGAGAAATTCCAATATCTCCTGCAATTAATTGTTTAAATCTGCAATATCACAATCGCCTTCTTGTTAGTTTCAACATATCAGGTCCACGATGAAGCTCACAGTGAGGATATCATGCCTTCGGGTCATCAATCTCAGCCAAACTCTACAGATATGTTCCCTGACACTGGATCAAGCTACCGGTAGAGTTTGGAGTTCCAGCGCTGCCTTGTTATAGAACTTTTTATGACTTTAGACTGAGGCAGCTATATATAGATATACATATCTGCCTTGATTTGTCTAAAATCCACATAATATTCATAATTTCATCAAGAAAATAATGTATTTCACCTTGTTTGGTACTATGAATGAATATTATAACTTATGGTTTCACTTATATTGTGTGAACTGCAAGTCTAAGGTTGGAAAAGCTATTGACCGGTTGTCTCAAATCACATTCCTGGTTAATGTTTATAATTTCATGTGTAAATAACTTGCATGTGATTTGAGACCACCCGTCAAGAGCTGTTCACACAATATAAGTGAAACCATAAGTTATAATACTCATTCATAGTACCAAACAAGGTGAAATACATCATTTTCTTGATGAAATTATGAATATTATGTAGATTTTAGACAAATCAAGGCAGATATGTATATCTATATATAGCTGCCTCAGTCTAAAGTCATAAAAAGTTCTATAACAAGGCAGCGCTGGAACTCCAAACTCTACCGGTAGCTTGATCCAGTGTCAGGGAACATATCTGTAGAGTTTGGCTGAGATTGATGACCCGAAGGCATGATATCCTCACTGTGAGCTTCATCGTGGACCTGATATGTTGAAACTAACAAGAAGGCGATTGTGATATTGCAGATTTAAACAATTAATTGCAGGAGATATTGGAATTTCTCCAAAAAATGTATGAGACCATTTTCAAGCTATCGAACAAAGGTTTGTACGTATAACTTGAAAGGTCAAAAATAAGTGGGCGAACATAGCCAAACTGGTTGAAACATGTTTAATTAATAGAGTAGCCTATCCGGATGGAGGATTCTGGTGTCAAACAATTTTTTTTTATAATCTTTGTAGTATTCAGCATAATTTTTGTTCTCAACTTTTTTTCATTTTCCCACATATACAAGATTATTTGGGCTCTCAAAATTGAGAAAAAAGTTAAATTTTGAATAATTCAGGTTTTGAGTGCACAGACTAACTTCCACATACATGCACCTAAAAATCTGAAAAAATTTTTGAGTATTCTGGGGATGGATACCAATCAATTTGTCAATGCAGAATCTCGAACAAAATTTTGACCATGCTCACTTGACGTGGAACGTCCCATATATTGAATTCGTAACAACGAAGATGAGAAAAAATTCAACTTGTCCATCTTCCGTCAGATCCGGCGCAAATGTAAATTAATTACTGGAAAGATTGAGCGTACACTGTCAGATGTGTATTGCGCGGATAAAGTAAAGGCGCCCAGTACGTACAGTGGTGGAAGCGATTTGAGAGCAAAGTGGCTAGCGCACCAGCTGACGCAATGTCTTTTTGGCATGCTGAGTCTCTCTCTCGAGCTGCAGTCGGCGCTCGTCTGTCTTGTCAGCGCACGGCTCTCGACGAGCTGCCTGTCGTTCATCCGTCGCCAAGAGCTGCCTCTCTTTTCCGCTTGGCGAGCCACTCCAACGTCGAATGACATCCAGACAAGTGTGCCCAAGCCACTCGCTCTCTGATAGAGAAGCAGAGCAGACGTGGCGAGTGATCTTGACTTTGGGGGAAATTATTCTCGACTACCCTCGTTAATAAGGCTGCACGAGTGATAGAAATGGCTCCACGCGCCCGTGTAAACAGATGGCGAGGGACATTGTGCAGCTCGCGCCTACAAATGGTTTGGACCTTTGAAACCGTGTTTCTCGAGAAAATGTTGGATCGAATGAGCTTCGTACGCACTAGTCGTGATGTTTTATTCGTTTGCCGGGAAAATTCTGAAGATATTCAGGGACTTTGACAGTATCGTATGAAAAAGAATGCTTTGGAAAATTTTGGAAAATTGTATCCCTCTTATATTCGAATCATCCGTATATACGCGTTTGCAAAATCTACCGAAACGTATATGCGCCATCTCGTCTAAGGGCCACGTAGTTATTTTTACTCCTGCCATCGGTGTATTTGTACACTCGCACGCGGACACTTGACTGAGAGCGATTTTTCTCAAAGGCCGCGCCGTCTTGGCGTTTCCTCCCCGGGTATCAAAGTGGCTGTCGTTCGTTTGTCAGCCACTTGAGCCCGACCATCTGTCCTGGTCGCGCCACTGTTTATACAGCACGAGGGAGGGCACTAGACCAAAAGAGAAACCTTTGACTTTGGCCCGAGGGAAAACATCGTTGGAAAAATACCTGACCGTTGTGTACGCGTGTCACTGGCATTCAATTTTTTCGTTATTATAACAGAGCCGGGCTGTTGAAATGAAAATATATATATATACGCTTTCGCGTTGCAAAATTGCTCGTTCCAAGTACAAATTGGATCGCTCAGTGCGGATTCGGCGGTTATTGATCTTACGATGAGTCCTTACGTATCGTCGGAAACTGATTGGCGCGAATAAACGAAAACGAGATTGTGCTGAAATAACAACGTTACGATGTTTTCTATTTATCCAATCTTTATCTGAATTAATTGTCTAGCTAACGAATCTTTCATTTCCACCAGTTAGGGACTGCCCTGTTTCCGGTGTCATTTTAAATTTGATTCCAAACGCGAATCGTCATAATGTACACAAAGAACTAAATTATGAATTATGCCGGATATAAATTTCATAAATCTCGATCTTACAATGAAAATTTGGAAAAGGCCTTTGAAATGACGAAGATTTGGGACTGGAATTGAATTTCGAACATAAGAAAACTATCGAAAATGGATAGAAATGTTTTGACTCGTCAAATAGAAAGAACATTTTCACTCATATATATAAAACCCATTGATTAAAATTTGATTTTTTGTCAATTCTTCGAGATCATTAGTTTGTTAAATCGGTTACTTGATTTACGTTACATGGACGGTGAATAAAAAAAACGTATGATTAATCGCAAGTTAAAGTCAATCAGAACGAGTATCCTTCAAACTTTTTCAGCATGACGTTTGCAAAAAGTTGCGATAGCCTCCCATAGATCACGTTTCACCGCGGAATCTACGGAGCGACATGTCACATGTATTGGGGTCGCTGATCCCCTGACAAAATGCCGAGTTCTTTTCCGTATGGATAATTTTTGTTCATAGGCTGAAGATCAACAATGAATTGGTGATCGAGTGGACAGTCGTGCTGAGACCACCAGTAAGGTTAATCAAGTGATAATACGATCACCTGTCTCATCTTATTCTAGGCTTATTCTGTTCGAGAAAAATTATTAGTCAATGTACTTCCTCGATCAAAAACGGACACAATACAATCAATAGTCACAATTAGAAGAAACTGCCTCGGTCAATTAAAAGTTTATTCCTTTTCTTTCGTCCGTATGAAACGTTCTTATATCCCCCATTGAATCTCTCTAGTGTCTAAAAATCATCTTGATTCACGTGAAGATTCAGTCGGAGATGCTTAATTTTCACTGCACATCCGACAATTACTGGCCGGGAAAATTAGCCACACACGTTCCATCCTAAATTTCATCGGAAACATATCTCAGCGATTTAACCGCGCCATCATCGCTGAATTGGCTTTTATCAGAACTAGAAGAGGTTTACAAACGTTTCTGGCATATCTGTAAGTACGAGTCCAGCAGGTGGCGTACATACATACTCCAGCGAATCATGTGTTGCCCGCGACTATATTATGGTGCTCATAAATCTTTCTCCGTGCACCGATCCCCGCTAATGACTGGTTACGCGAAGATACTGCGTGTGTATACATGTATATATATCGATTACCCTGGCTCACTGGCTCACCGTTAATCGCACTGATTACTCTAGCTCGAGTTATATTTGCGCCCGATCTCTGCATCCTCGGGGATAATAGCGAGTTCTCAATGGCACACACTTTGCCGTTAGAACTAGCGCAAGAGTGGCCTTCGCTGCGCCTCCAGCTCTGCAATTAAATACTATCAAAGTCGCGAATAATGTTACTGTCGGGGCACCGAAAGTCGGAGAAACGGCGTCGTTATACCCTCGCCGAGAGTCAACCGTCAGAATCTCCAGAGGCCGGTGTTTTGCCGCGAGTTTGATGGATTCTGCACGTTTCATGGATTGACGCTTTTTACTACGATTGTAAATCACCCGTCACGTGCTCTCGGGCAATGTGCTAATGAGAATATATACGCGTGCTCGAGGTGGCATTGATTTAGAGGCTGACGAGATGATGACACGACGCCACGGAGATGATGATCTAACGGGTGTATCCTTATTAATCGAAAACAAAGTGAATCTCGATTGTTTATCCCTGGATCTTGATAATAATTTTCATGGTCATTTTTTGGCGGTGGGCGGTATTATTAACTGCCAATACTACATTTGGAATTGTGACAATATAAGACCGAGCTCATTAAAAAATTCAATTACGATCGTAATTCGCGAGTTTGCTTGCTATTCTACAATCGGAAGACCAATGTTATCATGAAGTTACAATACCCTAAAGAGGGTTAGTTACGTCATCTTCAAGATAGACATTGGCAATATCGAGTAGAATATAATTGATTGGATTGGTAAACGAATGCATTTTTCGTGTATCACCGGGTAGAGTTTCACGAAGCAAAAGTCAACTCAGACCTCCGTGCATCGTTACACAAATCGAGCGATGGCCTCTTGGTGCTCCCAAATACCCGGCAACGGGTGTCGGAGACAGCGAAATGATTTATCGACTGTTTGTCTACTCATTTATTAAGGTGACAGCTTTTTCCAGACTTTCGAGAGTGCAATTATAATAAATTGATATACCCAAGTTGGAACGGCTTCGAGCGGGCACGTGTGAAGCTCGGCCTTGGTGGAGAAACAAAAATTAATTTGAAAGTTTTTTCCTTTATTTTCATTTTCACAGGTGATTGATTGTCGAGAGCTGTACACACAGATATATACGTTTCTATTTCTTTGTCGATTGGCGTAAGTGTGTGCCTACGCTCCATATCGTTTCTCACATGGACGTTCGGCTCTCGTTTAATAATGATCTCGTAATGCGATTGATTGGAAAACACAAACACGTGTCCAATGCGATCGAAAGGAGGATAGTGGACAGCTGAGTGGGTAATGGTAATTTGTTTAATCGTCTTTAAAGTATGTCGCAGATAATATTTGTCGACATCGAGAAAAAAAAAATTACATTTAAAAAGTTGAAGAAATGGGATTGATTGACTGATCGATATGAATATACCTATGTGTTCAACGTATTCATTGAGCAGTCGTACCCCAGAATTTAGATGCTTATACGTAAATCATTTCATTCGATGAAAATTTTCAAATCAATTGAAACATTAGCGGTCGACTTTGCGAAGCCACGAATAATCTTTGATCATTGAAGTACTTTAGTGTCTCTCTGGTTTGAGAGCACGAGCGAAGATTCGTTATATTGACAATTTTATTCCCCTGTTCATTTGAATATTAAACGTTCAACTTTCACGGTATTCACTTCGTTATTGAGCTGTACGGGCTTATAAATACTAATGTTTCATAGGCTGGTATGATAATAAACAGTATTGACGGTAAGATTGTATGAAAGGTCCAGCTCCTGCAAGGATACAACTACTTCCATGACGATTCTTTCACCGTCAACATTATTCGCAAAATCATTCGTTCGATAAAGACAAATATCTCTGTACGAATTCGCTTTTATTTTCCCTCCCGAAAACGCTCGGTCTTGTGGTCGAAGAGACTCGCGAAAACACGCGCTACTTCAGAAGCTCTCCAACTATCCGACTGGGAATCATAGAATTGCTCATAGTTGGCGACCATCGCGAGCTGTAATAATATTTAGTATTTAGTACCCGAGTCGGAGAGTCCCGGCGAAGGCCCATTGCATAACAACTTGACGAGCTGGCCGGGGTGGGTTGCGTCGCGTTGCATAACGAACAAGACGCGCCTAGGCGTTATCTGGGTGAGGGGATCGCTCGCAGGTATACGTACACACACACGTGCACATAATTGTACGCTGCACACTGCGGCGCGTCAGCCGTTAATCAACTTAGTTGCCGCGGCGTCTTCCGAGCGGAAACGGCCCGTCTCGGGGCCCCGCTGATTACACCGACTTTCCGCGTGTATGGGCTCGGCTATACGTGGTGTCAATTTGTCCGAGCCCCGCGGGACGACTGACAGATCGCATAATAACTACACGTGCAACGCTCGCACATGTATATATATATATATCCTGCACCGCGAGTGTTTGCTCAAGCTGCACTCGCTTCACCTCCGCTTCGCGAGCGCGTCAGCTTCTATATTCTGTCAGCCCTCGGGGATGCCGTTCGCGGCACAGAATCGCGCGAGGCTATTCGATTTTTCTCATCGACGTCGAGTTTCACACCCGAGTGTGCGGGCGAGGGCAAGGGGGGCCGTTGATGATGTGTGTTGCCGATCGAAACTATGATAATTAAGATTGCATACTATTTTCACTGGAAACTCGATATATCACTCGTCTTGTACATGTCCCCGGAGAGATTGAATCTAGTCCGAGACGCTTTTCGAGCCATTTTTCATGCGCTGAACAAAACCGCTGTCTAGTGCACTATCCAAAATCTACCTATTACATTTTCTTCTGCAGAGAAATTTTTTTGTGTAATATTTATGTGATTCAGGTTGAATACTGAGAAATATGTATGTATCCGATTCGCCGTCGGCAACCCCAGGAATCTTTATTCACAAACTTTCATGTACAGAAAGGCGTTATTTTTACTTTTTCGAGCTTCTATATTACGAACTGTTATAATATAATAAGATTTAAACTCTGGCAAAATCAAATGGTCGTTAAATTGAGCCACTCGGTGAATACGAATGATATCAAATATAACCTCGATGCATATAACATAATGTTAAATATTTACCAAAACGAACATTTTTAGTTGATTTTGTATTTCTTTTAGTTAATGAAATTAAACGGGTGAATGAAATTAAATCATTTGAAGAGTATCCGATGCATGATTTATTTATTTTTGATGATCATCTGTATCATCAAAAACATAGAATGAATTACAAATTTAAAAGAAAAAATGAATAATTGTACTAAAAGCCAAGTATACGATGTATTCTGAAAATCAAGACGGAGAATAATTAGCATAAAACAAAGTCAAATAAAATGAGCCACTAAATATCAGTCGGATGGCACGTTCCAAATATATTGTAACGAATGTACTAACACTCACACACACGTACACACACACACACTCGCGCTCGCGCATACTAGCACCTTTTACTGGCAAAAATGGCTCCTAAACAGATTGAAAGTCTGACAGGGTCAACGAAATGAGAAATCGCAACTTCCGAAGAAATACAAAGCTTCCTCAAAGAGGTAAGAATACCGTATAAATATTCACTCTTTTCTAATTCGTATAAAATAACTAGAATAAGCACGAGTTGAATGATGGGTCATTCTTGGGTTGTCCTCATTATCGTTCACGTGAACGCATTGAATTGAGCGCATTGCAACCAAATTAAAAAACGGACATGTTAAATCGAGTAAAAAAAAGTTATCGTTGATCTTCGTACTTAATATAATTAGAAAATTCTAGACGTTGAAGAAGTGGGGGTACATGTGCTTCATGTATCTCTGTCAAAATCGTAACAGATCGATTCGAACAACGATGGATCAATCACGTGAACCGAGATAAACATAACTATTACAATGTAAAAATCGTATTATTATGCAGATGTATACACTTGTATCTGTCCGATTCTCCATCCTGTTAAGCATTCGAACGATATGGAAAAATCAAACGTCATTATGGCGAAGTGATAAATACGACGCCGGTGAAAAATTCAATAATAAACAGAGCAAGATAAGCCTGCATCAAGTTTACTGTCACTGTGGAATTAATGACATCTTGAATAATCATGCAGTTTGTTAATTCATGTATATAGACTATGAAACACTCGAAGAAATCGCAATCATGATTGAAACTGATGAGATACGAACACTTGTTTCTCTGCAAAAAACGGAAACTTGACCAAGAACTTCTTGACGACAGGAGGAATATTGATGAAATGGAGAAATAACGCTATTGTATTTATTATGTTTATACCGTTGGCAATCCTGGGAGAAAAATGTAAGTTGTCGCAATCGGTTCCATGCTGTAAGATACGAGATGTACCTTCTGCTCTCTACAAGTTCGCATAGATGAATAAATAAGTTAGCTGCAGTTAAAATAAAAATTTGTTCATACGCTCATCATGTGATCTCTGGCTATCTCGACAAATAACTCAATGAGGCTCATCGGCGAGTCTTTTCATTACCTCACAGTATTCGTTGATATATTGATTAATCAGATTTTCATCATTTCTCCGTATCAGCACCGCGAAATTTACCCGCGGCACACAGCTGGGCAGTCTGTTTTATATTCATCGAATGCGGCCACCTAATGCACACACGGCGCCGTTCAGTCACTCGCGGCATGCGTGCGACGATACCCCTTTAGCCGCGCGCATGTACACGGTGAGAATGGCACCGCGATACTGCCACTCGTGTCCGACGGCTGAATGGGAATGCGACGTCCTGTCAACGGGCCCAAATAGAGCCGCGAGAATCAATCGTGCAGTCGATGGTTGGCCACGAGGTTTTTGGGTAAAGCCGTCACGCGCGTCTGTTTTGTGATCGCACGCCGGCTGGGAGGCAAGGAACAAGGCCCGCGTACAATTGAATAGACGATTCGTTTTAACGGGCACCCGCGGCCGCGCGCGTGCACGCGAGGAAGCCTTTATGGCCCGGCACCACTGTACATTTTAATGGATTTTTAAGCTAACTCCTTTTCGGCTCGCAATATGCGTGCGTGTGTGGGAGTCGGGGATCGCTGCTGCCGCGCGCCGAACGTGACCGAAACTCGCGGACACCGGCTCGCGGCCGCGACTTTAACCGGGTGTATTATAGCCGCGCGACGACATTGTAATACGCCGTGAGCGCTCGTTACAGTCAATATCTATGCCGGGGGCAATGCCGCGGGGTAATTATCGTATGTTGAACTCGGCCATTTCGTTCCTCGACAGCTGCCAACAAAGCCGCGGGCGCTCGGCTAGCAGTCACACATACACACGCCGCGCTGTAATTATTCGCGGCGTTCGTCGTCGCGGACTCCTCGACTCCCGTCGTCAAAGCCGAACGGAGAATAAGAAATTCGGAGCCACGAAAGTTGGACCCCGCGAACGTATCGTATGAATAGCAAGCTCATAACTCCCTCCTAATTGCCTCGTACCGTCTCGTTCCTCCTTTTTTTTTCTTTCTGATTCCCTCGACACAGGCAGTTTTCCACAAACTGTATACAGACTTGTCCGACGCGAGGTATTGGGCGCTCGATGAGCCGGAGGACGAATCCGCGTCGTCGCGCGGAGACGAGCCAACCGGCACAATAATTGAATATTCAATTGCGCGTCAACGAGAGACGACGAAGACACTGGTCGGGAGAGAAGAGCCGCGGCAGGAACAATATACGGCTTTACGGGAGTCAGATATTGTCCACATGTGTCGCGCGCGAGGAGATTTCTCCTTTCACGCGCTCGCAAGTGCTTATTATCATGGTAAATTGACTCGTCGGGCACACACGGACACACTGGGGCCGGTCGCACAGGCTGCCGGACGTGTTCCGCACCGAAACATATCCTCACCGCGCGTGAAAAGCTCCCTCCCTTCTTCACTATCTGCAGTATATACACGCCAGCACATGTCCCGTCGAAAAGGTGGAGCGCGCGCGCGCGCGGGAGCATTAGCATGAAAACGGGCCGGACCCTCGTGACGTCCGGTCGTCACAAGCGCCGCCGTCATTAGCGTTATACGCCAGCTCTCCGGAGATCGCTCGCGCAGATAAGCCACGCACACACCAGGGCGAGAGTAGGGTTGGATCCCGCGCGCGCGTGAAAAACACCGCATGAGAATTTCGTGGCACGTACGGCGGCCGTGACTGAGTTCTCAAAAAATGCCCCTTTCGTAAATAATTAGGGCCTGCGCGCGCGTGTGTGCGTGATTCTGTTTACGCATTCGCGCGGTGTGCCGAGAATCGGGGTGGGGTACGGGGGTCGGGGGGGAGGGAGAAATATATAATGCCTGCGCTCGCGCGCGCACACACACACACACACACACACATCGGGTGTGTGCGCTCGAGCGAGAGAAGGGTTTGAGCGGGTCGCCGCTATGGCTTTGTGCCACACTCTCTCTCTCTCTCTCTCTCTCTCTCTCCTCTCGGCGATATAAATTAGGAGTGACCTGTTGAGGCCGATTCTATTATTGCGGATACGTGAGCGCTTGCGCGCGCGCGTCGACCGTATAGTATAAATCGTCCGCTCGTTTATTCTCTCGAACTGCTATATACGCTGGAAATCTGACAGCTGCAGATCGTTTGTCTTCTTTTGTTCTTCCAGCCTGATGGATATCGCGCGCGCCAGAGAGCCCTGCAACATAATTAAATACAGATTAATTCAGACTCTCTCGCATGCATGTGTGTGTGTGTGTGTGTGTGTTCGCGTATATATGAGCGTGAACGTGCGTATACAGCGGACGACAAAGCGCGATTCAAATTTCGTATAGATGCCCGGGGGATAAGGCGCGGCGGCGAGCTTGGGTGCACACACACACACACCCTGTTGCGGTGAGATTACGGTCTGTAGATCAGATGTTTATTGTGAGTCGAGATTGACAAGTTTGTAGGACGCGCGCGTAAGCGTTCCTTTGCCGTTCGCGGCAAAGTAGCCCATCTCAATGACAATTGGCTTTGTCGACCGTAGCGCGGTGCGCGCACCTCGAGTGCCGCGCATTATGTCCGATCCATCGGGGAAAAATCGGATGCGCGAGAACAGCGCTCGTTCGAATCGTCGCCGATTTTCACGAAAATTCAAGCATTCTAGGTGTGCATTTAGAATTTTTATATATTTAGGTTATACGGACCCATGGCAAAGTCACGTTTGAGAAAACCCACCGTACAAGTGAATTGGAGGAAACTAAACTATTCCTCAAAGGTTCATTTCAATCGACATAAGGTAGGTGTACCCAATATGCGCCAGGACCCAATATGCGCCACCCTTCGTATTTCATATATACGCGCGTCTAGAGCATCGCCGCGGCACAGGATCTTGTCGGCAATACTAAATAATGAAGAAAGAAAACATTTTCACCGATCGGAAACCCTTACACCAACTTGTTAGAGCTCGTTTTCTCCATTTTTTCGCCATTTTTCATTCTCGATCTAATTTCGCTCAGGTCAGTGCGAATTTTTTTAATACCCTTAAACTGGGCCAAAAAAATCGAGCGACATATCATTCGATTCCTTGACATCCCATCTACATCATCCAATTTTTTTTTTCATCTTACACCCTTTTTATCAACCGTTTCAATAGCTCTTCGTTATTTTTATCAAATGTACCCAATATGCGCCACCCCTATTTTCTTGTTCCAGCTGCTACAATCAACCCATTGATGGTAAATATCCGCCAAACATGGTGGAAAGAGCATTTAGTTCAAGCTCTGAAGCAGATCAAAAAAGGTGAGATATCGCAGAGGATGACTTCGACTATATATAAGATACCTCGTCGAACATTTCAACGATATGTCAAACAAAACATATCCGAGAAAAACAAAATGAGTCGACCATATGCGTTAACGACAGTACAGAACGAAGAATTATGTAGTCGAATTGAACGCTTAGCAGATATTGGCTATCCTATAACGAGAAAAATTTTGAGGTTATGCGTTTATAAGTACTGTCTAGGAAAAAACATCAAACAGAATTTTTCTATCATCATGACAATAGCTAGTCCCAAATAGGCTCGGACATTTTTTAAATTGAACTCTTCCATTTCAGTGAGAACATCTCAATTATATTTAAAATTACACTCAAAAGAATGTTCATCAATTTGAGAGATTAATATTGGAATTAGATGTTGCATAAGTTAATTTTGTTAATTCAAAAATAACGGTTTCTCATGAATTTTAACTGAAAACTTGATTTGATTTAGGTTGTTAGAAGTTCATATAATCTATTTACTATGGTTTAATCAAAGACAAAATGTATTTTCCAATAAAATTATATCAGAAATATAATTTTTTGTTTGTATTTTATCCATTTCAGACATGCTTCATGCTTCAAATTGGATGAAAAGAAGTATTTTCAGGGTGGCGCCATATTGGGTACACTAAAAATTTTTTCCCGAAATTTTTTTTTTTTTTTAAACCACGGTATCTTAGCGTAGAACTGTTCAAATCGAAAAAAAACTTAGCTCATTCTGTAGGTATTGAGTAGACCTTTCATTTGACACCAATTGAGTTAGAAAATATTCATTTGACGCGGCGTAGTGACCTATCTCGTTTAGGTGGCGCATATTGGGTACAGGTACCTTATTATACCTACTATGGGAGGCTTATCTTTGCTCTTCTCATTCCGCTTCCGAAATATATCTCAACTCACCCATAATAAACCGAGATCTTCGAGATTTTTTCCCGGATAATCCGTTCCACTCTGGTTCGACCCTGCCAAACTTCGTTCATTGCAGTTCCTCGACAAAGTCCGAAATAGTTTGGTGGCGATGACATTAACTTATAGACGTTTTTCCGACAGCCACGCGTATAATGGTTGGATGCGATTCTCTCACGCGTGTAACGTCATTTTCACGAACGTTTCTCACCCGCGACTAGCAAAGGGGGACCGACGCACACACGCGCGCGCTTGCTGTCACATCGATTGCCAAGACATTAGCACCGCGTTTCTCGGCGGCGAGCAGCTCGCAAGAGCTCAACGGCAATAGCCACATCGGTCAGTCACTCTGTGCACTCGCCGCTGTATGGCTTTCCCGAGGTTGCCCTTATACACGCACACACACACAGGCGGACACAGTCGCGCGCGGTGTGGTCCCATCGTGGCGAGGCCGACCTTCGCGGATCGACGTCGGCGCGAATCCGGATCAAAGTTGCCAAGTCACGCGATAAGCGAGGTATTAACGGGACGAAGGGTTGCGCTCGCGCGCGCGCACGACTGGCGGCCGCGCCGAGTGAGAATGACAAGCTTGTTTCCATTCGAGCAATCTCGTCGGTGCGCGCACTCGGATGCGGAAGGGACGACAGGATGGACGCTCGTTGTCGCTGCTTTCCGGACCCTGCGCGCGCTACGCGGCTCTACTATGCGCTCTCGTACATCCGACGCGAGACACATTTACCCACGGGTTTGAACAATCGCACTGAACGGTGGAACTTTGTCAGATGGTTTTTTGCTGCCCAGATATAGGTTAGGCGTGTGGAGAATCGATGATCATTTCGTCCAATGTCTAGATTTTTTTGAGATATTCCTGAATCATTAACTATTTTATGGATTTACGGATTCTCACTGATCTAGGTGTACTGTGTATGCATAAAATCGATAATCATGCAAGAGTACAAAATTTTTCCCTCCAAATATCGGAATCATCTGTGTGATAATAATCCGAGATAAAAAAAATGGTTACTTCAATTTATCTGAAAAGAAATCATGTTTCTGTACGGAAAGTATCGCCTACTACGGCAAAAAGTGCATGAGAATACCATGTAGTTTTAGTTTCTGTACTTGAGAAAATCTCATAGGCTACACAGGGAAGATTGTCACTCTGACTCAATGTTGAATCTTTTGTGAATTCACTTCGCACGTCTAGGGGATTCTCAATCGTCATTTAAGAAGTTCGGTAACTTTTGCACTGTTAGAGATATCACAAAATTAAATTATCGAGTATGAATGTCATCGTTGGTAGCCGATATTGAAATTTTCAAAAAACTTCATCGGTATTGCTCGTCTCGTTTTCGTATGATTGATTGAGTTTCAACTTTGCCATTCGTTCAAACAAATTCCTGTGTATGCTATCGCTATGCGTATTTCCGTTTAATACACCCGCTCATTGAACAATTTAATACACCCGCTCATTGAACAATCATATACATGTTCATCCGCGCGTGGTTGGCTATTCAATTTTAAGACTCCCAAAAATCAGATCGAGCGAAGCCAGCCGAATGATTGCCATTCGGGAGTGAAAGACTCGCGGCGCACCGGAATTCGTATATGTACCCGCGCACAAAAACGCAGGTCTTGAAGAGAATAATGCAACATTGTTTGGGGAAGCTCGACCGACACAGAGAGTTGTGTAACGCGCAGTGGGTGATGAGCGCGCGAGGCTGCAGTAATAACAATATACGTATATATAATACTGGAATGAGCGCACCCTTGAGCGCGCGAGCCGTGATAAAAATGCGCTGGCGAGCCGGAGAAAAGGGAGCGACTGGTTGGTTGGGTGTCGCCTGGTGCGCGGCGGCGGCGGAGCGGGTCGCGCGCGCGCGACTAGAGCTACGATCAAGAGCCGCGGGGCTGGTGTGCGCGCGAGAGCTGTCACCTGCATTGTTTGCCCGGCTTCCCTCCATAATCCTGTCTCGGGCTCTACAATGCCCAGCCACGCCTCGACCCACCGGCATACCTAATCACCCCTGGGCGGACGTCTGCTATTGAGACGTTTAATTAACTTCGCCGTGAGGAGTTCTTTGTACGAGCGACTGCTGCTGCTGCTGCTGCTGCTGCTGCTGCTGCTGCTGCTGCCTCCCTTTCCCCCAGCTCTCTCCCTCTCTCTCACGACCTTACAGCTCCCGCGAGGAGGATGTTGCCTGACAGCCGTCTTGCGAAAATGAGATATTGAGCCTCGTCAGCTGACGGCTGAGACACGTTTAAAATGGAAATAATCGTTTTTTCTTATTTACTTCGTCTGCCAATTTTGATGCAGCGGTCATTGGGGTACGATCGTTTTACGCTTCCACACTTGAACGAACGGGTATATTGGTTCGGAATGTGCAAAGACATTGATCAACTGCGTTTTGTTGAATTCGTGCATACCCAGTGGTTAATGTCTCGTAGAAAGGTATTTCTTCCATAGTTCGCTTACTCGTAGCTGTCAACTTATTCCAACTTTTCATAAGAACAAAACAATATATACGTAGAGTGAATTTTTGAAATAACTACAATTATTACCCAAAGTACAGACAGCCAGAAGACATTTCCTGTTAATATTTACGTTGTTGCACGTCAAATTAATTATCAATCATCGTATGAGCATTGTACTTCTTGATAACGCTCATTATGTTCTATATGAGTAGATCTATTGGAATATTTCTATGACTCAATATGAAATTTATTCTTAGACATAAAATATTCATAAAGTATGCTATATATAGTATATAGTATTCATTCATATGCTTATTCATAATGTATTATCCAGAAGAAAAATATGAAGCTTGTTTTGAAAAATAGTGTTGAAACTTGTATTTGATGGAGTTATATTGACTAATATGTCATCGGTGTTCTAATCTGTCGGATTAGCCTTACACTTTGGATTTTCAATCGAGTGAGCAACTGATCGATAGAAGAATTTTTCTAATATACATACACTCATATCGTATTATAGGCTCTCCGCGCCACTTATCTGTCACACATCAAAGTTACTCAACATCGTAATTTGAAATTTAGATGTACACAAGGAATGAATTTCACTAACGAAGCTTCTATAATGACCAATTCATAACGGCATTAGCTCTCGGTAATATATTCAGCTGAGCCGGCATCGTAAAAGTCGCGGTAACACAGCCGAATGGATACACATAAGTCAAATTCAAATGCGCGGCAAAGGATCTCTGCAGCGCGGCGCAATGGCTCGGCTCATTTTTGTTGGCGAAATTTTTCACGCCAGCCCGGGGATCAATACACATCGCGGGGCATAACTTTTTTTACGACCGAGTCGTACTCGAAACGAAGCAGAGCGAATTCGCGACATAAATCAACCCGCGACTTGTATTATCGAGTGTGAAATTTCGTGCGCTGATCAAACGGTATATTCCGAGGCTGGCAGCTCGCGCGCGCGCGAGGGGTGGACGGACGCATCAGTGAGAACACCTCCTCTCCCTGCTCCACTTCTGGCCTCCCCCCCCCCGCCCCATCCGACCCTCGAAAATTGCTCTTGACCCTTCGGCTCTCGGGTGTTTTTTATGCCTCGTACTTTTTACACCGCGGCTGTAAAATCGAATCGTCCAAGACGATTTTCAGTGCGTTATACTTTCGCGAGTTTGCAGCCCCGCGCGTTTACGGCTGGCCTGGGCCGCTCGACACTCGCGGCGAAAAAGGAGGGGGGAAACGAAAAAAAAAACACGAAGCGGACCAAGATGGGATTCGATGGGCTCGAAAGTTGTTACGAGCCCCTAACGTACATTTTTGGGAGCGAAAACTCTCGAGTGGATACGTGGGGTGCGAGCAAATACATCTCCGGAATCTTCCGCGACTTGTGCGCGAAAGCATCCCAACAGTCGCCCCATCAAAACCGTTTCGCGTATCGAGTTTCGTACATGGCTCGGCGCGACAATGGTACACGAGGTTCAGTGATATTGACAGCAGTTACCGAGTACATGGGCGAGGAAAAATATTTTTACCCGACGCGCGTATATGGAGAATCTTGAGACGAACAAAGGCATAAAACCGACGAGGCTGGGAGACGAATATATCTTTTTGTTTGCGCGCGCAGGTATGCGCACGGAGAGCTACGCACAATGTGAAATTTACAGCCGCGAGTTGGGCTCGGTCGCCGTGATGCAATGGTCCGTTCATGCGGCGCGGCGTACTCTCGGACATTCGCACGAAATTATGTAATTAGATTTAGTGCGCGCCGGGTGGAGCCGCGCGGCGCGAGCAATGAGCAAACGCGGGACGTAACTAATCTGCTCCCCCCGCTATTCCGGCTATGACAACAGCCAGTTTATTACCCTCGTGAAGAAGAGGGAATTGCGCTATTGAATTGAATTGTCTGCCGGCTGAGGGCCTGTCCAACCCGTGAATTATGGCCCACGATTTTGGCCTGTTTGCGTTTGTATATACGTATCTAATGGGGAGTGGGGCTGCGCCAGCGATTGCGAGGCGCAAACTCGGCCAACGAGGAAAATGGTTTATGGAAAATAAATATTTACTCGCGTCCCGGCAATTCGAGTGCGATCTTCAAGAACATCAGCTATTATTGATCATCTTTATGCTCAATCAGTCTTCGTATAATGAATGGCAACATCTGAGCTATAGGCAAGCATGCATATATATGTACATAGAGCAGCCGGGAGAGGTTCGTTGTATTTACGCGCCGGCAGATAAAGAAAAACGGTGTAATTCAGAAATTATATTTATGATGTATACTTTGCTTATCGTCGCACGGCTCATGCGTTACATTGAATCTCTGACATCTTGTCTTTTCTTGAATTATTCATTGTATATTTCGGATAATGCGATCGGCCGCGTATCGAACAAGATATGTGTATTCTATCGGTTTTTCCCCATTTCCGATAAGCCAAGCGAATCAAATGGCGTTAATTGAGTGAATTTATTGCTTTGACGATCGATCAAGGTCTTGTAGCACACAACAATCATCAATAGATTTCATTATTCACAGTATTATCCAAGCGTTAGATCTTTAGTTCGCGTTCGCTCATTGGATAAGCCAAAGAATTTTCCTTTGTCAACTAATATGTCTACGTATAATAAATATTCAGGCACTTAAACGAACTATTGTATTCCGACACTCGGATCTCACATTCATCCATCGTGTTAGCAGCCTTTGGAGATATCAAACTAGGGACAATTGCTTGTTGTTATAGGAAAGAGCGGGAAAATGTTCAGTATTATGTTTATTCAAGTATTGAAAAAAAATACAGATATCAACAAAGTGTTCGCATCATCGAAAACACAGGAGTTTCACGAGACTTCCATCCGTGAGTTGAGAATAAACTCGCATTACAACGAACGAAAGCAATAAATAACAGAGACTGAATTATTACCTTCGGTCGCATTTATGAACAAGCACACATGCAATGACTATGCTCTTGCGATAACGTCAGGTACAATCTGTCTCGATTGTAATCGATGATTCTAACAGACACTGCAGCTATTGATCCTGAATAAATGAAAACGATCGGCTGATGAATTAACGATTGCGCGGATAAACGCTGACAAACGTACTAACGGGGTCTAATGATGGATTGCTTAACGAGCATGAGGCCGAAGCGTTTGTACACCCCATGATGAATGTTTTATGCGTGGCCTTAGTTTTTGCTGAGAAAACATTCACTGCGTGGATGACTGTCGATTATCCGTATCGTTAGTTTGAAATTGACGAGAGTAAAAAGTAGTTCCAAGCAAAATGAGCGATGCGACGATCGGCTTCTATCGGTTGACTAGGAGAGTCGGCACACCCTTTGGGTCACCGATCACGATAAAACTTTGTGAGATGGTTCATGGATTCTCTAATAGCTTGAAATCTAAGTTTTGATTTGCAGGAGATATTCTGTCAATTCATTCGATCTTATACATTTACAGTATATCTGTATTTATGTATATATAGATATACTGTTCATGCTCAAAATCCAACCCGTTTGACAGGATATCTTCGGGAAAACAAAACGTTAGACTCAAAGGATCGAAAAATAAGCTATTAATATACCCTAGAACCGTCTCACAAAGTTCCATCGTGATTGGTTTCCCAAAGGTTGTACCTACTCCTAGTGAGCGCGTTTCTCCGACCCGGGATAGTCGGTCAAAGCCGCAGCGCTAGGGGCAGGCACCGCACACCTCGTCACCACGGCTGCTCCGACCGCCGGTGATCCCGCGCTCTGTTGTCTTGCTTTTTCGTAATCGTTCTCGTACTGCGGGTAATAATCCTCGTCCTGGTATTCGTCCGGAACATACCCGTCCATGTACCAGTCGTTATTCTGTCCGGGCTTGCTGTCGACGATCACAGTGTCGGAGTCTCCCAGTTGCGGTTCGGGCGCGTAATCGCCGACTGGCCTCGGCTTGATTTGACTCGCTTGAACTGTTCCCAGGTCGATTGGCTTCGGCGGCAGTTGGACGGTGGCAGGTGCCGAGGCAACTTGATCGGATGACACGCCGGGAGGAATAGGCGCAAGCAAGTCCTGCTCGGGGATGCGGACAGGCTGCTGCGAATGGAAACTCGCGTCATCGTGGCTCGTTTGATCAGGTGCAGCACTGACGTGGTACGCTGCAGCTGGTACTTGCACTGGATTTGTTTTCACGGACGATTCGGAATGCACCGCAGAGCCGGTGTGTCCCTGTGGCTGGTGGTGGCTTTGATACCTTTAAATATGGAGATGTGATGGAATCATCTCGAGGGTTGAACTTGAGTAGGGAAAATATTGAAAATAATGCTTTTGAATGTGCGCTTTTATTTTAGCACACTATAACCAAATAACTTCAGTTCTAACATTATACATAAAACAAAAACAGCTCGAAAAACGTCCGTGCATCGGCTGAGAAACTAATTTTGTACAAGTACATATATTATTGAACGGTGCTTCTCACTGTTCTTTTTGGGAAAATTAAAACAATGGGCAAAAGTTTCGTCAGACGAACTTTGAGTGTGTTCACAAAAGAAGAATCTCCTGGATTTTCCCAGTCGCGCATTTCAACGCAGACGCAGAAGAGTTATAACTTATCGAATGGAAAAAGTTCGACATTTCTCAGTCTGAATTTTGAAGTTGTCGGGGAATGTCAAGTCGTCGCATCTGGCACGTATATATACCTATTAGCCGGCAACACTTGGACGTTCTTGATCTGGACTACGTTGGGTGGCGGGCTGCTGTCGCCGTGGAACAGGACCCACTTGCTGCCACCGGGATAACTCGATGGCACTCGAGCAAAGGTGTCCGACGGCTTGGCTCGGCAGCCGACCATCAGGCCGGTGACGAAAATTGCTAAACACACAGTAGCGCTGCTCATCGTCGTATCGCACGTAACTCAACTGTGGCTGCTTCAACAGCTCTGCAGAATCTCGAGTGGATGTGGGCTTATATAGGCCCTCGGAACGGAACTGCACAGGGATATATCGTCAACCGGATCTGAAGAAATACCTTTTTTTCTCTCTTGGATGCCCGTTCTAGTTGTGATTTTGAAGCGATTGTGTCAGGATGCAGCTACAGGTCCTAGACGGTTCCTTTGTTACGGTGTATCATACATGAGAAGAGGTGACGGTTGGAGGAGTTTTAGGTGTGTATTTCACTGTGTGACTCACGAAACAGAGGGAAAAAATTATCGAGTGAAAGGATCATATTATTATTTGTATAACGTCACGATAACCAAGCTACTCGGATAAAGCAGGTGGCCACGTAGTCTACAAATTTTTGTGCGAAAGTACGCGTGAATTATACACTATTCTTGATGCGTATAATTCAGATTCTTCGCATACGATACAGAAATTAGTGTTCACAACGTGGGCTATCGTTCATCATATCCCTCACGCGATCGGTGCGTGGAATAGACCCGCTTCCTTTGTTATAAAAATTAATATTAACTTTTCAGCATTTGATTCACTCATGGGATTTCATGAAACGTCAAATTTATTTTCATTTTTTGTCTAAGAGAGTATATAACACAACTTTGAAATTGAGACACATTGAATATTGCGATACGGTACTCTTCGCAAAAATCAGACACATGGCGATTTAACAATCCCATTCAATTATGTAACCATTACTTTGGGCTAAATAAAGTTCTGCTTTATCTTGAATAAAAGGTCTTTACCTAATCATAAGATAACACATAACATACGAAACACATCAGGATCATAAACTTCTAAATTATTGCTGACTCTCGTTCTTACTTTTTATTATCGCCTTGGAGATCAAACAAAACAATTATACACACTAAATTGTATTTAACGCACGCTTCTTCGAGACCAAGATGTAGTCTTGAGTGATAGAAATTGATAAACATAATAATTATATGGAGTAAAGTGATTCTGGAGAATAAATTATTATTCTTCAAGATTTGCCGAGACCGTATTCGAACAACATATCTTTCTGTTCAACTATAAATTTGATCGATGATGCAACACATTAATCAATCTACATTTGAAGTCGTTCGTGGAAAAATCCACTAAACTTAATCAGCATAATGCCAATAATTTTTTGTATAATTTTTATCACTTTGCAGAAGGACAATGATTAACTGTTCACCAATTTCAGTATAATGAAAATGAGTGTGATTTGAAAGAGTTAAATTAAAATTACGAAAGTTTTAAATTATTAACTTTTCAAGACTATATCTAAAAATATAATTATGATTATCAGAGTATCATTCATTAAATGTTTCATCTGTATCCATGAATTTTAAAGGTTTCGTAATCTGTGAACTTTTAAGAATTTTCGAGATTTCACTTTTTGTAAAAGTGAACCATGTATTCATTAATGATACTCAACCAGCTGATACAATCCTAAAAGTTCGAGAAACCAAAATTTCATATTCAATCGTACGAATATTAGCAAATAACAAATCAAACATTTGTTCCGAACTGTATATAAGACACTTTTTAACAGCCCAGTAGACTGTTCAATGAGAACAAGGACATACATTTGATTCAAAGAGTGATTTGAATTAAGAATGATTGTTATCATATCATATTTCTCAATAATGTTAAAATTTACAATTTGTTGATGTGGAATAACAGATTTCTTATATTTATAGTTTTTTCATAATCATAGATTACTTATCATCAAATAGTAGTATCTTTATCACGAGAATGAATTCCATGATTTTGCTGCTTAATTAAATCTGTCGTCGGTATGTAAATATAAAAGTACTGAATGAAATAGTCTGAAATTTGTTCCAAATACACCTCCACTACGAGTGAAAGATTTTCTTTTGCATTTCTAGATATATTTTGTTACATCAAGAGTGACGTATGAAAAATAATTATACTTTCTCATAATTTCGTTAAATCTTGAGCAAAGTTTCAAGTGTACAAAAATGAAAAAGTAGATTATTATTTATATTGTTGGAATCTAGTCAGCATTTATTAGGGTCATTTGAACAGAAATAGAGATAATGAATCTGTGTATGCTTATTATTTGTGTCAAGGTCATAGAATAATAACGGGAACATCGCCAAATACTATATCTTATCTACAATATCACTGTCACTTTCTATTTTGTAGAATATTCTAATAATTCTTCAGAACATTTCATTTGATCAGATTATTACAACAAGATATATTCTTTCTTGATTGCGATGTAAATTTTAATTCCCACGTGTATTTCAAGTACGCTCATTTGACTCGTAAATCAATCTTAAAGCAAAGATAGTATCTATATTAATGATCTCAATTATTTGTCAGACGCTTATATTATCGATCGAAGTCTCGGATGATTTCTTGCAGAAGTAGTTGAAGATAAATATAATTGGAAATATATCTCATTAGCATGTTTGATTTATAATATTTGTGAAGTGACAGCTCTGTACAGAATGCTCTGTAGTAGTGAATGTTGATGATGTAAGTTCAGCTGGTTCTTGCATGATGAATAGTTGTAGGTGATATTATTTAGTACAGTCATCACTCGCGGTGACAAAAAAGAGCTACGGTGAAATATCAAACAAATATTTACCCTCATATGTTTGATCTCCATTCAAAATTTTCCAAAACAAATCAATTTGAGAATTCTAATTTACCCATAAGCCATAAATTCCCCGAGCTCAATCGACAGACATCGGGGAAGAACGTCAGATTTATACGGGCTATAATTTATTCCGAAATTAATTCCCTATCAATTCTGAGTTTTTTCTCATATATACTTGTGAAGAAAAGATAAAAAATAAGTCCACAGCTAACATTTTTATCTTGTGAATTTGATATACAACTCATGAAATTATAATCTTGAAAGTTTGGAGATTACTTAATCGTGAAGGTATTACACAAGAAAAGTTCTCGACTCAAACAGCTTAGTATTGAAAATTATATATCCTTGATTCCAGGATACTTCAAGATGATGATCAGATTCAACCATAACTGTAACTGATAAATTCAATAGTCAGAAACACATGATACAAATGTGAGTTTGAGAGACAGAAATTACTCACGAAGAGCGAGGGCGAGGGGAAAAATGAGAAGGCGACCGCGATGCATTGCTATGCATATACTGCGGTTAAGGTCTAGCTCGTAAAGCGCGAAAATTATTGCACGTGCCAAGCGCGCCGCTACTTTGACATTTTGTGTATAATCGTGACAGTATAATTAGCGGCCGTAACCATAAATAAAGTAATTTGCATGTATTTTGTGTAATAAAGATATTTTATGCCACGAATTGAGTACGCCAGACTAACCAAGCGTGTGTTTTCGCTCTTTCCCTTGGCAATTCTCCTTCTTTATCTGTTTAATCTAGCTCCCAGTATAATTGATACACATCAGATGACCGAGGAAGAATCTCAAAGAAGCGGACGTTGAAGTAGACGCGTTGAAATAAGCACTCAGCAAGATTAAGGAATGTTACGTAACTTAAAATTCTAAGCCCAAAAAGATCAGTGAATCGTCTCTTGGAGATGTCAAATTTGAATATCACACTATTCAACATCACACTATTGTTCTCAAGAAAATGGAAGAATCCTAGACTACTTTAATTATACCAGAAATAAACAATTGAATAATTCATGATCGGCACTCAGTACAGGTACCTTCAGTAGTTTTAATTGTTACAGCCAATAATGTAATTAAATTGATGAGTGCAGATAAAAAAGAGAACCTTGAGCAGTTTTTTCTTTCATATTTATCAGCAACGTTAATTTCGCCTATTGCGTTGTGAAATTTTCTCCACATGAGGTAGTTTCAGCTCACAATCCATACTTGGTGCTCGAACATGATAACACACGGTCATTATACGTTTCGAGTGCTTTGAAACCGTTAATAAGGCAGGATGTAAGATAATTCAAGATTCCTTACGATGAGCCGTGAAGCTCCGGCAGTTGCGCGGTATTAATTATTATTATATCTTATCGGTCGCAAATGATATGCCAGCTCTCAAGCCAACCCCTCGTAAATCATTCAGCAGTGGCTAACTCATGTATAGTCACTTGGCATATGGGTGAGGAATTTCTTGGATTTCAATTGAAGATACTATCGAGGAAACTTTTTGATACCTGAAATATAACGTTAAAAAATATTCCAAAAATTCTATCCTGGTTTAAAGAAATAAATAAACAGTTACTACACATTTTGATAGTTTTTGGCTAGTTAATCAAAATTTTATATAAATATGGTCAATTCTCTGGAAAATCGTATATGTAAAAATTGTCGAGGATGATTTTTCTTTATATTATACTCCATTGTATAATTTTCGCTGGATTATCTTAGATTTTCCGGCGTATTCTTTCGTACTCTACAAAGAGTCACAGGTAACGTTTTTGCTATTTTTACCATTTTAATTTGGCATTTTCAAAATCAATTCATATACTTAAAATGACCTCAGGGTGGAAAAATGAGTAGGGGAGAGAGAGAGAAGTCGCCAGCTGTAAGTAAGTTGGCAAAGTATAAATATCTCTTGATTCACACGACCTGCAAAGATGATGCTTATTGCGATTTGTGACTACATTAACATGATACATATTTGTCATGAGCACCATATGTCTAGCACTAATTACGGCGGAAAAAGTAATTTTTACATTTTGTCAAAATTCTGCCTACCTGCCCTTTTCACCCCTATGGTATTTTTTTCTAGAAAACACCATAATTTTCAGAAAAAAATAGTTTTAAGGTTCTAAAAGCATGTTGGCGTGTCAATAAAGCTAATTCTGAGCTTCAAAAGTGATTTTCAAAGGGTTAGAAGAACATCAATGTCATCACGCGGATGAGTTCAAGAGGTCAAAAAAACTGATTTTATTTATAGAAATCACGTGAAATAGCTGTTTTTCCATATAATTCACTGAAGAGTTACTGAAGCATTGCTTCAAATTATCAAATTTAATTTTATAATTTGAGCACAGATTTATTGCACATCTACTCAGATGTGACCGCCAACTTGACTCAGAATCTGGTTCATTTGAATAAAATCATTTCATTTTTTACTTGTACAATATTTGGATACTTGCTACTCTGCATGATGAGACTCCAGATGTGAAATATGTGAATTGGCTATCGTGTCTGAACATTTTCAATTTTCTGCGACAATCCAGAGTTCAATATACACCAACGCACCCGAGTTGTACATACTTCTTTTCTAACTACTGGAGAGACCAATTCATGCAAAAATTGCCTGATACTTTCCTCTTGAATACACATGCAACCAATTATTGTTCGAATCATAAAAATGAGTTAGACTTTGAAAGTTAGATGTTCTGAATCAATTTTGTAGAATTTCATTAGTAAATTATATTGGAAACTAGCTATTTCACGTGATTTTGATCAATAAAATTGATTTTCTGAACAATTCGAGTGAGAATCATTAGCCTCTATGAATTTCCTTATGATTATTATGTTGTGAATGCAATTTATTATCCAAAACGATCTTCATTTAATATTTTATAGTCTCACTGAAATATCTCGTATGAACTTTTTGAGCGTGTATTTGATTTACTAAAAAGCATAAAATCGTAAGGTATGAACTGCTTCTGTTGTTCAGAGTTGTCGAAATTCCAGTATTTACACCAAGAGAGCAATTGTCTTCTTCTCAGTCAAACAAAACCTCGAGGATTTTCTCATTCGATGTTTTTGCTCGTGCTGATAGGCGTGATGTACGTGCGGACAGGGCCGTACGTCATCGTGTTCCGCAGAGTCTGGAGCGGTGCAACGCTCCTGAGTATTGTGCTTGTTATTGGTGCATAAACCGACAACGACGTTCGTGCGGGCGCAGCGAAAGCACCCGTTCGTGTAGCCTCCAAATGACGCTCGGACGAGTGATATACGCGCTCCCACCGCGGAATACTAAAGCCACCTCGCGCTTGTTCGCTTTTCAAAAGAAACGAAAGAAGCTCGCAACGCATGGAAATCGGCCTGAATGAGGAATAAAAACGTCGTGCGTATGGTGTTTGAGTGTCCTTTAATTTTCGTTCACTCTTACGCGGTTCTTCCTTCCAATATCTCCGGCGACGTGATTTTTCGCAAGACTTTTTCAATGAATACTAAAATGCACGCAATGATGCTGCGCATTTGTTGTGTGCGAAATACCTTATGGGCTCTTCAACTTTTGACAATAACAGTAACGACGGGTTTCACGGTGAGCATGTACACATCGAGGAGACAGTTTTATACGAAAGAATGGCAGCCCCGCTTGTGGCTGACGCGCGGAATGCGAACTTCTCAATTCTGAGTGTCGCAAAAAGTCTCGTACGAATTCATGGATGAAAAAACAATAGCGGCGATGAGTTAAGTATATACACTTACATTGTGTCAGTAGTTTCCTCATCGCCCATTTTATTTCGAAATACACTTTACAAAAAGATATACTCAGACTATAGATGCAAAATAAAGATGTCTTATTTCCATTGATAGTCATATGTTGACCACAGAATTGGCAGGAGAAAATTCTGTGACATTCTCTCTAATGAAATAAATTTCCTTTTTCAAGATTTAAGAACGAATTTTGCGATTACCGGTCATTTTGCATCTATATATTTACGAAAAAAATTATACGTTTGTTTATAATCGTATTTTACTCAACATCGATCATTGTCTAGAATTTAGACAGAAAAGATTCAGTCTTGTATAACATGAAACTCGTAACAATTACAAATGGAAAACAGGAGAATACATTTATGAAAATTATTTCATATAATTTTATAACAGAAGTTAGCATCTGGATAAATCGACGTAAATTGGGTCAGCTCGATATTTTTTATCGAATTCTGATTCGACGAATTCTCAGATAATTGTTGATAGAATATTCTCAAGATTTTTCAGATTTTTTGATCATACATGGAAGTTATTTGTACCACTTAATTTCAGGAATTGTATGATTTCTTGTTTTTTTTTCAAGTATTTTGTGTGGCCTGATTCACTTCAAATATAATCTCAAAATGAAAAAAAAATAATGAGAATTGAAGTTTCCTCTAGATATACCTGAAGCACGTGAAAGATTACTCGACTATCAATTCCAACATTTATTAACAACTATCATTAATTCAATTCAATTTGAAGTTGCCTGCTAGTATTTTATTCTATTCCATTGAATAATACACGTATGTTGCTTCTTAAAACTCTATTTTACAGCAGATGCGGACGTACTGGTTGTACTCTTACGTGGTACTTTGACACGTCTTATTATGACACAAATTTAATAATTAAAAACCGACAGTGTTTCAGAGATTTTCCGAAACCAAATAAAACGAACCGGCAGACATTTCCAAGATAATCCTCGTATGTCAGCTTTTAAATGACATTCCATAATTAGAACGAAAAATGTTAGGACATACAACGTGACAAAAAATAGAAACTAGCATGAAAAATGTAGCTTATCACACACGTAGCCCTATGAATGTTTCTTCACCCCAAAAGAGTAAAATGCCATCCTCAGAACAATCATATTTTTCATCGGCCGACTAATTTCCATAAAGATAGTGCGATCTCATCGCGTCTCGGCAACCATATCCAAAGTGAGAACGGGAAAGATAGGGATCTGCCGAGACTGTTTGAAAAAGGCTGCTTGAGCATTCAGTAAGCCACACACGCATGCGGCCATGGCCGCATCTCCAATTATCATACAGAGCGATCGTATCAGATAGGCGAGATGCATGACAAGGTGTCAGCGTAAACACACTCAGGAAGTCTGGCCGCGCGAGGCAATATTAGAAAGATCCACAATCGGCTCACGCTCCGGGAGCATAATAGAAGAGGCGCACAGTGAAAGAGACGAAGAGGGATGGGAGCTTGTCGTCGGGCTATCGCGTCGTTCGTCTTGGCTGGAGCTTTATAAATACGCTGCAGCGCGCCTACGATGGATCGGGACGCATAAATCGGCCGACGCCGCGCCGCGGCCAGATAGAGCGAGACGTGAGCTCGCCACCGTCAACGTGCTGACCGATCTGCAGCATACGATCCGCGTATATAAACATGTTCTCATTACCTGCTAAATGTATATACACACTTATATATATAAATATTTTTCAGTTGCCGCGTACACTTCACACGGATGACAGAATATTATTTGAAAATTTAATTATTTCGTTTGCAATACGAAATTGGCATTTGCTTCGAGATTATTAAAATGTTTCGTATCGAGAGTCCGGTCATGAGAATGTTCTCAGCAAAGTCATATCGTATGAGCAGCCGTCTTGGTTGTCAAACAAATTTTAATCTTCAGTTCAATCGGATACACTTCGGTACGTGATGTCAATGATCTGTACAATTTTTGGAAGATTCCAACCTTCCTTCCAATGGCATATTTTTCGGACGGTTCATCAAACCACATTCATGTGGATAATATATTAGAATAGGAATATACAATATAAAAACTTCTTAAGTAATCCAATACGGCTCACCTAACTGCGAACTGTCAGTATACCAGCTAGGTTAAATGCGAATTTCCTAGTGCAATTGATGTCAAATAAAAGGTCTACTTAATACCTGTATAGCCGCATTCAATTTTGACTTTTCTACGATGCAAGTAGCTTTTTTTTCTAAAATCATCTTTTTTCGGGAAAAGCAAATCCAAGTGTACTGAATGAAGCTTAAATAATTTGGAAAGACAATACATTGCGCTCGAAGCTATAGTTTCTGAACTCTGTTTATGGTTAATGCAAGTTTTGTTCAGGACCTACAAAATAAGCTAAACTGCATTGGATTTGGATCCAATGCATGCAATCCAATGACTGCATGGAACTTATCTTCACTGAAAAATTCAAATCCGTTAATTGTGGACGTGGAAGTTCGCTGGTCAAAAAGTCATATTGAAACGATCGACATTCTTAAAATGGACGTTTAAAAAATTTGGGATCATGGAGGTGAAATAGGCCTCTTAAAATAATATTCTCACTCCCGTGAAGGAAATGAGATCGACTGTCTCGGTTAGAGAATTCTTATGATGACTCCTAAAAACTGACTCAAACGTTCGTAATTGATTGAAACGTTTTCTCTCGACATTATTCTATGCTACCAACAGCCATACCGTGGCGCTGTTGTACGCACGAATTATACGCGAGACCCAAAGGAGACACAGAATAATAAAGAGGCAAAAATCCTTAAAAACGGAATTTTCAAAAAAATGCAAGAGGTTATGAGTGTAAGTGAAACTTATGAAATTACAGTAACATAAACAACAATAATAATGAAAAAATTATCATCCAAAATCGACCGAGAATGAAGTATTGATATCAGTGAGATAATCACTCAGTGGCTGAATGATTCGAATCAATTTCACGATCAATTAAATGATTGCGAGCATCAGAACGGCAATCTGGCAGCACGTGAAAGTTAATTTTTTCTCAAACATGATGAATAAATAAATATATCAATTGAGATGCATACATCGCACGTTCCTCGAGCCGTGCTATAACAAAACAAATTACGCTCCGGCAAAATTATCCAAAGGAGATCGCCTCTCGCGGCATTTTCTCGAGAATTAATACAAGCCATTTGGTCCGCATTCAATTAGCCATTAATCGTCGCATCGTCACGACCTCGAATCGGATGAACCCGTTAGTCGCGTCTCGACAGCGGGAGCGAACGATAATCTCCGAGCATCAGTATATACTCGTTCATTTTTGGCCCCATAAATAATTTGCTCGGGTAATTTGAGCGCTGGGCAAAAGTGCCGAGGCAAAGTGCGTAATTACGAGGTGCGCCGCCGAATTATAAAACGAGATGCGATGCTCCCGCGGCCGATTATTTATCGTGCGAGCGGTTTAACGTTCGCGCGCGGCTGCTCCGTTATTACCCGCGTGATTGGACGGCCCGAGAAAAAGTCTTTGCCGCGAGCCGTTTCAATCAGCGAGTCGCTCGCTTTTTGCCCGGTTTTTTCTTCCTTTACGACGCCAATATACGCGATCGCGAAATATTCTTCGCTCGTGTAAAATGAGCGAGGCTCTCGAAATTTATTTTGCGCATTTATTAAAGTGTCGTTATGCGATTTAAGACTCTCGCGTACGAGGTGCCACGGAGTTTTCAGGAAATTTCGATCAGCCTCGTTAATATGAATATCGAGAAGAGCCACAAGTTACGCCTCAA
Organism: Aphelinus atriplicis; assembly: GCA_020882685.1. NCBI lineage: Eukaryota > Metazoa > Arthropoda > Insecta > Hymenoptera > Aphelinidae > Aphelinus > Aphelinus atriplicis. The sequence continues at coordinate 1,380,214 of JAJGQD010000011.1, forward strand.
TCGAACTTCGTATTGTATAATGGGAATTACGATTTGCGCGCGAAAATATATTACGTATGTACGATCAGAATTATCGAATGCTTTCCCTCGAATATCGACATTCTTGAAAAATTGGAAGCCAATTTGCTACCCAACATTTTTTCGAATAAATTTTTCATCACTACCATACTGATCCAGAATTATGTTCCGATAAATTCAACATTTGTATTACACAGAGAAAGCCAGTATGATATGCCATGAAATTGACATTTTAATGACGCTTTTACACATTTTTGTGAGTTTTTGTATGTTTCCTTACTTTCACATGAATTATTTCTATCAGAATTAGCTTGGTATACTGAGTATAGAAAATAGAAATCAATCAGAAAATCTATTCGAGAATATATTTTTATCAAAGGGTTTCTACTAGTCAAAAATAATTATTCTGCTGCTACAAAGTAACCTCGGGCTTTTTGAAGAGCACTTACCACATTTTGGAACTGCTCAGTCAGTGTTCTAACACTTATAGTTTCTCTTCTAAAAAAATTCTCGAAAAGATCATTTTTCTCCAGAAATACAAAAAGTACTTTACAGGCTGTAATCACGACTTATTAAACAAAATTTAAAAATTTCAGAATTTTGACGAATACATTTTTACAAAACTTATTGCCTAAAACTTGTCATCTCACATAACACTGCCATTAATACTATGTGAGAGTATCTTATTTTCAGCTAGTTACCTTATAGTATCTGAAATTGTTATTGAATTAAATTATTCAGATCATTGCACCAAACGATAGGTACGAATGATGAGAAGAATTAAAGTGTCTATTATAAAATGCACTATGTATAATGTTATTTTACAACTGAACTACACATACATATTGATTAATCGTCTTTGTCCTCTAATTTCAGAAGTATTTCAAAAACTGAATTATTCAGCCATTAATCAGTCTGTCATTACAGCAAACACTTGAAAACAGCTCCCAGAAAATAAAGATTACGCGGGACTTACAAAAATTTCAATCCTCATAAATAATGCGACAAACGACGGGCCATCGTCGCTTGAAAAAAAAATTGCCCGATCAACCCAATTACAAGGCTCGGTCGGTATCAGAAATCGAAAGTGCCCCGCTGTCATTAATATGCAAAGAACAGCCGAGATACATTCATCAGAGCGGCAAACGAGTTGCTCTTAACAGGCTCGAGTTTAATCGATGGATTCAGCCCAAGCCGATAAAAAGACGGGAGATTAATACGCACGCATCCATCTAGACGCACCTGTCCATTCATAAAGACGTCCGTTCGCTAATTGCCGCCACCTTTCTCTCCGATAATTATGGAGCTCTTGTGATATATACGCTGCCATCGAATCAGCATATTTGTGCATCTGGATGGTCGTTTATTTATTTAGAAACGAAATGGCTATCGTAGAGACAGTCATTCAGCTGGGTCCATTCAGTCTAATAATTATATTCCAACGAACATTTGAAAATCGCATCCATCTTATCCTTGGCCTTCTACGACATACATTCATCTAAAAACAAGTGCTAGTTTTAAAAATTTGTCTACTTACATAATCAAATCGACAAAACATGTGAACGATTTGAACATAAACATCGATTCTATGACATCTAGAGATCATGAAACTAACTAAGAACCCGGTTAAATCGAATAGGACTTCGAAATGGCAAAAAAGTGTTTTAGAAAAGGTGGAATATGTTATTATGCCGCCTAACTGCGAATGATTGAAATTGTTATTCTGACAGACGGAATCTCATATTTTTCTTATTTGAAACAGATTAAAGAATCATTTCATTTATAATTCATCCTTCTGAAGGAAATACAAAGGAGCCTTTAAAAAAGGAGAAATTTTTCTGCGAAGCCTCAAGCTGAGCGAGCCTGTCGCCGGAGAACTAGCTTAATTAAAAGAGCAGTCGATGACACGCGCTCGACAGCTTTATTCGCTCAGGTGCAGTGATGGACAGTTTCTAGGAAAGCTGACGTACGACCGTCTGGTGCGTGTCGTGGCGGATTTGTTTTGACGGCTGGCAGAAGATTGATTCATGCGAGAGCTCAAACTGCTTCAAGAGCATTTAAATATAGATAATGTAGAGCAGGTTTGAGCCTCTGATGAATTACGATCTTATCTTGGAACTTCGGCCGAGTGCCGTTGATTCTGACTGTACAAGGACGTATTGTGATTGATATTCCGAGGAGCCACGCAATCGTAGGGGAAGACTCGGTGCGAGTGTCGTGCGAAAATAATTTGTCACCTCCAAGAATAATAGCTCGAGAATAATTATTGTTGTTTCACAAAATGTTAATTCAGCTTCTCAAACGTTAGTTCGTTCAGTCGCTTTTGTTCTGGATGATTAATTCTTGTTGGATCAAAGAGTCGATTTACTCGCTCGACATATAATGTCAAAGTGATGGATGATACGGTACAAACGAAAACACTTGAAATCTCTATTTTTTTTAAACCTCCTCATGCGAGTCCGTATCAACTGTACATATTGACAACTTAATTCGCTCAAGAATAATAGTAGATGGATACGAAAGCTACTAATAAAGCATATTATTCCGAAGATTAACGACTGATGATTAATTAATTCATCTATTATTATTCTTATACGTCAAGTTTTAATGGAGTCAACAACACAAAATGTTCAATTTACCCAACTAATTAAGCGAAATGGCACAATTTGGAATTTTATATCCAAAAACTAGACCTATACCTGCTAGACCTGCCCCCCCCCCGAATAACCTAGTTTGGTTTCCAAATCATTATCACATTCCACGTGACGTACACTATCTACGAAGTGAGTGTCCTCAAATTAGCAAGCACTCGCAAAACCTGGTTTCTCGAAATTTATGAATAAACAACGACATCAAAAAGCTACCATCGAAGCCGTAAAACCTCAGAACACGGGGCTGTTTCCATAAAATAATTAAATCAAGACTGCATCCGTTTATACCCGATAAATAAGGCATTTATCGGGGGGGAATCGGACTTTTACCTTTACTTGGGTTATCTCAATCTGCGCGTGTGGAGAGGCCGCCGGAGAGCTGCGGAAAAAAAATTGCCAGGTGCCTTGGCCATTATCTCCAACGCCCACACGAGAATAAGCGGGCGAGAAAAACTCGCCACGCAGATTTTTCGTGACAAGATAAGCCACGTCCTGTTTGCCCTAAGACAAAGATGCTCGTTATAAGCCTTTTAGCAGCGCGACCACTTTCGCTCGAGCTGCGGTGTGCAGTGGTCTGGCTGAATCTTCAGAAAATTCACTTCCTTGTGATTAGCCTGCGATACTCAGCAATTCTTTTTGCTTCTGCAAGTTGAACTTTCAAAAATTATTTAAGAGCAACCAAAACACACATTATGTGCTTGTATGTTCACAATCTTTAATTGTAACTTCTAGACGAGTTAATGAAACCGACAATGATTGCTATTACTTGGAATCGAAACGATTTTGATTGATTACTTACATGTGAACTGAAGTCAACACACTTCAGGATAAGATAATTTATAACATGAGATAACTCTTCAGAATCATTCACACAACAAAGGAATTGAAATAATGGGAATATATTTTCCCATTGTTGTCTTGTTTAATGTATACATACGATTCCGTCGTACCGATCAAACGACCAACGGTTCCAACCAAGATACATTAATTAATTAATTTCTTAGAAGTTTGGGAGCGTTGGACCCTGGGACTGTGGGTACAGTCTATGTATTTTTGATGCAAACGAAAACACCACAAAAGTTTTGATCAATATTGGTGACCCATATCCCAAGTGGTCTTCTAGTTATAGAAAAAATATTAAAAATCTCAAGTGGCCGTATTACCCACCGGGACTTTACATAGAAATTGAATACACTGAGTTGACATCTTTCCAAATTAGATTGCAATAGATTAAAAAATGCCATTCACGTGTTATTAAATATATCACTTCCACGAAAGAATCATAGCTATATGACAAATGAAGATGGGTTTGGAATAACGTATACGTATTCAATAGTGGCCTTGTACAGTCAGAGGTGATCTTTCTTCATCTCGAGCCGTTTCAGAACTCCATATTGCATTTATGAGATAGAGCCACCCGCGCGTATGAAGCTCTGGGACCCCACGCATCACTCCGACATCTCCTGAATACATCTTTTCTTTTACGACTCTATCACAGCTTGATTCCAATGGAGCCACAAAGGACTTTCATTATAAAACAGTCGATGATTGATCGATAAAGACGAATAATGGCCCTTTGTTCTGTCATGGAATTGTTAAGAGAATAAATTTATAATCCGCCGTGATGATTATTATTGATATATTGAAATACGTTCCGAAGAGGCGTTTCTACGATTTCAAAGTTGTTATTTGAGAAACATCATTCATCCATGTAGTGGAAAAGCCGTTCCAATCTCTTCAAACTCAGGTATTTACATAATCCTAAGTTCTATCTAATCGCCGCATAAGATTACATAGACATTCGTAGTCTCGGCTCATCCGCAATAGCTAATAGAACTAATCCTATTTAATCTTTGCCACTTACAACAAAGGCTCATTCAGCCTGAAACTATTTGAAAGGTTGGGACACACCTCTGATTATACCGTGAAAGTTTTGCGTCACGAAACCTAATCCTCGTATTTGCTCGGGTGGATTTTCTTTTTTTTTTCCAACCAACAATGCAGCAATGTGTGGATTTTAGAAACGAACAATCATTCAACGTGAGGCGTAAAAATCTACGGAAAAAAATACACCACTCACGCGAGAGAAAGGGAGAGAAAAAAACCATACTCCTTCGCCACAGTTTGACATTGAGAGCTTCGGCTATTAGTACCGAAAAACTTCCTTGGACATCTGTGTTCTCCAAACACGCGAGACGACTGAATTACTGCGCGCCGCGGCGGCTTCGGGATACTTTCGAAAATATCTTCATCTGTCTTTTTCCCGACACTCGGATTCATTCGTCCCACAATTACTGCACGACTTCAAACGGCGATATCCGCGAGCCAAAATGAATTTGTTCGAGTCGTCGAGTCGGACACGGCAAAAACCACACGCCATAAATCCTAATTAAACGACACAAAGCCGTACATAGACCGACGAGTGGCAACAAGATAAATGCATCGAGCTCGATAACGATTCAATGCGGCTCGCACTCCCCCGTGCAAAAGAAAAACCTCACAGCCGGCATTAATATACAGCGGTGTAATCGCGCATAATGAGAGAAAGTAGCGAGGGAAAGGATCATCGTCTCGCGCGCGCGCGGGGCATATGCAGCGTAATTTCAGCCACGGCCAGAGTCCATTAATTTCTCCCGGCTCGTCTCTTCGTGTTATCGATAAATAAGTGTAGGCGCGCGCTCGCGCCAGCTCGAGCCAGCGTTCCCGAGGGCTATACGTTTCAATCGAGCGAGAGCCAAGTTTTTTGCGGTGTAATGACAGGGTGCGATACTAATAGAATACGGGAGATGCGGCCAATTTGCCCGGGTCACTCGGGCGAGATCGCTTATACGTATATCGTGATTATCCTTACTTTATGAGGAAATTTTGAAATTACGAGGCTGATTCTTATCCCGATGAGGGACGCGAATACGTGAGCCACATGCGAATTGAGTGTCGAGACTGTTATCATTTAATTTGTGTTTGGATCCATTATGCGCAGGGTATTATAAGTTATTATAACCCACTCGAGTGGGAGCCGTGGATTCGGTAGTTTTGAAATTAACTTTTTGATGTAGTGGGATTACTATCTAAAGTGGCCGCCGAAAGACAAGATCATTTGACGTGCGTCGAATTTACGTCGAGTCGCGGCGTTCTGCTTCTTTTTCAGAAGCCAAGACTTGTTGCCGCGCGGAAAGTGACTTTTTGAAATATTCATTTGAGACGAAGCTAACCGTTCTTGTGGAAACCCCATACTTATAACATTCGGAACAAATGAATTTTGACGTAATGGTGGGATGAAAATATTCCATTGTCTTTATTTTCAACTTGAGTCATGTGAATTGTATACTCTAATGTAATCCTTTAACGATTAAGAAAAAATTTTAGAAAGACTTCTCAGTGATTTTCTCCTGAAAGTATGTTTTGAGAAATCATAAAAAAAATGCATCCCAATTCAAGATAAGTTCCTCTAACTTTTTATTGGGGGAAAAAAATTCACTGCCAACTGCAGTCAGTCTTCTTTCTTGAAAACACTTTGCGAATTATTAACCATTAACAGAATATCCAAACAAAATCCAAACTTATCCGAAATTGGTATTGTTTATAACAATCTAATGTAGATTGTTCACTTTTTATTATTCACCCGAATATTTATCTTATAGTACGTAGAAATATTCGAAAATTTGTTGTCATGCTTTGGTCATATCTGATAACTTTTCCAATAACTGATCGATCCATGAAAAATCGTCGACGTACTGATAATCTCTCCACTTCCCCATCGTCCAGAAGCCCACTCAGTAGTGAATTCCCAAAAAGTAACCACAGTATGTTTTGCATTTGGATCAAGCGATTTCTGCACAGAATGACCTGGATAAGCGAGGTGCATACACATATACTATTTTTCGTAATCCGCGGGAGAAAAGTGCCTTTTTTTGCAAACAACAGGTTGCAAAGTTGACAATTACTCCAGCTGAAACAATTTGGGGTGAAACAATTTTTCTGAACCCTAATCCTTCATTCATCACGACGTTCCGCATTGCTCCCACTTTTTATCGAATTCGCATTCCCCGAACGATTTCCCGAACTCTCTTCGACCGTCGATACCTGGACGTGCGACGGCGAGCTACGAGCTACAGCCATTAGAAAAATCAGGGAGAAACAACGCGAGCCGCAACGAGAGACGGGTAAAAATCAAGATCGAGTCGCGTACCTACATCCGCCAATAAATTAGAGGCGCGCGAGACAGTCGGTTGGCTATCCGACAAGCCCGCGCGCAAGTGAACAAGTAATTCACACCCCGCGATACCAGCTCAGACGTGCTGTTCGACTGCAATATTCCCAACGTCGTTTCTCTCCATATACACGCGCGCGCGCGCACACACACGGGCTGGCGCACTTGCTCAACCTCGGCTCGCGTTCATTACCATATTTTCTCACATTACGATCCGGCCGGCTCGCGGGGCATATTTCACTAGCGGGAATAAGCGCGCACAGTAGTCGTGTGTTCGCTTAACACTCGGCTCCGCTATCGGCCCGTGTAATTCAGTGGCCAATTACTCGGGCGACAGCGACGCCAGATTCCTATCTCGAAATGTATTATAAGGGGCCCGTGGGCGTTTCGCGTCTGCCACGGAGCGCGCGCGAGACTTACCGTATATATCTATACCGCGCGCCGATGCGATGGCTGCGGTTCTGCCGATTTCGCGTTCATACACACACACGTAGGTTGCAGCTTCACTGGGCTTGATCCACGGTGCTTAGGTGCGTGATTCGCGGCAATACGAGCACGCCTGCGTGCCGATATATGGCTTTCGTCGAAATCATCGCGAGTCGAATGATCCTTTCGATTCGGCAAAACACCCGTGCGTTTTTATCGTACAACTCGGCCGGACCTTCATGCTGCTCAACTGGGCTGTTGTCGTCTTTACAAACAAGACCATGTCCCGAGTCGAGCGACCCGACGATCGTCTCTCCGTTCGAAGCTGTGCTCCTCTACTCGATATGGCACAAACTCGTCGAGGCAAAAAAGTCGGTAGAATCAATTCCGCGAGATAATGACTCGATCAGCGGATCTCACGTACGCGTCCGCGTCGAAATTTGAATTTCAAGATGCGGCCGACGTATTATCTGTCGAGTGCGGTCGGGTCAAAAAGCGGCGATCGGCTCGTATCAAAGCGCGCGAGGCCCCCGATGAATCGTCGCTCGCGCGCATCCGTCAAAACACGCTCGATGACAAAAAGCCCCTCTCTCCCTCTGATCATCCACGTGTATCCCACGCTCTCGGGTAAAAACGCCCACCTCCCCCCGTGGCGACTGAAGCCTCGCCGCCGCCGCCGCCGCCGCCGCCCCGGTTTATCCGCGAACCGGCAAACGACGAACGCACATAACGAACTGGCGCGCGCGCTTGGCCTGGAATAAGAGGAGGAAGGAAAAAAAAAATTGCGGCCCGACGAGATATCGAGCGACAGCCCGTCACATCCGTCACACGGGCCGAACGCATTAATCTCCCCGCGATATGGCCGCGCGCTCGCGATTATACGTCACGATAATGCGAGATGAATCAAGAGTCGCGATCGTTTCTCATTCGCCGCGCGCGACACTGTGCAGCGCCGCGCGGGCATCAGGAAGAAAGCGCGGCCGTCCCCCCGGGCCCTGTGTGTGTGTGTATATACACACACGCCATCGTGGAAAGAAGCGCCCGCGAGTATATATATAAATATACGTGTGTGCTGGTGTTTTTCGCGTTCGGATGATCTTTGACGATCCCCGAGGGATTCGCTCGAGGGCATATCGGTGTAATGGTCTCCGCTGATTTATAAATTATTAACGGTAATGGGCCGACTTTGTACCTTCGGCCGCGTCATGATTTCCCAGGACGCGACGCTTCGATACTCTCAATGCTTACAATGATTGCACGAATGACTGTAACAATATTAACGTGAATACGCATATACGAGCCGAATTAGCATTTTCTAGCAGCTTTCTGCTCTGAGATGGGCCACTGGCAAACTCAATTGCTGGTTGATATTAAGTATCCCGATGACTCAAATTTGTCGTATATACTAATGGCAGATTGCATGTAATCGCTCATTATACTGACCTACCAGACCAAGCAAAGGTACACGAATCGAAATCGCATTATTCAATTCATAACTAAAATCCAAATGATTGTGCAATAACTCATCGGCTTAAGCAAGAATAGCCTTCGCTCTTGAATGAATCCCCGAGTATGTTATAGATTCGGCCGTGCCATCCATCAAGTTTCCACACACGACCCGGTAGTCCCGGGCACACGGCTTCCAATCGTTAAAAATCGACGGGCCTCTCCGGCTATAAATAAATACATTGCCGGGCGATGAATTATAGGGGCCAACCCCCCGAGCATATAACTTACTCTGGCCGTTGCGTAATCCGCCCTTCATATATATATATATATATATCTACCTGGGGACTAATGAGTAGGTGTTTGTCGGACGTCCCGACACGTTTTACGGGCTGCCCACCGGATTAGCCGTTGTTGCGACACCTCGCTCGAGCAGCTCGCGCGCGACTGACAAAGGGAGCTGCGATCGTCTTTGTCCCCGCAAGATTCGATAGGCAGAGTCCATTGTTGCTCCGCTCAGATGAGCCGTTGTTTCTTCTTTGAACAGCTGTATATTGCGCGACTGTACATGTGCGCGAGGCTGAATGTCGCCAGGTCGACCCGCTGCTCGTCCCTTTGTGTCGATTTATATCTACGGAGCGACCGAGAAAATATTTTACCTGCCAGCAAGAGCAGCAGCTCATTTGAATGCGCGTGAAACAAGTCATTCGCTGTTTGCTTTACGATTATATTTTTTTTTCCTTTCCCTTTTTCTATGAGAGTATGGGGGCCTCCTCGGAGGAACTCGTTTCCCAATTTATGGGCCGGAGGGGAGGAGGCCGCACAGACGAAATTTATTGAGTCGTACTTCTCACCTATTTTATACGCGGCCCGCGGGAGGCTCCGTTTATAATCCTATTAACCCGCCGAAAATTGACTTCCCAAAATTCGTTACGGCCGATACCGATTTTTTCATTCCTCCGGGACGCCTTTTATTGATTTCTTCGAATATCGTCGGTCTTTAATCTGGAGAATAAATTTCTGATCTCGCGAGGGTTTTACTGCATCGATGTTTACCTGGACATTTTATTCCGGCTGACATCTGTAGAATTATTCAGACCCAGGAATTTTTATCGTCATAATGTGACGTTTATGACTAGGGTGTAATCCTTTTACATAAATCCACCGGCGCGCAGGAGATGCTGAGTTATAGCCAATAAACCTGGTTCGTTTTGTACGGCAACTTTTTTTGAATAAATTAGTTTAAAAACAAATTTATGATATAAGCTTTCATTTTGTGTAGAAAGTGAAGGATGGCAGTTCTTACCCACCAAGATACAATATATTGAACTTGGTCTTTCTTCCCAGGTGGGAAGAGTTTCGTTCTAAAAACATAATCATATATCTAGGAGCTTGTACTCGATAGCGGATGATACTGATCTCCAGAAAATAATGTAGCTGACTTCAAGTCTGTATCATTTTTTCATTTCAACTGTGTTCAATTTTTAATGCATATTGTTACCGAGTAAGAGAGGGGAGAGAGACAGAGACAGGGGTGATTTGTTTCTGGAGAAGACTGTCGGCACTCGGCGCTGTGGGGTAAGTATATGGTCTCACTGCGTAGAGCCGTATCGCGGTGCTCGTGGCGGCAACAATTTTCCACATCAATCGTCTATTAAGACGAGTAAAGGCTGGAGTGGAGAGCACGGAGCGTGAGAACGAAGATACGCAATTTTTCGTCAAGGTCTATTTATTCTTGTCCGAGCTGTGAGCAATATTATAATCAAATTAGGTATAAATCATTAATTTATCAGTTTTTTTAGTTTTTTTGACGATGATTATGGCAGACTCAGTATGTTTTATCAAATAAACATCCACTGGATTATTCATTTGAGAAAATTGAGTAATGGGATACATTGTTTAAGATCTAAAGGCTGCGATAAATTACTCATATTTGCTCTTAGTGTATGAGAAAGTTAAGATTCCAATTCAGCAAAGTTAAACATCCCGTCATTTCTCATCTACTTGCCTGAACAAATATCGCTCAATTTTTATCTTTATTCTTGAAGAACGATGTATTTACCATTCCAAAGACGTAATTCATCATCTCGCTATGAAATGACTGTAGACGAAATCGCGAAGACAAATACATCTCGAATAGTGGACTCTTCTATTTCTTGTTCCGTCGTAACGAACAATAACTCATGTTCCGATGAAATAATGTACTCGTTTCCATCTGTTACCGTATCAAGTTCCCCGAGCAAATCGATCAAAACGATTGAATTTCATCAGAACAGTTTTTCTTGCCGTTGCACAAGCTCGGAAACAACTTTCGCGGCGTGATTCACGAACTAACAAATTTACAAGCCAAGCAAACGTATCTATTAGAACCTACATACTCCCCCACTCTCGTTCTAGCAACGAAAACTTTCTCTCGTGACAGAAGCAGCCCTTTTACATCGGATTTCGAGGGTCGAGCTAGAGCCGGTGTGTGTGTGTGTACAGCGTCCGGCGCTCCCTGATTTATTACGCAAGGCATGCGATTCCATTGGAGATGTATCTGGCGCTCGTTATTCTCGGGGCCGTCGCGTCGATTGGGCCGTCGCGTGGATTAAAAATTACGATCGACACTGATTTAGCATCGGCCTGGGGTGAGAGAAGGGGAGGGGGGGGATCGGATCGATCGCTCGCTGTCCATTCGCCGGGCTGTCGACAGCGGGAAAGCCGTGTTTTTTTATTGCCGCCACCCTCGCCAATCTTCCTCGACTTGTACACACGCCACTGTGGCTGGAGATATGGACTGCTCCTATGTTCTCGCTGAATGATTTCACCGATGCGAGAGGGGTATATTGTGAGCGATGATGGCCATTGGTAAGTGTCGATTCGACAAGGGTTATATATACGCGAAGATTACAAGATTGAGTTATTACGACTCTCGGAATCTTTGTTACGCGTGTTCTTATCAAAAACGTGTGAGATGTATACGCTTAAAATTCTTCTTACAATGAAAATCTCACTGTGAGCTTCAGTGAAACGTTTTTCACTGTAATAACAGTGGATTGTTTACTGCAATGCAGTGAAATTTGACTGTAACTGCAGTGAATTTTAAACCATAAATATAAAATTACCGATTTTCACTGTACATTACAGTGACTTTTTACTATAAGAAATTTAGCGAGAATAGATTCATGTGATGATCCAGAAAGGATACAATAGCTCTAAGTATTCGGTAGATTAAACTGTATATTATATGACTACACTCGAGCGCACCTCGCGTGATTTATTGGGACGATATCTCAAGAATTAATTCTTTATTTGAAATTTTTCCACTTCATTCATGGTTATCTGTCCAAAATATGTTATTGATAAATAAGACATATATAATCACTTCTATTCACCCAGGACATTTATATAGTATCTGTCAAATTATTTCAATATTTTTATTTATAGATCTTGATTGAACAAGTCATTAACCTGGTAACATTCAATTTTTGTTGCTAAATATTCCGTCATCCAATCAAATGACGTCCATCTTGGCTTCACATCACTTTTTTAGACTTGCATCGATGTCCAAATAGAATTCATGCATCAAACTTTTATTAACTCGTGCATAATGAGACAAGTCTGGAAATGATAAAACATTCTAAATCACGTAGTTGCAAGAGTAGATTAGTTATCCTGGATAAAAAATAACTTGTTTAATGGAAAATTCTTTAGCTCAGTAAGTTTATAGAAGTTTGATTATTCAACAAATCTCAAGCTGGCCAGGAAATTTGTTTGCCAAGAAGGTGATAGATTCCAACACGAGTTACTTTGCAATAATCAAATCAGGTAATGAATTTCTCTAGAGCTATAAACGTGATTATTTTATTGGTTGACTAGTTTTTTTTATTATTGAATTTTATTGCACGTTGATTTTAATGAGTGGCTTGTCATCAAAAGGAATTTCACGCAATAAACGTAAATCAGTAATTGATTTGCATTATGAAACAACTCCGTGTCTTGATCGTGATAAAATAAAAAGATTTTATGACGTTCATTCATTTTATCCTGGGAAGGTTATTCGTCAGAAGTTTTATAAGACATTCACTATCATCGTTTATTCAAGAGATATTAAAACACACCAATATTTACTAAACTTCATCGCTTACTCACTATCCCTTACGTAAGTTACTTATTTATGGAGGTGTTTACGTGAATCACAAAATGACTGATAGCGAATTATCTCGAGAAACCAAAACAAATTTCTTGGTGGGTGTTAAATTATTTATCGAAGAAAATTAATCTGAGCGTGATATTGATAAACAATAATTCTAGAGTTTATGAAAAAATATTTCATGAGAAAATACGGAGTCTTACGTAGTTTGAGAATAACTACGATTTCGATGAAACTAATTTCAGGTTAAAATGTGCATTACTATCAAAGTAATATCCTATTATTTACGTGTATACTTTACTGAACTCAGTTAGCTATTTGATTAATTAGATACTTGCAGTCAATTGGTTAATTCAGACGTATCTAATTGATATAGAAGCTTTTGTGACGATATTTGTTTGATGGCCTTGTCGAACTTTAAAAAAAAATACATTGTCTGGCCATATGTTTTTACAATGTGATTATGTTGCGTTTAATATTAGAAACTATATTGATTTCATTATCTCTATCCCCATTTAGTTACCGATTCTCGAGTTATCGATTGAAACGAGTGCGTAAAGCTGCAAAGGAATTTCGTTCATAATGCTGGAGGTAAATAGAATCAATCACTGATATTATTCATAACTGTTTATTAGTTTTATGGCAGAAGAACGATATCAATTTTGAGTTCTTCATGAAGATATTTATCAAAGACGTATAAAAATAATTTCATTTGGTTCGACTGTTTATATCGATTGTTTCAACTGAACAAGCTTGCAACGTATACGTATGCTGTGTATGGATTACATTCCCCTTCGCATCCACGTTAAATTCTAGCAGATTCTACGAGTTAGTTCGCAGGATATTTTACTACTAAATCGAGTATACCTCAACAAGATCTAGCAGACCTAGACAAGGACTTTTTTTCCTTCGACTTCAATGAGTTTCAAGTAGTGACACAACGTACACGTGCCTATGTAGGTACATCGTAAGGAGTATTGGGTCGAACAACGGTTGCTATAGATGAATCACATTGCCTTAAATGCCCACGCTGATTTCTCGTGAATTCTATGCATTCATCCATCCGACTGAAAGCACATACCTTAACGAGGTCTTGCAGTAGTCAATTTGATCAATAGTCGAACAAAATGAGCCAACCAACTTCCATTGGAATTCAGCGCGTAACTAGCTGACGATAAAACAAAAAAAAAGTACTACCTCGCGTACCCTCGAAAGCGCGTAGAAAAATCAAAATCCACGATTTCACACGAAGAGTATGGCACCGCCACGAGGCTTTCACTCGGTGAAAGCAAAGTATAAGCCCGAATGATCGGTTATTAGAGAAACGAACAAATCATTGAATCATCTCGGGGGGCAGCGCGCGCTCGCGCGGCCAATGTATCAAGGCGGTCATAATTCCCGCGCGCGGCGGGACGGCGCCTTATCGCATCTCTAGTAATATCGGCGAGATGGCGAGAGGGGCGAAATGTGTTTGTATATATCAACGAGCCCGGGTCGGTTCGTCGAAAGCGTGGAGGTAAGGAGGTTGCGGCGGCTGGTGTGTATCCGCTGGTAAAAGTCGCCCGAGGCGCGGGGGCATCCATCCTAATTAACAAGCGCGGGACCAGCTTCGGGACCATCTGATATCGCAGGAACGAGAGGGAGAGAGACGGGGAGTATAACCCGCTCGTTACCAACACGAACGGCCCCTTTTCGAACCGCCTCCTCTCGCCTCCTTCGCTCGCCTTCGCGGCCGCTCTTTTTGCACTCCGCCACCCTCCGCCGCGAGCTCGCGCGCGCTCCTTTTGCGCCGCGCGTCGCTTAATCTCGTGCCCGCGCCAGCACCTCGCGAATTTCGGCGGTATTTCGCTCTGTGCACTATTGTTGTGTGTGCGGTTCGGGATACGATGATCCTATACTTGTTGCTTACACTATTGGATAAGCTCGTCTCGGTGAATATCTCGACGTGCTGGGATTTATTCCAATGAGCAATTTTTCAGTGGCTGATCTAATGCAGATGGAACTTTTTTCCATATGCCATTCCAAAGATTCGAGGATTCGAGAGTGAAACTACAATAATTCGTCCTTCTGAGTAAAAGTGCAATTTGATAATTATTGTCATGATTGATCAAAGCATTATTCCATTCACATTAATATAAGTACTTAAATAGTGAAACGACGTTATCGGGAGAAATTATTCATTTATTTGGGCTCTGGTACCAATACGAGTTTGGTAGTTATGTTTCAACAGAATCCATGGTGAATCTTCGAGATTTCGCAATCGAGTATTCTATGCCCTATCCTATTTTGTATCGTCGAAATCACACAGAGATAAGAAACCGACCTTATATCCACCTCTACATCAACATCTCCGGCTTGCATCTCGAAAGAATTCGACCTCTGAAAAGGTGTAATGAGGCAGAAGTTTGTATTGGAGATGATTGGCTTCGGTTAAAAAACTCCGGTAACTGATGTCACTCACTAAACTTGTAAACAAAATCCGTGACGTCAATTCGCGCATAAACTGCTTGAAATAATTTTACACCTGACATTTTACACCTGACACACCTGGGACATGCGTCGAGTCTTCATAATTCACTTGGTTCTTCTCGGCGAAACATAAAACAAACAGAATATCGTTTGATGTCAAACAAACGGGACGAAAGCATATGCATACGGGAAGCCGCGAATTTTCACTGAATCGCGATTCTCCGTACTCACGAGATCGGGCCCGAGGAGAGGAAAAAAATGCAACCTCACCTCCTCCTGCCTCCCGTGTGATTTATATGAAATGGCTCGAGCTGCAGTGTGCAACCGTGCATTACGCGGGGAGGGGAAAATTTGAAAAAAATGTTTATGGCCTCGTATACAATTATCGTGTACTTTGGCCGCTCGCACGAAAACACATTCGCTCCAAAACTAACGAGCGACAAGCTGTAAAACAGGCAAGGCCGTATTTAAATAAAAAGAGGCGTGTGCACATGCAGCAGAAGCGGTGGCGGCGGCGGCGGCAGCCTCGTAAAAACGGCACGAGAAAGGAAGGCCGATAAAAAAGAGAGGATCCGCGCACTGGGTGTCAGCGCTGGCTCTTAATTCGACGCTCGTTAAGGCCCTAAAGACGCGTAATCGCAGCAGGAGCTGTGCACTCGTAAATATTCACGATTCCAGGGGCCGCTGCTGCCGTCGCCCGTTTGGCCACCAAGGCGACTTTCGCCGATTCCGAATCTCCGCACGCGATCTCCGATGCTCGTGACCCGTGTGTAGGGCTTCCACGTGCGATCGGTAGACTCGATTCGGCCATTCCACAGCTCGTGGTGTCTCCCTCCCTGCTACGCTCGCCACCAAATGCAACGATAGAGTATCAACTTCGTGTGTGTGTGTCAGAATTAACTTCGCCAAGGGACTTGATATCATGGGATTTATACACATGTCATAACGTTCCGTAATAGTTATGTTCTTCTGGAAAATTTAATTTTGAAAAGTAACAGCCGATCATGAGGATTTCTATTCTTAGGTTGTCTATAGCTTTATCGAAAATGCTCACAATCGTACTCAATTTATAAACTTCAATGAACTGATCACGTCATCATCATGGCTTTGTATGCTTTTGCTAGGCCAGAGTTTGAAAATTTCTAAACATTGAAAAATAACTTCGTCATTAGCTAATCGCGTAAACAAATATTTGGATGAGACTTGATATAATACCTCAGAACGTATGTTTTCTCTTTTTCAATTATATTTGAATTTCGTAATTCATCAATCATCCATGTCTAGTGGCGCCGATAATAAATATCGATACAATGAACATACTAATCAACGGTGTGAATAGCAACGACAATCCATCTTTACAATCACAGTATTCAGTATCATAAGCTCCTCAAATAGACCAACAGACCTTGGAATAAATTTTAAATGTCACAGCTAATTTGCCTGAGTAAGTAAACGCACTGTTTCCTACATTGAAAGGAGAAGAAACAATTATTGTTTGTTTACATTTTCAAAACAAAAAAGAACCATTGTCACGTGTTGACGACAGCTGTATCTCGTAAACAATTGGTTACATAAAAAGATAAATCCAATGAGACTCAAACAGACGAAGTTTTCGTTGTTGTGATTTATCCTTCGTTCCAATGTTTCGTAATCGTCGTCTCCTTCATTTTCTAGTTTTTCATTTGACAATCGAGATAATCCATACTTTATGCAGCTACTGATTTGGAATTATCGACATCGCGATAAGTGTCCCATCAACGTTGAAAACTCCCATCTAACGATATTCTTTCCGACAATTACTCGATTCTCACGAGCGACAAACTTGTCGTGAAATGTCGTCGCGTCACCCTCCAGAAACCTAAAAAACTTCCTGTCTCGAACAACGGCCGTATCCTGCCGTGGTACATCCACCGCGAGACAAAATTTCCACGATTCTCCGGCTTAGAATTTAGTCATGTATAAACCTTCGAATACAACACAGAACCATTGAAGAGTATTGGGTAACAGATTGGCTCGATCTCGCATCGTTACCTCAACGCCTCGAGGAGAAAAAAAGCACTCTCGAGGTGGATCCTCGCGTAGCGTGTACAAGCTCGGGCGCACCTAAAGTGCATCTGAACTGTGTCGAACGTAGTTTTTCCTCGTGTTGCGATCGTCCCGCGTGAATTGCACTCCGCCGTTACCATATAAGACGTGCCCCGAGCATATCGACTCTCCTCCTTTTTACTCGTCTCTCGCGCTCGTATATACGTGTACGTATACCTGCGCACACAGTCGCGCTCGCGCACTCACATACAGTAGCAGTCGATCGATCGTAAAAAGAGCCGACGTTAGCGGGCCGATATGCTCGCGCCGAGAGCCTCGCTTTCTTACGACGATGAGCCCCCTAAATTATCGGACGTCGTTAAAACGCACCGACGCACACGCGCTTTATATCCATCTTGCGCGCGCCTGCGCGCGAGCGCAACGCTGCGAGGGGAGCAACGTGCAATTTCGCGAACCTGCCAAATTGATACTCGCGGCGCACGGCCATTATGTATATTCGGCCCCGTCGTGTATAGAGGCGATCGTTCGCTCGCTCGCTCGCTCGCGCGCGGCAATTACACCGCGCGACCGCTCGCGAAAGAGCTCCGGAATAAAGATCCGCCAAATTACGAACGCGCCATTAACGACTCGGGCTATTGAATAACGCGCGATTTTATCGGTCCCCGATAAATCTCACTCGGCCGGAGCTCTGTCTCTCTTTCTCACACACGCACACACACCGATCGTTAAGCCGTTTTTCGAGGTGTCGTCACAGACGGATAATTTACAATAATAACGAGCGCGTCTCTGTCTCTCTCTCTCGCTCTCTGTCCGTGATACCGATCGCTCGTAAAAGTCGAGCCGGCGCGCATCTACATGCGCATCGCGGCCGATTAAGCTATACAGCCGCGGCTGCGCTTTATGATCCCATAAATATGTCAATAGCCTCTTAAATTACTCGCGCGAGTTTCCTCGCGCGCCTTCTCCTCGGCTTTTTTTTTCTCTCCTTTTCGCCTCGTCTCATCGCGCGCTCGCGCACACGTGTCGAAGGAGAACGAGCCGGGCGACGAGAGAGGCTTTCTTAAAATAATCACACATGCACACACCAAACCTCGCCCAAGCCGCCACACTGTTAATGTCCCACTAAACTTTCCGAGTAAGCCCGCGTTTTATATATTATACAAAGTTTATACCCAAAGCGGCCCGCGAGCTGTATATGTATACTTTGCCGGTATACAAAGCGAGATTGCGATATATATGTGTGTATACGCGTGTTTGCGCTCTCGGGGGGTTATTTACGATTTCATCCGCTGAAGATGCGTCGCCGCGCTCGCGTACTCGCCAATGGAAAGCTATTACGAGCGAGTTTTACAAGTTTACTTTTCGCCTCGGGGGAGGCGGCCGGGGTCGGGGTGGGGGACAATGCTTTATCGTGGCGCGATGCTCGAGAGAGCGAGAAATGATTTGTTTCGCGGGGATGACACTACGGCCCTGAGTAATTTGGCAAGATATCAACGGGTGTTGCAGCCGTATAACCGTCGCGAGAACGCGGAATCGATCGGGAAGTTTCTCCCGGTGATTCGGCTCGAAACCCCACGGGACCATTAGATAAAGTGTAAAGCACACGGATCGACTGGTCTTGTTTTAGAAATGTCTCGTATTTCACTTTCGACTCCGAAGGAAAAATCCCCCGACGTTTTTCAGAACAATAAGTATATCAAATGGCAGATGAACGTATAACAATGCCACGATCGTAATTTTGTATTTGACAATCGATGACTTTTCCGAATGAGAATTTGGTCTGGAAGTTTGGACTTTGCGTTTGTCTGCAGTGGCTGAAATCTCAGAGATTGATTTATCTAGAACGGAAGAATGAAAGTGATATTCGAGTGCTCGCATGAATCGTTAGAAATGCGATTATGAAACTCAACGTACGGGTATCGGGAGCACGTTTTATTGCAAATCGATGGCGGATTTGAAATCTAAATGAGGATCAATGAGAAGCATATTGTTAATTTCCAACTTCTCTACAGTCTTTTCGTAAGCTGGTCATCGTAAAGATGCTCGCCAATGAAAAATTATATGTAAATGTGAATCGATAGACTTGTTCGTTCGACTTTATCGCGTCAAAAGTTCACTGAAAAAGAATTCATTGATTTGAAGGTTATTTCTAACAGTGTATACGAAAGAGTAACGTATTTCAGAGGAGCTTATATCATAATTATGCCGTCACTCGATAATAGAACGCTGCATAATTCATGCGAAATACACAACGCCAGTCTGATTTTGTCGAGTGCAAATTAATATCGAGCCAAAGTTAGCTCGGCGTGCATGCATAACGAAAATCAACCGGTCAAAGAGAGAGAGAGGAGAGGAAAAAAAAGCGCCGCACAGTAGAAGCGGGCTTTGCATGCAGCACACGAGCATGTGCGGAAAAAGCCGCGAAACGGGTCGAGGGAGGGAGACAGATAGAGTAGAGTAGCGCGACGCGTCGTCGCGAGGTCGCGCGCTCGCTGGTATACACACGTATATATATATACGTATACACACTTATATTGGGTGAGCGTTGCGGTGCGGGGAGTTTTCGGTGGAGACGTTACCGTTATTTATGAGCTCGTTTATCAAGGTAGCGCGTCCCCCTTTCCGCCCCCGGCGCGCCGGAATATACGTCGAGCGCCTCCCCCCGGCCAGAACGAGCGAGAAAGCGCGCTCGCGCGCGAGAGGGAGAGAGAGAACACACGATTCCGAGATATATCGCCCCGATACCCGCCAACGTCGAACGAGCACTAGTCCGAGGAGGTCCCGATTCCGATAAGGACTCGCGCGCCACGGTGATCTCGATCCGCACCAATGCGTTAGCTTGGATCGAGCTTTCATTTGATTTTCTTAACTCGACTGGCTGTTTATGATTGGATGAGGGCTTTTTCCTTCCCAGATGCGGGATAATGTAAACATGTGTCTATTTTAATAGTGTCTATTGCACGAAATTTTGCACGAGATTGAAGCTATAGTCTTTTCTTAAGAGGAGTCGGTACAGGAGGAGAATGGATGAGTCGATATTACTTAAGAAGATTGTTACATATTTGGCAACTGTGTCGAGGTATATACGTTTTAATTATTTCTTTCATAGACTAACGTGATTTATTTTTCCTTTCATGGGGAGTCGATTTGTCTCGATTATTTTGACGCATCAAGCTTCTTCATCAATTTTTCAATCTGAAAAATTTTTTCAATAGATACTAGAGCCGAGTGAATGAGCTTTCTCAAAGAGGCTCTAAAATTCAGATGCAGATGTAAAAAGAATAGTCCTATGGGCTTCACATTCATTTTTCCCTGATTTTAATAATGGTTGCTAATAAAGATGTAAACAATAGTGACAATGGGATTGACTGACATCTTATTTACTCTCGTATATCCTTTATCGACGAATGTTCTGAAAATAGGTTTATAGTATCGATTTTTCTCATACTTTAGTAACGACGTGGCTGCTACGGTTGTTATAGAATTTGCTGATAAACGATCACATTGATTCTTATTGTCCCGCATTAATCATCAACCAAGTCACAGTAAGCACTCTAGGATTAGTGAGACATTTTCCAAGGGCACATCAGCAAGTGTTGCAGTGGAAATAAACGACGGTTGCCATTGAAAAGTCAATCGACTTGAAATCTTGACAACACAGTTTTGCGTTGCAAAATACCAGAAAAACCGGACCGTTTCTCCAACAGACATTGCATGCGAAAAATAGTGACACTGACGCACTTACAAATATTTGTAGGATTTGACATTATTCGTGTCCGCCGATCGTGAAAATGAAAGTCCGGCGGTCCGATTCAAAAGTTCTGAATGCTGAAATGAGTAGATTCTGAAGTACAACTGTCATGATGCGTTGCACGATCAACACCGAAGCCCATATACGCATTAGGATGAAACGAGCATAGCGGCTCGAGCCGGAATAATGTTCTCAATCACATTCCATCCTGTTTCGGCTCGAGCCGCGGAAGGGGCGAAAAGTGGCGGAGGAGCCGGGCCGCATTAATCACGCAGATTCAAATCTGGAGCTGGGCCGCGGCGCGTCAGCGGCCCTTTCGGCGCTGCCGATCTCGAGCGATCGCGAGCTGCAGCGTCGGCGCGAGCGCGCGGCAGATACGGCCGAGATGAATGGCGCCGCCGCCAGCTCAGCAGGCCACTTTGTCCCCGACACAGTAGCCGCCCGATCGCACCGCCTCTCATCCTCCTCCTCCTCCTCCTCCCCGAACCCGACTCGTGTATTTTTCGCAGCGCGCGCACCGAGCCAGCAGCGATTTTGGCGCGGATATACCGAGACAGATAGAAGCCGCGCGGCTGGATTCTTCCCCGTTGAGCCGTCGCGCGAGCCGATTACGCTACTGCGAGCTGGGCCGACTCTCGCGAGTATATCACGCGAGGCTTCCCTGTTAACACGATCGCTACTCTGGCTTAATCGCTTGGGTCTTTTTTAATCTTAGAGAGAGATGCTTGTGGAGACTCTATACACTTGAAATTACACTATTTTCAATAGCAAAGCAGCAAGGAAGTACTTATCGTATGATTCGTGTCGGAGCGGTGGACGGGCATCGGATCGGAAGTATACCGAGAGAAGGCTGGAATTGAATCAAAGTGTATTGGAAGTAGACCAGAAAAGAACGTACTGACGTGTGTGTTTATTCATATTTTTTCTCACAATTTTTAATAGTTTTTTTTCAGATAATTCATCCGTCGTGTTATGGTAAAATAGTACTTTAAGCACCTGAGCTCGTGTATGCTAATCAATCTAGGTGGATAACAAAACTTTTTGCTATACAAGGAAGAAAACAGCGTTTTTCGATCCGGATACCGGCCATAAAGCGTCTCACTACCTAAAAACAAAAAGTATCACATCGACCGTCGGTCATACATTTACTATGTATAGGAAACAATCATCTTCACAATTTGATTTATCTCCTTTTGTCACCAATCAATCGATCATATCCGGTAGAGCGCCGAGGTTTGCGATTTCCCGTGATATCGGCACATACATTTCGATTTTTACCACAAGCATTCACGCGGTTACACGCGTCCATTACACCAAATGCTACACTTTTGGGAATATCGAAGGGTCGATTTGCGACCGATCCCGAGGGCGCGCGGAGGAAAAATCGTTCGGCTGTGCAACGCGCGTGGGAAGGCTCATAGCTTCGCGCGATTTCCCCGCGACTAATATAGCTTCCCCATGCGGTTTATATACGTGGAGAGTAATCCGTGACTAGGCTATATATACACGCGCGTACATAGCCGGGCCGAGGTGCAATCCATTGGCGCGGCGATTATCGGCGCGCATCGGGTCGCGGTTAAATCGCGCACCCCCGACAAAGCGCGGAGCTCTGTACCGGCGCCGATAATCTCCCGTGTACTTGTCCCTGCCGCTCGATTAATTTCTCCCTCTTTGTGTGCTCCCGTAGCCCGGCGTGCAGCTGATCGATATGCCGCCGTGTGCCCCGGCTAACGCACTCCTAAAGGGACACGACTCGCTGACGTTTTGTTCCGTCGTTGTATGGAACTGGTCGATCGTATTACACCACCACCAGCCCCGAGCGACTCCATCCCGATTTCGATTCTTGCACGCGTGCTACTGACAGAGAATGAATCGAGCGAGCACCCGGGATTGATATATATATCCCTTGCAGCTAGAGCCGATTTGCTGTGGTAATAACGCAATGAAACGTCGATTTTATGTTATATACAACGAAGAGCATCGATTTGCACGCGTTATCAGACGAATTGTACCGTACCCTGCATTGCTACCGCGAAAGACACTTGTATATACACGGCCGTATGGTTGATCAATGAATGAACTGGCGATTTGAATCCACAATAGCATCTACTTTATTCTATAGCTACCTGTTGAATTTTCACCACACGGTGCAACATTAATGCACCACCATGGCACTACTGTTGAACTCGATAACAGTATCAATCAATGTATATGCTTATTTTCAGACACATACTACGGTGTCTCCCCCAGCGTGGAATTCTCCCAAACTTGTTCGCGCAGTATATTCCTCGTGCGTCGTGGATAAAACCGAGGACGCGAAGCTGCGCGAGTATAAAAAGTCGGATGAGTGTGCGTGCGCGAGAGGGGGAGAGGGGAGCGGAGAACAAAGCGGGCTGGATTTGGCCGAACAACAGATAATAAGAGCAGAGTGAGAGCAATCAATCTGAAGGGTGGGCAAAGCCGCGCGCGGCAACGAGAGCTTTATTACGGCGGACTTTGATCATGCCGCCGCGTCGGACGTCAATCTGTAAAGCTCTCGTCATCTCCATTCGACGGAGCAATGCATCACGAGGCTCGCTCGAGCTGTGTACATACGCGCGCAAAGCTCGAGCCCGGATAAACGCTCGAAAACAGTCCGAGGCGCAAACGCGCCCCGGGATAATGTCACACACACACACACACACATGGGGGCGTGACACGAGCTCGACACAGAGAATAAATGATTTGCAGAGCGTATAGGTATACACCCGCGATAGCTCGAGTGTCGCGCTCCGTATACCGAGCGGTAACGTTTCAGCGTCGGTTAGCGCCTCGGTTAGCGCCTCGCGAATGCCATTTAACACTCGTCAATATACTCGTTTTCGTATGCGTCAATTGTGGCTCGTGTCTCGGGCCGATCTGTTAGAGGGGTTTTTCTCGTTTTTTTTTTATACTCACCGACAGTGTATTCTTTCTAATACAAAGTATCCGTGTTCCTATTTAAAAATAAATTGTTCGATGTAAGATTATACGAATAAGAAACGTTACACGTGAAGTTTTCTCATTAGTTACTATTCTCGTTATTAATCGAATTGATCTGTTGAAAAATACGACTCGAATGCTTCAAACGCTCTATCAAACGAACAATCCGTTTTTCCTGAATTCATTTCGAAAGTTCAGGGTACAGCTAGCGCTCTTTACCGGTGAGCTGGACGCGGCACTACCTTATACACGAAACTTGGGTTTATTATACGACATAATCAAACGTCGTGGAGTACAGTTCAGAACAGTTTCTCCATAGTGTCAGAGACGCGAATATTATTTATCGAGAGCACAGAGTATCCTTTTTGATTTATGGGCAAGTGTGTCTTGTAACGATCCGATCGTATATATACAACATGATATGTGTCCAAACAGACGAGGAGTAATCAGCTGGTATTCAAACGACTTTCGATTCTAAAAAGCCGAGTGGCACGTGCGCCGATTGCACATAAAAATCACGTCGTTATCTGTAGCATGTATATCGAGATCGATCCATTGCTCGTCTACGTTTGAATTAAAAGTACGAGGCAAGGGAATAATTATCCCGAAACAGATTTTCAAACGCCTCGTCCTAAGCTTTCTAATCGACATTCGTGAATCAATCGAAGGATCAAATAATTCAATGAAGTACTTTATGAATGAATCGAAACTGACGAATGAGTTTGATCAAGCGTCGATCCATCCAGGCAAATCGAGGGACGCCTGGTTCAAATTAAACCCTCCCCTATTGAATGGATTTTCTTTCTTGTCAGCGAACAAGACGGATCGGTCGCGCTCGAAATGCATCCCGTCCGGCGCGCGACGCCTCGAAAACTAAGTTGCACTCGTTTCTCACCGGCGCGCGGGGGAAGAAAAGCTACACGGGGTAGCGGAGCGTCCATCTCCCGGGAACAAGACGTAGCAGCGTGACACACGAGCCCGAGCTGCAACCCTTCCGTTCGCCTTGGAGGGGTCGGAGGGCGGCTGATTTAGTGGGCCGAGCGGGCGACGACTGACCGAGATAACCCGCGCGAACAAGCCCATTTGTCCGGTGTCTTCCGCTACAAAACTGGCCTTGAGTAACGGGCGTCGTTCGATGAGAGCCGAGAATAGACGCGCCACACTGCCCTGAATACTTTCCCGGCTAGACACACGTGATCGGAATATATATTGCTTACGCGAGATGAGAAATACGAGTGGAGTGAGGCACTCGATACTCTTGCAAATTTATTTGTAATTTTTCCACGCCAAGAGACGTTTTATTTTCAGAGAATTCGCACCCGATAACTCATTCCGCAATCCATATGTGTTATCGTGATTCCGTGTAGCCTAGGATATTCTGAAGGATGTTAGGCTTAGACCAATCAAATTGCAAGTTTTGACTGACTTGACTTTATAGGCCATCACTTTTCACGTGGAGACAAACTTCTGAAATTTGACGAATGCTAACATTCATATCTTTGAAAAAGACAAATCGATATCATAATGATTTGACATTATTGTTGATGAGCGATTGGAAATTTGAAATTTTTACACATTAAATTCAATAATCAGGTTATTAAAACAGTCTGGAGAAATGGAAAATTGATAATATATCCGTGAACATTAAAAATTAATGTAAGTACTATTACGAAATGTGCTTCATTAATACATATTAAATTAAATTTAATAACCATATTTCTAACAGTGATCATAATTCACATTAATAAGTAAATACTTGAAGTGGAACATTATTTTATAATCATTCATCTTCATCATTACCATCTGCGAAGGTTTAACCCCATAATTGACAGTCCCTGAAATATGATAACGGCGAATAATGTAATTATTCCGTATCAGACGGCCGAAAGAGTGTCCCTATACAATATGGATGCACTAATTGTCGTTTCGTAACTCAGGGTCTGTGAAATCTGTCAAGGTGTTCCCTTGAAAATTGTCACTCACTGGTATATAATAACTATGAATTTTAAAATATCCAAACACTGAACTTTTTTCATAGCGAAACGTGTTTTAAGTCACAAAATAAACCAAAATTGTACTCATTTGGATAAGTATGATCCCGGGTTTTATTGTTGCGAGACCATGTACAATCTCTTATCAGAGTGATCCCTAACTTGAGTGAGGTAAAACTCCACTATTTCATTCGACTTTGTTCATGGTGATACTGGCATTATTCGTCAATGTATGGAAGATAACATTTTTCATTTTAAAGAATATGATGATTTAACTTTTGACATACTTATGTTGCATGGACCTTAGAAATGTTGTATAATCCACAATGAAGGTCATTTTTTTTGACCATGTAAAAGTGGAATGTCATTCTTCGACCCCAATATAGGTATATGTATCCTATGAATAATATGATTTTGGTTTTACCTGTTGAAGATAGTTACAATTCAAACCCACTGAAAATCACTTTTCAAGTCTACAATTAGCTTTATAATCACATAGCGTACCTCTAGAACCTTGAAACTACATTTTGTTTTCTCAAAAACAAGCTTTCCTTCCTGAAATCGAGATGATTCCCAGAATTCAATTCTTTTGGTTTAAAGGTAATTTTAAGTATGGAAATCGAGATTGGAAATGCCACTAAAATGGTGAAAACAGCAAAAATTGCAAATTTTACCCCTTGTAAAGTGACGTTGAAGTGCCCCAGGACATTGGAAAAATTTCGGAGATGGGATGAATTATATACCAAAATCGCCCACCAATATTTTTCTTTGATCTGGTGATTTCACAGAGAATTAATTGCCCATATGTCTATAAAATGAAACAAAAAAATGACAGATGCAAAAAGTTTTACTTCAGCCAAAAAGTAAATAAAATAAAGATACGGACAGGTTCTATCTTCAAAGCTTACAGTAAAAAACTGTATAAGAGTGAAAAATGACTGTAGGAAAGTAGATGAACTATTTACTGGATTGAAATAAACTTATAATGTAATAAAAGTAAATTTTCATTCTAGCTCCATGAGTTTTGATAGTAAAAATTTACTGCGACATTTTTCACTCTAATACAGCGGGTTTTCACTGTAAGCTTTGAGAGTATAGTTTTCTGTGACAATTCCTATAAAGTAAAGCAGATATTCTAATGTTACATGTAAACCAAATCACTGGTGCAACAAATCTCTTTCCAGATATCACGGATTGCTCCTAATTATTCCTGCTCGTCTATTATACACCGAGGGACCGTCGACAACATACACAATGGGAATAGCAGCATACACGACCCAAGAACATCAGAACGTTCTATTGAACGGCTTCAGAATCCGATTTTTCGCTCGCTCCTTGAAAAAAGTTCCATCGAGTTTCACACACACGCATATATATCCGCGGACCCGTAGATATCGACAGCCCGTTTTCGCATGCGGAATCGCAGCTCCGTGCCGGCTATATACACACACACACACACACACACACACACACACGTGCGCGCGCGCAACTTTTTATTTCGCTCCGCGCGACCGGTACAGCCGCGACGCGACGCTTGACGAGCATTTAAAATTGGTTTATCGCCGCGCGGCACACACGTGGTCGGGGAGGGCAGGCTGCGCGACGGCTCGAGCTGCCGTACGGGCAGTCGGGGCGCGCATATCTGTACCGATGCATCCATAACATAAATCAAACGGCCGGCCAAGTAGCAGAATGGCGCGTGCATCACATGCACAAAGCGGCTCTCTCTCTGCCGCTCGCGGGCATGAATAATTCACGCGCCACTTTCGACTCGCGCGCGCGCGTGTGTGTGTGTACGCGAGTTCGCGACGGCGGGCCGAGCGCTATAGACGATATAATATCGACGGTTTATTACCCCGCGACGGCGGCGGCGGCAGCCACAGGGTTGGACCGGGGAAAAAGTGACGCGCGGTCCGAGAGAGAGAGACTTATGGCCCGCGGCGCGGGGAAACAAAGAAGCAGCTCGAGCCGAGCCGCGGCTCGCGAATAATGGAGAGCTGCCGGTCGTCGCGCGCCCGCGCGAGGTGGGCCGAGCTGGGCGATTTATATATATGGGCGGCCGCCGCGGCCCGTTTGATCCGCGCCGAGAGACAAACGGTCCCCGCGCCCGCCGTGTCTATCCCCTCTCGCCGCCCCCCGTGTACGTATATATACGTGTATACGCGAGAGAGGGAGAGAGAGTAGGAATTTTCATGCCGCGGAAAGCCGCGGACGAGAGGCGCTAATTTGACGAGAGCACCGGTCGCGCGTGCAGTACACTATAGCCCCGGCCGCGCGCGCCGGCGCGGCTAATAAAGATGGTGTCGGCCGAGAGCGCGAGCTAGACCGGGAGGGGGGCGGAGCCGAGTCGGCTCGAGAGCGGCCCTCCGTGGGCAGGACTAACGCAAATGACTCGAGTGCGCTGCAAGATGGCGTAGCGCCCCCACTTCCCCTTCTCGCTTCCCCCCCCCCCTCGCCCCTCGACGCCTTGGTCTCGCGCACTTTGGTCTCGCGCGCGGCGAGCCCGCGGAGCGGGAGCGGCTCCCTCTCTCTTTCGCAGCTCCTGATGTTGTACGCACATGCACGCGTCGCGGCTCTTGGATATTTATATATTTAGCGCCGAGTTCGAGTTGGCGAGCTTCTGTGCGCTGTCCGCAGGAGGCAAGTGAGCTCGTGGATCGAGTGAGCTCTCTGTTATACACTTTTCGTTGCGGCTGCCTCGATCCGTGGATCCAAGCTCGTATGTAGCTTAGTCGCTGAGCAGAGTTAATTCTTATTATAGATTTTCAACCGCTCGAACTAATGGATAATGCGAGCATCGAAGAAAATAACGCAGGACGTCCTTCGTGTATGCAGGTCACACGTATCATGAGCTGATTAGTGCTGACATAAACAATGACAATGAAACATTTTTCACTTTTTGCCGAGGGAAATAATATCGTATCTAGAAACGATTATTCCATCTCTAATTCTAACTCACTTCAAGAGAAAAGCTTTAGACGACTTTACAGGGCGTTTATTTTTTTAATTTTCTTTGTTTTTAAGTTTGGCTGAAGTTTGAGCAACTATAGATATATAATTCTTATATATTTCGCAAAATTCTAGAATTTTCTCAACTAGCATTTAGCACACTTTATATCAAGATAAACTTTAGCAAATTTTTCGGTGTCATAAAATGAGTAAAAGTATTGATAACTTTGGGCCAAATATATATGAATTTCATGTCGAGATTGGGTAAGCTTGACCAGTTTTTGATTTAGCAATAGCAGAAAGCTAGAGGAAAATAATGAGAGAAAGATTGCTTTGTGCCAAAATGTTGACAGAAGGTTTTTTTGTTCGTTAAACAATACACACATATTTACACTTTGAAAGGTTTGATAATATTTCGATTACAGCTACTTCGAGCTCTAAGCAAATGTGAAACTTCAAAATTTATTTAATCATGACTTGTCAAAAACTCTGAGAATGTATCATCCCAAATCAAAATGTTCCCATTTCCTTCATTAGAATTCTATCATACACGGCCCATAAAGTGTAAGTCTCAATGTACTGGACCTTCTAATATTTCCGCTTTTTTCAAATTGAGAAAGTAATGCAGCGTTGGGAAAAATCTAAAAAATATTTGACAACATACTTTCATTCAGAATGCATGTTGGATGAATACATAGTCTCGATGAAAGAGTCTTAATTGCAGAGGAAAACTTGATACTATATCGTTAAACTGATTTTAATTTTTGAACTATGATTTTCGCTGGTATGCGGTGGTAGACGATGGGCGAGCCATCATCTTTGATGGATATCTTTGATTCTCGCTCATCATAAATAAACGCTTGACAGCGTGCATCTGGTATGAGATATGAATAAATCATATAATATACACACCAGAAGTCCACGGCCGACAAACGAACGATCGAGCCCATGAGGTGAAATCCGGATTGGCCTGCGGCAGACGCGAGCGTAAACACCAGGAGTCGGTTGGAACGGCTTCCGATCGCCGAGTGAATTAGCTGACGGGGATACAGGGTGAAAAATTCGGTGAGTCGCGGCGCGGCCGATGGAGCGGTCGAAAACGGGGGCATATATATATATATATATATACACACGCAAGGCGATCGCCGGCCAATAAAGCCCGTCTGTCGCATGAGCGGCGCGCGGCTGCCGCAAAAAGCGGCGAAGATCGAAAGGGTCCAGACGACGACGTCGGCGGCGGCGGCGGCACAATCGGAATTCCCCGCGGCGCGCTAATACATAAAAGAGGAGCACTCGTCCGCGGGCCCTTTGGCTGCCGCTGGCGCGCGCTTGCGCCTCGATATATATTTGGGGAGTCTCTCGTTTAACGCGGGCGCGAGCGCGCGCCAGATCCGAAACGGTAGCCGGTGGTCTTTTTCGATGCGCTCGCGCCCCGCTACACAGCGCAGGGCCCCTCTCGGCTCCCGTATATATATATGTACATGCTCTCCCGAGAGGCCCTCTGCCCCATTGTGCGCGTGTGCCGCGCGCGCACACATTCTTTCGCCCTTTCGCTTCGTAATTCAAATGTTTCCAGCTTCTTGCTCCACCTGCCTACACGAGTTACTCGTGCCGAGACAAGTCGCTGCTGCGTCGGGCAGCTCGGCCTCTCCTCCTCCTCCCCCTCCTCCTCCTCCACCTCATCCTCCTGCTGCTCCTGCTCTCTACTTCGCTCTTGGGTGCCGCGCCGCGCCGCACCGCGTGTGCATGTGTGTGTAGGTGTGCTTGTCGCCGGGCGAGCCGCGCGACTCGGGCGGACAGTGACGCATGCTCACCTGCTCTCTCCCTCTGCTTTTACATGCGCCCGATCGGGGAAATGCGGGAGTTTCGACTTCGCTGCTCCTTGTGGCTACTTCGGGATAGTGTATTCTCGTTATCGGAGCGATTCGATCCTGATCGATCGACCCTCATCGCGTCATCTTCTATCTATTATGATTACGTTTGTGGCGCGCGTTCGGGTCTGAACATCTCCGGAATTTTCTACTTGACGATTCGAAAATTAGGAGCCGCAGTTTATGAGACAGTTCTCGGATGTTTCGGAGGGGGTTTTCAGAACGTATTGCTTTCTCAAAGAGAAAGCTTTGTAACGGGGTAAAAATCGACCCACCGAATCGGACTTCGGGACCTCGATTTTCGTAATCTACGGGTCGAAAAACATGGAAATCTAAAAATGTCTGTATGTATGTACGTACGTACGTGCACTTTTTTGTCGTACGATAACTCTCGAAGGAATTGTCCGATCGTCTTGAAATTTTGCACACAGGTTAGTCGCCGCAAAATCTCGGTCGAGTTCAATTTTCAGCCAATTCCGTTGTTTATTTCTCTAGCAACCGTTGCTAACGTGTTTTTGATAAAAGCTCCAAAAATCATCATCAATGCACGATGGGTCTCGAATTCTTTCGACGATCGATGAGAATCGATAAGACATTCATTTTGGAACAACCATTGTTTATTCTCCTAGCAACCGTTGCTATGGAGATACAAAATTCAGCTTCAGACTGACTTTTTTTTTGTCGTACGTTAATTTTCGAAGGAATGGTCCGATCGTCCTGAAATTTTGCACACAGGTCGGTCACCGGCAGATGTGAACCGAGTTCGGTCTTCAGCAACATCCGTTGTTTGATTCCATGGCAACCGTTGCTAGCGTGTTTTCGATAAGTTCCCATATAATTCATGATAAATGATCATTTGGGTTTGTATATTTATGGGATTCTATAACAATCAAAGAGACCTTTCCCGTATAAACCATTGTTGATGTCTCTAGCAACCGGTGTTTATATCGGTTGCAACCGTAACTAGGGAATGGGAAAAGTCAGTTGGAGGTTCATTTTTGGAACTGTTGATGACTAAGAAGTAAGAACATCGAAGCTCCGACATTTACCATAGCAACCGTTGTTTACGTCCTTAGCAACCGTTACTATGGAGTGTGAAAAGTCAGTTGGAGGTCCATTTTCGGAACTATTGATGACTAAGAAGTAATAACGTCGAAGCTCCGACATTTACCATAGCAGCCGTTGTTTACGTCCTTAGCAACCGTTACTATGGAGTGGGAAAAGTCAGTTTGAAGTCCATTTTTGGAACTATTGGTGACTAAGAAGTAAGAACATCGAAGCTCCGACATTTACCATAGCAACCATTGTTTACGTCCTTAGCAACCGTTACTATGGAGTGGGAAAAGTCAGTTAGAGGTCTATTTTCGGAACTGTTGACGACTAAGAAGTAAGAACACCGAAGCTCGGATATTTACCATAGCAACCGTTACTATAGAGTGGAGGAAATGAGTTAGAGGTTCATTTTGCTTTCTCAAAGAGTGGTGATTAATGCAAGTTGAGGTTCAATTGCAATACTTTGAGAAAGCATACTGCTGAGGCACTTGGCAGCGGTTTTTTTTCATTGGTTTGAACGAAAAACATGTTCGAAGCTACATCTGAACGAAGCTTTTGATTTCCATTGGTTACGAGAAGGAAAACACGATGGTGTTTGGTAAATGTTTTTCCGCGTATACATTTTACTTATTCGAGTATTCAGAAATAACTTTTCGTTGAAAATTGTTATTTTCGTGAATTCCATGAGAAATATCCTATGATTAAATACATAAAACACAAAATCACTCTCCGTGTAATTTGATGCTGTCACTGAGTAAACTCGGTAATTACCAAAGTAATTACGGAAACGAGTTTGAAGAACGAGTGAATGCATTCTTGGGTGATTGCCTTTTTCCAAGGATTCTTTGGACTGTTTGAGTAAAATCGTGGAATGATGATCTCAAAGTAGATTACGAAAATGAGATTCAAACTGATTGTGGGTATTAAGTCTCAGCTCTCGAAGCTCCCCGTGCTGAGAACCACTTTTTTTTTCAGCATAGGATACATCAAAAGTGAATTATCAATTATCAAAATTATTACGAAGCACCAATACATAATAATTGTCTGTGTTGAAAACAAGCTTATGACGCGATCGAACTCATGATCACAACTGATGAGGCGATTAAACCGCAGCATAACATTTTGCTATCTCTAATTGACATTATTGCGGATCAATCAATCTTCGATCGATCAATTCACGGAAAATCGTGTAACAATCTCCAATCATGTTCACACTCGAGCCATAATGTCATACATCCTCGTAGTTTTTCATAGGCTCCGATCAATACAGTTGCTAGTGCTGCGAGTCGAATTCACACGAGACATATCGTTCTCGCGCGACGCATCGAATCGAATTATAAATTCAATTCGGCCCGGCAGTCAATCGTCTCTAGCGCTCGGGGGAAAGCTCCGTGAGTAAAAAGTTGCCGCAATGAAAATCGAGAGAGTCCTTTCGCAAGTGCGCCGCACAACAAGGCGGAGACGGGGCCGAGCTTCCGCGCGGCATCCATCCTGCGCGGACGTAGCAGTTGTCTCTGTCCGGGGCAATTTTCAGGAGCGAGAGTTGGCTCTGCCCGCGAGACAGTTTTACGGAGACGGATTCGCGTCGTAAAGACGTCCCCGAGTTTTGCGCGGAAGCGTTACTCGCGCGAGGGCCGCCGCGGCGGCCGCGCGGAAAGCCCACGGGACGAGACGTCGCTGTGCAAGCCGAGCGATCGCGGACTATTCTCGGCCTGCTAAATCTTGCCCCAACAAGGCCTGGACCAGCGCTGCCCGGCAACAACACCATTCCCCGATTTTGTTCCGCGCTTCCTCTCCCCCAACTGGGACAGCCGCTTCGGGATTTAATTTGAGCGCACTCCCGTCGATTGGATCGCAAGACGCGGCCTGTATTGCATAATGTGCGACGTGCAATCGAAGAATCATCGGCTGTCGGGCATGTCGATGGATATACGGACCAAAAAAGTGTTGCATTTCGGGTCACCACGTCGGGGTATCATCGTATTTCTGAAAATTCGAAATCTCAATTGTATACATATATATGTTTTTTTTAGTGAACCGTGTAGGACAATAGAATCCAACTTTTCCGTTATCTAGTGACACGATTATTAAATTGAATGAAATGTGTTGTATTTGAAAAATACGAAAAAAAAATTAACACAGGTATTAAAAATTTATGAGTTCACTTTAACGATTTATGTGTTGAATCGTACCCGATCTCAAGGATAACGTATCATTCGAAACGCTGCACGCACGACTCGCGCGTATATATACGCGCGCCACACTAACCCAAGACACACCGAGTCCAAATGCTTGCCATAACTTTTTTCTCGGCGCGGGGAAGAAGACGTCAAAGGATCTCTCCTCCGAAACCCGACTATTGCATCTTGTGTCACGAAGCTCTTAGCGTCAAAATGCTCGCTAACATCCACTTGGCACGTATATAACGCGGACTGAAATCTTCGCAACGCGCTGTTATGAAGCAGTCAAGAGCCAACTCGCTAACGAGCGCGCGCTCGCGCACACTGATTGTAATTCGAATGAGCACGTGACAAGTGCAACAGGTATAGGCCGCGGAGCACTGAATAATTCCTCGGCCGTGGCTCCTCTCTGCCTCTCAAAAGCTGGGCAAAAAGACGGCCCTCCGCGACTGTGGGCAAGCGCGCGCGTGTGTGTGTATAAGTACGCGTCGCGAGACGTAAATTTCGCGTCCGGCAAAGGCCGCCGCCTCGGCGGGCCGCACCGCCGAACAAAAAGATCATTAGTTTCAATATGCTAATCGACGAGGTTTTTGCGGGCCGCCGCGGGCCGCTCGGTTAAAACCGTGCCGCTCTCGCGGCGAGCTTTAATCGCGCCTTCCGCTCATTGGCAACGCGAGCATGTCGGCGGCGCGGCGCTTCACGTCCGTCTCCGCCACTGCAGCAGTGGCGGTCTCCGCCAAAGCGGCTCTTCGTCTACGTCGCCCGCCAAAGATTGATCGCGTCGCACGACACCAAATCCCCCCGGCTGTCCCAGTACGCTCTTTTTCTCTCCCTCTCTCACTCTCTCTCTCTCTCGCTTGCGCGCGAGCTTATAACCGCTTTTCTGCACCGCAAGTACTCCTTTATCTCTGCAGATCCTTGTTTTCACCATCAAATCGAGTATACGTTTGTTTCGCTGGCTGCGATTGTTTAGGGAAATCATTTTTATACATTGGAATGAAAAAAATCGCGACTCAGGGAATCTCAGAGTATATAGTTTTGTAT
The DNA here is from genome assembly GCA_020882685.1 of Aphelinus atriplicis. Lineage (NCBI taxonomy): Eukaryota > Metazoa > Arthropoda > Insecta > Hymenoptera > Aphelinidae > Aphelinus > Aphelinus atriplicis. The sequence continues at coordinate 1,415,415 of JAJGQD010000011.1, forward strand.
CACTTATAGCGATCGTGAACGGTCTTCTGAAAATGTTCAGAAATCTTGATAATGTTCTCTTGGAATACATTCTTCCGTGAATGACTAGTGAGAAGAAAATATTTTTCATACGAGAAAATTCTACATTTTTTGATAAAAGTACGAGAATCTCGATTACAAATTATATAATCTAAACTAATTCCGTTACAAAAGAATGTATACGGTATTTTCGTGGATGAAATTGTTTCCTTATTCTGAGTCATTCATATAAAATTATCGTCTAAAAAAGAATTTTTTTATAATTGTTTTTTTTTTCAAACAAATGGCTTACTGAATATAAAATTATACTGATGGTTCATGATTATGAATGATGGCAATAATATACGGGGATGTATAGCAGTTTCATGCATTACTTTTTTGTAGCTATCAATCTAAGTATATTCATTTGAATTTGTATATATTTCAAACAACTAATTTTTCATGAAAAATATAGTTTTTAAATTTTTTTTTGCACTATTATGAAGAATATTTGATATACATTCAATATATCCCAAAAGGACCATGACTCCGATAAATTAATATGGGTATATAATTGTTTCTTGTGGAAAAGAAATCCACTGAATTGTTCACTAGAAACAGGCCCACGCAAACTCGCGATCGACTACTTCACTTCAATTACTAGATGACATAATTTATCGGGGCACTTGATGATCCATTGCAATTAATAAACAATGACGTGTCGGCGCTTAACGAGCTCCACGTGACGAAAGTAGCCATCCTCGCAGGCATCCTCCGATTTATAAATTACCTTGACGAAAAATTCCACGCGTCGCGGGCACGTCAACTCGCAATATTGAGAAGCTTCTAATGTATACCTATGCGCATAACCTTTATTTCAGTCTTTTGTTTTGACGTTTATGGTCGCGAAAGTGATTGTTCTTCATTTTTTTCCCGCGGGAGATTGCTATATTCGCCTCTTGACGTTCGAGCAATTAATCAAATTCATCCGCACAACCGATGCATTCATTATTTTAATTTTTCCTCATTAGGTTTGATACTTTTAATATTACGTGATTCTCTATCTTCGGTCGCAGCGAACTAATGCATTATCAATAATTATGATTTTAATTGAAGCCTATAATGTCAATTACCGATCATAATACGTGCCCGAGACTGCTCCAATTTGCCTCGCGAGAACAGCTGCATAGCTGTAAGATTACAATTTAAATCACATCGATCCATGTATCAATTAGCTCGATGACGTGAATAGTTGATTCGAGCAATTTCCATTGTGAGCACACCACTTTGCTCGCGAGGTAACATCCATCGGTGTTTTAATAAACAGCTCAGCTCTTACTATAAATAAAGTGCGGCGATGCAAATTAATGCGATTGACTGCGTGGTGCGCGCGCGAGGCACTAATCGCACACCCAAGCCTCGCATCCTGAATGGCATATTGTTAGCTCGCGTTTTCACACACACGTATAATTATCGATTACGATCGCATGCCCACGACGATCTACTCTGAATAACGCATATTAATGATTCCCTCAAGTGGAAACCCCGCGCAGTCACGAGAGGAGAGAGAGTCCGAGTCGATTCGTGCACGGCTGTAGCTGCAGGATTCGAATTCGTGCGCGCGGAGGAAGCGAGCCTTTTGTCTCACTCAAGGACTCGCGGGCCGCGGCGGTCCCTCGTTAAATTACTTTCTCAACTGCATCAGAGAAGCAACAACAGCAGCAGCAGCAGCGGCCGGGGATTCGGTGCTCCTGCCGCAGCACTAATTGTGCTCGTCATCGGGGAGAGCCTTTGATTCGTACTCGCGGAGTTTTTGCGGGCGACCGGCTCGCGGGTGACACTGATCGATAGCGCATGCGCAGATGGATGAGAGCAGTATAGGCGGGGAGGAAGGAGGTGGGAGGGGGGCACGAGCCTTGACCCCCGGTGCGGATAGCGATCTGCTGCGCGAGCGGCTTAATGACAGCAGCCCGCGAGTGACGGACGTGCTCGGGACAGGCCGAAAGAAGAAGCGAATCGCCGTGTCACATCAGGATCTACGACGACGGCGGCAGGCTCTCGTCGTTTCGCAGCGCTTCAATGCCAATCTCCGTCTCCCTTGGTCGCCGCTCAACTCTGCGTCGGACTGCATCTCGTCTCGCGGTATCGATTGTCGGCAACGCCACCGGTCTGTCCCGAGCTAATCTGTATGCGCTTCCGCTCTCGTACGGACACTTTGCTTTTGGACTCTGCGGCGAGCCATATACTGCTTGTTCCACCGCAGTCAGATTCACCGTTGATTCATTACGCGTTCGCGTGATTCATGATCTATTGTGTTTGCTCATGATGATCCTTGATCTCCGTGGTATATCGGCTCGTTTCGGTGGAGCCAACTATTTTGTTATATTCTAATGCCGCACGATACGCGAAATTGAGATTGACGAAGGCACATGTGAAATTGAGAGTTCGCGAAGATTTGTCCCGAGATAAAAATTCACTGAATGAAAGTGAAATTTGACTGTCAGCGGGTGAGAGAGTTTTTGAGTGGTCCGGCAATGAGATTTTAACCGTTATGACTGTGAATATTCACTTAGATCCCAGGAGATCTGATAATTCAACTTTTTACCGTAAATTTACAAGTATAGGTACGATGAGGTGGTTTCAAGGTACAAAAAAATGAATTGATATCTGATGGAACTCAAGTGAATACTAGTAATTCGGTAATCATGACACTGTAAGCATTCAAGAGAGCACACTCACAAAAGTATATTTTTGTTCCCAGAAGTATTAGGCACTTGTCCAAAATTTTGCTACTTTCAAAAAATATATTTCGATGAGAGAAGTAACTTTTTTTCTTTTGAGAAGATTCTGGTTGAAAGTAGCGGAAATTTCAGATGGGACTAATTGGGATTTAATTGAACGTTGGACATTGGAGGTTCGATCGTCAGTTGTCGAGGGGTAAACGCGAGTTTGATCATTATAATCTCTATATCAATTCATAAATTGAAGGAAGTTCCGATGGCGGTGGCCATCTTGAGAAACTTTTTCGGATTGGTCGATTCCTAACGGGCTCAATTTGGGATTGGTCGGGAGCCGGAGTGAATGGAAACACGAGTGAGTGAAGTGAGTTGGGAGTTTAAATTTTTTTTCTTTTTTCTTCATCCACAGGGGTTATCCTTAATGTTTACTATGCTGTCAGTATTTCGATGTGCTAAGGTTACAAAAGCATTTGAAATCAACAATATTCCAAGTGTTTTCTTGGAATATTGTTGATGAACAAAAAGTATTTATCATCCACGTGTTCAGCCAACCAATAAACTCAATGCGCGCGCAGTGAATTGCTAGTAATTATAAGTTGCTAATAAACAAACATTATTGGAAATTCAAGTTAATAAATTATGTTTAGTTTTTCGTCTCAAACTCAACCTCATAGAATTTTTTATGTGCTAGAAGAGTAATTAAGTGAGAAAAAAATGTTTTCATGAAAGAGAAACCTAATTTTTTCATGTAAAATGCATAAAGAATCGAAAAATAATTAGGTCGTATTTTTTTATTATTGTTTAATGTTATTTTTTTAAAAGATATGACCGCTGAAAGATTCGGCGTTTTCGGTAGATATAGATACACTTCAAATGCAAATGACGTCATATCTTTACTAACGACAAGAATTTCATCTCCTCATATTAGCTCGAATTTTGATTTGATCGAAAAACAAAAAAATACGACCTAATTAATTTTGCACGTTCTTTCGATTTCTACGATAAAAAAAAAACCGCTGCCAAGTGCCTTAGCAGTATGCTTTCTCAAAGAGGCTTCAACATCACCCACAAACGCATCCCAAACCTGTATTTTCACCATTCCACTAGCGTAGATACTATCATTTATTTTTCAAAAATTACAAAAATATTATTTAATCAGTTCAATTCGTATCTTCGTGACTGTGTAAAGTGTCGTTCTTTTTCAATTGACCAAACTTTGTCGCGACTGTTGATGTCTGCCCGGGCTCTCTTATTATTTGATCAAATGCAACAAAGCAAACGGTTCTAGGTTATACACGATGCGAGACATTTGGACCTGCTTAATTTTTCGATCAATTCATCTTGTGACTGTCATACGGTTTAATGGTGGTTAAAATCGATCCATCCTGCCCTTAAGTCTGTATTTAGCAAACTTGAAGACTCATTTTGATCATTTTCGGTGGCTGAGGTTGGAAATGATCAATTCAAAATCTATTTTGATCATTTTCGACGGCAAAAGACACCAAATTTTCCCAATTTTATCTATAGCACGTTGAAAATACTGGAAACGAAACTTACATGAATTTTTCTTCCCCTTAGCAACGGTTGCTAGGGCGGTAAACAACGGTTGCTAAGGAGCTAATTGGGAAGATTTTGTGTCCTTTGCCGTCGAAAATGATGGAAATGGGTCATAAATTAATGATTTCCAACCTTCGTAACTGTTGCTAGGGAGGTAAACAACCGTTGCTATGGAGCAAATACAACAATTCAGTGTCCTTGGCCATCGAGTGTGACTTAAAACTGATTTTCCGGCTTGCCCCAATGAGCACTCATAAGGATTTGTGAGAAAACACGTTAGGAACGGTTGCTAGGGAAATAACCAACGGATTTTGCTGAAAATTTAACTCGGACTAGATCTTGTCACAACTAACCGGTGTGCAAAATTTCAAGACGATCGGATCATTCCTTCGGGAGTTATCGTGGACGAAAGAAACGAAAAAATAGACACCTTAACAACGGTTGCTAAGGAAATAAACAACGGATTTCGCTGAAAATTGAACTCGCCCGAGATTTTGCCGCGATTAACCTGTGTGCAAAATTTCAGGACGATCGGACCATTCCTTCGAGAGTTATCGTGGACGAAAAAAAACGGGACGCACACACACACACACACACACACACACACACACACACATACACACACACACATACATACATACAGACACTTTTGGATTTCCATGTTTTTCGACCCGTAGATCACGAAAATCGAGGTCCCGAGGTCTGATTCGGTGGGTCGATTTTTGCCCCATTACAAAGCTTTCTCTTTAAGAAAGCAATAGCGTATTCTTCCCAATTAAGGATTTTCGCAAATTTGGCTATGATAATATTGAAATTTCATAATTTCGAATGTCATGTGGAATAGTAGTTGAAAACCTGTGATTCAGAAACCATCGATAATCATTATTCAATCATTTTTGTAGCACCTGCAACAGGGCCCCTCTGCCTAACTAGCTCATTTGATTGGATCACTGATGTTCATAGATAAGAATTTGAAATTGGTTGCTGGACAAGGCCTCCTTCAGAGGCGAGGCCCCCATCAGAGGCGAGGCCCGGGGCTGCAGCCCCTCAAGCCCCTACCTTAATCCGGGCCTGTGCTCACCATTCATTATGAATAATTCCTTAGCCTCATAACAACTACATGGATATTAAAGCACGAAGTCCGTCAATTAAGAAACACTGACGACGTTGACTTCGAATACTCGGTTATTTTCAGAACGCACGAGTCGATTGCAAAGTCCTGTTTTCAATTATTTATTATTTTTTCCTTATTTTGACGCTTCAAGTTGAAAAACTAATTCCAAGAAATATTTCATGTAATCTGTTTTTCAATTTTTCCGGAACTCACTCGAATAATTATTTTCATCATCCAGAACGAGATCTTCCTCGTGAGATTGGCTGATTGTACGAAACCCCTCGAGATTTACAAACGCATCCAGACCCATCATCTCAGAGGAAGCGGAACGTCAGTTATACTGTAAATATGTATTATCTACACGGAAGTCCAAAAAGCACTTTGGGAAGTTGCATCGCGATCGATGTCCCACATCAGTTTGCGCGAACATCTCCCAGTCGATACGAAAAACTTGCTATACAAATGCCAAAGCTACACCAGCCAGTGTCGTGCACCAAAAACCCATCCTCATACAGGTATAGCGTGGGCAGAGCCGCGCGAGCGGCACACGCAGGTATTTGATACGACAGAAAGAGCAAGTGCGTCGGGTATACACGTAATAGAAGCGTTAAAAAGCGGGCGTCCCGCCCGCCCGTCATCGCGTGCATACGCGAACAGCCATTGAGCGAGTCGTTTGACAAAGCTCGGGTACGTGTTTACGCGCTGGGCTGTCGGTGCCGGGAGGAACAAGCGCCTCGCGCTCCTATACTGCACAGCAGCATTGCTATATACGCATCCCAATAAATAACATCTCTCGCGATCAATAAGTATATACATGTACACATATATGCCCTGCGTGTACGGGTATACATATGTGTGCGTGTGTCTGTGTGTACTTTGGGAGCGACTGATGCGGCCCTCTCTCTCTCTCTCGAAATAGCAAATAGAAAATTCCAGTAGCCGCCGGGACGGACAAGCGAAGAGAGACGGCTGCTGCAGAAGAAGAAGCGCACGCCAGAAGGAGCCCAGCCGTTAAGCAACGCGAAAGGGGATCAAAGACTGCGTGCCGCGCATTCACCCGACCAACACAAACACACGTGCCCGCACACACATGGACATACACACACACACACACACACACACACACGGGCAGCGAATACATCGCCGATTGTAAAGAGACGAGAGCCGAGTAGGTCGTATCTCAGGTATTCTTTCGACGCCGGACTACTCGGCACACGAGCGGTGAATGATTGCCCTCGAGCTCGCCTGACTTTTATTGTGCCAGCCCCAGATCGGTCTATTCTGCCCCGAGCGATATAGCTATTCCCTCTAGCCCCGGCCTGGAAAATGCATGGGTAACACACGTGCAGATGGGAAAATACCGATTTGTTCTTATCAATCTGCACTCCGTTCGCGCGAGAACTGAACACACCCGCAGGTTCCCCGACTTTTCCCGGAAAATATTCACGAAGACGATGGCTCCTGTTCGGTTCGATATGTGAACCCGAGAGTTTTCCATATTCCGCCGAGATGCGGGGAAAGTATTCAAGAGCATTTTAAATATCAACCAGTTTGTTTGTTTTTTCTTCTTGCATATAATTTTCATTGTGCATTTTGACAAGGCGGAAGATTTTCCCTTTTCAATTCCAAATACCGAATCACAACTCCGTCTCCTGGAAGAGTCGCGTATCACTATGAGTTTTAGCGTAGGCTATAATCGCATCTAGGAAAGACGAATTAATAATTTTGTGTAATTTATATTCAATTTAAATATCATGTTCTCGTGGATTAAAATTTAATGTTTCTCGAAGGTCAAGTCTAATGAAAACGTTCCGAAATACATTTTGAATAGAATAATTATTTTAAAGAAAGGACTTCGGAAAAAAAATCTTCTGACGGAATCGAGTTGTCGACATCTTGCACTCACTTCGCCCCTCCATAAAAAAATATCAACTGAACTGAATTTCAGAAATGAACAAATAATATCGGCATCAAAAGTTTTCTTTGTAAACACACTCATGTCAATAGTACAGAACTCAATATTTCATCTTGTGTCCTTATTATCCAGTAAAAGTATATGTATTCCACATCAAACGCTGCTAATGGACATTGTCTATATTTTACGAGTGAAGTTGGAAGCTTTTCAGGTTTTCATTGACAAACTTTATTTCGTTTGTATAAGAATATTGCGGACGTCATTGATGTCCAGCGGCAATTTACCCGGTAACAATGATGAATGCGTCGTACGCCACTTACGCATATGGCAATAATTACACGCTCCGTTCATTTTAGCTCGTTCGAAGATCAAAATAAAAATACATATTCATCAACGTCAAAACATTACGGCGAAAATACGTGTGTACCCAACGTGTAAAAGTTCGTGACGTTTATGTCAACTCGGCAACATGATTGATTGTAGTTGATTATTACTGAAACTCGCGTAAAGCTGTCAAATCACGCATTAGGATATGAATCACTCAATGTTTACGCAATAACGTTAGCTCGGTCTACGAGTCCTGTCAGAAAACACTTACACACACGCGCACACACACATGCACAGACACTCTGATATATTAACTTCTTTCATTAAGCCTACAGAACGAAGTCTGTAAGAAAATAAATTGAGTTGATGCATTGAATTGGGAATCATTTATCGTGAATGACTATTTATCTATACAATGTGAGTTTATATAGTGAAAAAATTCAGTATCAGATGGATCAAGGACAAAACTATATTACAATGATATCAGTGCATATTTACATATACATCCACACAAACACACACACACACACACACACACACACACACACACACACACACACACACACACACACACACACACACACACACACATGCGTACATTCATCACATACTTACTTACTCAGTTTTAAAATTTACAAGCGTATAAGACACTTGTAGTCTCAAGCAAGTGGAAAAAGACACTTGCTTGATATTACAACTTGTAATTTACAAGTGTCTCATACGCTCGTCATGTATGTGAGGATACAAGCAAGTTTCGTTGGGTGAAGAAGAAATGAATGAATGAGATGATGGATAATGACAGCTGAGACTGAGAGGTTGTAGTGGAATTCCAGATACATGCAAATAGTTATTTTTGTACCAAGAGCGTGAAGTGTAATTTTAGGCCCGCGGGTGATTGGATGGGCCCGATGAAAGGGCATACTATCACCGCTTACGAGGGTAAGTTGCACCCTATGCCCTCAAAGCGTACATGAAACTTTGTGAGATGGTTCCCTAATAGTTTATATTTCGATCGATAAAGTCTAACGTTTTGTTTTCTGGAAAATACTCTGTCGAATATATTGGACTTTAATCATAAATAGTATATCTGTATATAAAAAAGCCATGAATATAAATATAAATGTATGAAATCGAATAAATTCCGAAAGAAAAATGAAATACGCACAATGAATGTTTTTCAGCTATCAATGCATGCTACGGCATGATGATTGATGTTGAATTGACTCCGTATATGACGAAGGAAAGGTAGCAGAAGACTTTTAATTCTGAAATAATTGTACAATGAAAGTGACTTCAACAGGCTCATATAAGAGTAAGTATCGAGTTCAAATAATGATCCATGACGTTTTGAAAATAGATTTCATTTTACCGTTATTTAATTACATTAGTCTGCAGTAGCTTCATAACTCCCGTGCTGGAGAAATGTTGCACATCCGATCAGACCGGTGGTACTGGCGATCTTTTACTTATCACATTTATCTGCGAAAAGTAATCGTTTAAAATTTCTCTTTCTTCTTGATAATCATTGCATACCAAAGTACGATTGAAAATGGACTCATTTTGAAATTTCATTGAAAAGAATATTTGAAATAACGCAAGAAACTCGATCAAGATGATGCCAATTTAAATGAGAACGCACGCATACGCACACACACGCGCGCACATACACCATTATGCTTCTACGATGAAGATAATAGAATGCAGTTATTTTTTATTTTCATGAAATTTCAAAGTTGAGCATGAGTCTATCTTGATTTATGAATGGAACGAATAAGCGTCCGTTCATTCATTCGAAAATCGATCAATTATCCGTATGAAAACAAGATAATTCCTCACTCGTGAAGTTAAGATGAATCATGGACAGAGAAAAATATGTTGATTCTTAAATATTTGTACCCAATCGATATATTCGTACTTTTGATCATCTTGAAACGACGTTGAAAACTCTGATTATCAGCTGAGCTGTCAAAGATTGTACTTATAGGCTCAATTGCGAGAGGTGCATAAAGGCTCATCCAATAACTGAACATTCTTATCAATGTATCATAAGTTAGTCACTTATTCCCGCTTATCATTCAAGTTTTCAGTCTCTTTAGTCTCTCTTGTTTTGGCGCGGACTGTAAATCACGTGTAATCAACTCCCTTCATTTCTATGATACCGCGACAAACCGGCTGCGTGACAGTACAAAGAAACACTTTTCTACCGATTAAAATGATTCACTTGCTAACCAAGCAATATTGTACGCCCAAAAAACATCACAGATCATTCGCCGGCTAGAAAATACTAAGGATAGATGAGGTGAGATAAGGTGCACTCCACAAAAACTCACAAGTTTCACGCTTGGACAATTAAGCCCGAAAAATCCTTCAACGTCGCAGTTTAATCCCGTGTTTCGAGTAACGCTTCATCTATTCGCTATTGAATTGTCAGCCAGGAGGCCAACAAAGGGAAGCACCGTAGCTTCATCTCAATCGAGCCACCAGCCAAGCGTATATCGCCAACCACATCCCAATCGCATTTCTCAATGAGATATGCGACATATATATTTCCGAAGCCGAAGTATAAATTGTCCGGGCGCTCTAGCGCTCGAGTATCGATGTGTAACGGCGTAAAAGTCCGGAGATAAGTGTCGGGTAAAGAGAGTCATTTAGCCGGGCTAATCTAGCGTCGGCGGCCGATCGATCACGACCCATTTCATTGTCTAGCCCCGGCGCCGCCACCGCCGATAAATTATTGCTTCCGATAAATTGGTAAACAGTGCGCGCCGAGCCTGCTTTCGTGCCGATAGCTTCGTGCCGATCTCAATGCGCCGTGCGCGCCGCCAGTCGCAGCAGCCTCTTTCCTCGTTCGATTGATCTATGCACTGTCTACTGGCTATCATTCATGCGCGGCTGCTTCGATCTTTGATGTTACGTTTGAATTATGACGCTGATTGCCGATAGAATGAAGCCGCGCGTTCGCTCCGATGACGTTGTTTTTTTTGTCCATCGCCGAGTCAATTAATGAATCGTTACACGAGTTGAGACCGATGAGGGACGATAAGTGCTAGAAGATACATTTATATATATATATATATATATATAGATTATTTTGAAGCTTTTATTTGACTCACTCTTCATGACTGTTGATTTTTTTAACAAAGAGTCAACACGTTGCGATTGAAAATTTTGATACTCCATTTTGAATCAAAAATCTAGTTTTATCTTTGGTCACAAATAAAGGTTTCTGCAGAAGATATACAATAGGAATGGAAAAATATCTCATCCATGAGAAATAGATTTTAATTTCCAATTCAATCATCTGAAGAAGATGAGTGAGAAACATCTTTTATAAAAAAACGTACTAGGTATAGTAATTTCAAAAGTATTGGAATTTTTCCCCCGTTTTTTTTTACTGGCTGAAAACATGTATAATAAATCAGGATCTGTTTGAAAGAAGAATAAATATCTGTTGAATGATAAAATTTGGCTTGGAATAGATACATTTGTTAAAGTCGAAACTACCTCATCAAGTCGCTAACCATCTTTTAGTGTTATAAATTTATAGATACATAGGTCAGAGTTTGTGTTTTCAAAAGCCGAAGAAATTTCAACTCGTCAGGTCATTAAATTCGATTGCTCCAAACATGAATTTCTAATATGATCGCTGGGATAAAACATTCATCGCTAAGTATTAATTGAAAAAAGATCTTAGAGAATGTCCGACTGATACGTGATTAAGGGGTGAAATCACGCGAGTAATATACTAGATCTGATTTAATTACAACGTTCTCACGACTGCCAGGGGCAGCTAATCGAAGACGAAACGATCGTATAAAAGGGGAAAAAGCCGGAAAGGAGCAGCAGGTATATTTATATCTATACGATACTATATATATGAGCGGACGAAGATTAATTAAGCCGCGAAGTCGTCGCTCACAGGCGGGGCTGCCGAGGATAATCAATCCGCGTCGGACTCGGGTCATCAGGGAAGACATCAAGATACATAAGAAGGTCTTTGCGATTTTCGGCCTGTCCTACAGTCAGTCAGCCGTTGCCCCGCGCGCCTCTGCCCTAATGACGGGGCGTTAATTCGAGTGCGTTTGAAGGTGCAACGATTCGGGCCATCTGCTCGATTATACAGGAGCGCGCGAGGGAATAATTATCGCAGCGGCGATGGGCCGGCTCGTCATCCTCCCGATTCCTCGTAATTGTTATTCCTCGCGCGAGCTAGACAATCAACGCGAGGAAAAAGACCGAGAGCACAAAGGAGGCACACTCGAAAACATCGTAAATCTAAATATCAAGCGAGTTTCACGGGTATATACACATACACGTACGCGCTACACACACTATGTAGAGGCTGCCATTAACATATTGAAAGAAATGGTCGGTCGGCATTTTTCGCGCTCAATTAGCATTCGAAAAGCGTCCGTTTCGCACAGTACAGTAGCACATGTTTTGAAGCTAAAATTAATTCCGCGCGGCCGTCCAAATGTGGACCAAAAAAGGGGGTGACAAATGTATCCGACACTTAATACGCAAGTCAGCTCCGTCTCCGAGAACGAGGGAGAGGAGAGCGGGAAGATAAAGAGGAAAGAATGGCGGAGCTAGCGCGCGGCGGCCGCGGCGCCACACCGGTATAGCATGCGCGCGCGGTCATCGCCGTTCAGCTTGTCATGTGTAATCTTGCATCAGAGCTCGAATAATTCATTCTGACTTTTGTTTCTTGCTCTAGCCTCCTCTCCTTCCTCCCCTGTCTCGCGCTCGTACAACATTGTGCTCGTTGTGAAAATTGTGCGGCGCCTTTGATTCTTTTCATTAGCCGCGAGTCGCCGTGGTGCATTTGATAACCCAAATCTCCTATCGGGTGCGCTGATTAATTCAACTAGGCCAATAAACGCTAGATTATTTACCCGGCGAATTTAATGCGATTGGCGATCTGTTCCCCTTTTGAAAGAGATAAATTTGAATTTCATTCCGTTTCGGTTCTGGAGTTTTTCAATGCGCGTCGGGCTATCTAACGAAAATGTTCTTTCGAATTGAATGAAATCTACAGTATGGTGAAGCAAATTCTGCTCTGTATAGCGTCGATCGGATTTCCGCTTTGCAGGATCAACCTTTCAATTCAACATTTCATCTACTTGATACAACAAGTATTCGATATTGAGATTTCATCAGGGAAGAGGGTTATACATGATGTGTAGCGTAAACAATTTAACGTGAAATCAGCGATTCCTCACGTTTCATGAGGTTAGGGGCAAAACATGACTTGATGGAGCCGAACCGATTCCAGATTCAGATTCGGCAACCTAGAGAACGTATATAGGGAAAGCCTGCTCTGCATGGTTTTTGAAGCTGACAATTATTTTTTGTGGAGCTTTGTTATTCATCGAATAGTATTTTGTACAACGTCAAATCAACATGACTTCTGGAAGGTATTTAAAATATAAAATTTCCCATCATCATCACACGTACGATATTGAACTCCTGTGTACGAGAGGTTTAGATTACTTGGTGGCAATACCACGACATATTCACAATAACCACTTGAGTTATTCGAGATATTTGTCCGAATCCCGCAACACCGCGATAATGAGCCGGTGGAGGAGCGGGAATCATCAAGTGTTCCAGAACCGCTATGGCTCTGCTACTATCGCGAACGCGATTCCGTTTTAATAAATATTCGCGATTCATTATACTGTTCCGAACGAGAACGAGTCGCACACGACTCATTAAACTTATTATCCGTGATTTTTCTCTGGTGTAATTTACAACTGCGCCGCGGCCGGCTGCGTATCTCTCGCCAACGGCCTAACCTGAAATTAAGTTGTATCGTCTTAATGAACCAATTCATTTCGCGCATGGAACAGCTCTCGCGGGCCGAGCTCCGAAAGAAACTCGCGCGACTATCTCATGATTCACGTGTACAGGCTGGCCGCCGCTCAACAATCGCACCTCGATTTATCGTCTCGAGCCGAAAAAAAGAGCCGGACGATTTGAAACGACCGCGCGCCGTGGCGCACTAATTAAATTCACGAGGGGTCGATTGATCGGCGCCCGGCCGAGTGCTGCAGCGGGAAGGAGGCCAACAAACGTCGATGTCTGCGCGCGAGAGCGAAGATGACGAAGAAGCAAAGCCAGCGGCTTGTGTCGCGCATCCTCGTGCGCGCAAGCGTTGCGACAGCCGTCAGCGCGACGCGTATCCATCATCGTTTAACGGCCGCCCGGCTGTCAGCGGCGGACGCCAAGATACGCGCCCACGGCTATTTATATATCGAGAGAGCGGATTCCCCGGCGCGAGCAGCCGATACGACGAGCCGCGGGGCCCGATATGTATGTGTATCCTCGCGGATTTCACGTACACGCTTGATCGATTGGCCCTATATTGCCGATACGAGCGTGTCTCGTATCGAGCAGACTCGACGAGCTGTTGTGCCGATCAAAATCGTTCGACGAATCTCGTGGGCATATCTGCAAAAATAGACTGCTGAGCGAGTTGAAGCTCGGCGATGTTTCGCATCAGTGTAGTTAAGAATTCAGCGAGAAACTCTCCATCGATCCTTATTGATCCACACACAGACAATTTGCACCTCTTTGTAAACGTGTGAGTACGAGTTTTTTGGCGTCTTGTCGACGTTGGAAGATTCCATTAGTTCACCGAGATAGAATTATTACTATCCATGAGTTCAGTTTTGACTGAGAGAAACATCCCAAATATATTAACTTAACAATTCTTCCTTCGTGTCGTGTTGAAGGGTATATTAATCGGGTAATTGGAAGTTAATCATCGTATCATCATTAGACCGGGACAATGCACTCATTTAAGACAATGTACCGTGGAAATTCAATGCTTTTGACAGTAAATAGTCAATTTCACTGATAATATCCCCGATGCGACGTTTGTTTGTTAAAGTTATATTGTGGTCTTAAACGGGATTCATTTGTTTGCCGGTATGGCTAAAATAGGGTGATCTCATCAGACATCGATTAATATTGGAACATGTGGATTCGGACGGTCGTCATCCGTTGAATGAAAAAAAAAACGATTGCAGTTCTATTCCGGGACCAGATGAAAGTCTGAAAGCTGTCATTAATATTTAAATGAAGCCATTTTGAAATATTGTAATAGAAGCTATTTATAATGTCACCCGAATTTAGCTTCATTCCAGCGTCATAAATTATTACTTCATTCGAGTCTGAAACAAATCTCGTTTGAATCTCTTTGGCTAAACTCCCATCATTACGGCTCGGGTAAATGGATCGTATATCATATTATTATCCACTCCAGATGAAAATGATTAATTCGTACCTGCACCTAGATATAAAATATCACTCGATTCGTAATGAGCTATAGATAAAAATAAAACGATCTGCCACAGTACGAGACTATGATATCTCGCAGTGGAAATATTCTAGCAGTATAGTTTTCCGTTAACAACTATTCTGATGACGAATGAAATAACCTGAAGCAAATACGTTGGCATCAGTTTAATCAATTATCTTTTTTTTTTATATCTCCGAAAGCCAGAGATAATATGAGATATAATTCTAAGAAAGACTATTCATTTTCAAGAATAGTCCGATTTTTAAGCTTTTAAACAAAATCCGACAGACGAATTTTTTATCGAAACAATCAATATTATGTTAATTAAATAATCAAATACGTAAAGTAATTTCGATTGGGACCAACTATCTTACTTTATTTTCTTACGATTTTCTTTAGCTTCACTATGGTGTCTGCATGTCTGCCAGCAGCGGGAAGGTTGGATTCTCACTCACTTCAAATATAATCGAGTGATGCGAATTATATTTCTATCTCCTTACACAAAATCGTATTTCAACAAAAAATATTTTTGTTACAATTTGTGAAAATACCATACAACCAAGTGGAGCAGCACCGAAGCCGCTCAACGTCATCGGAAGTACAAACCCACGTCTCCATTATACCCACCGGACAAATTCGTCCGTTCGATCCAACGTGTCGGCGTCTCGCTCGAGATAACTCGAGCCGTCGGGGGTGGTCGCGCGCGAGCGGCGGGGGGAGCCCGGCAGCCACCCGTGCCGTCGGTTTCGCGGCACACAGCTTGAGTCGCGTGTGCTGGGGGTAGAGTAAAAAGGCCCGCGCGGGTCGACTCGCAATTACGCCGCTCTCAGTCGGATATTGACGCGCGAGCTCGAATAATAAGATAAATGGAGGCCGGGTGAGCCAGCAAAACACGCTTAGCTCTCATCGAGGCTGGGGTAATTTGCGAGCGCGCGCCAGCTCATCCAAGGCTGCTCGCGGCGCGCGTCGACGGGGCGTCGTCCCCGGACGCACAGTGTCACCCGATCATCGACGTGGGCGGACGTGTTTTTGTGCCCGGGGCTTACAGGGGGAGGAGGTTTTTCCCGAAACGACCAAGGTCGATTTGTTTGGCGTTCAGGTGAAAACGTGAATGGCGCGCTGTATATAGGTGGCTCGCGCGTGCCCCGTTGCCTGGGCCTTTCTGCTTTGACGCGCTGCGCTGACTCGGGCTTTTTGACGCTGCGTTTGTCGGTCAGCCGGGTGAAGATATTGTGAGCGGCTCGTCGCCGATTCCCCAAGCAAACATCTCGGCTCTCCGTCGGCCATTCGGTCGATGCGCGCCATACACTCCTCTGGCATTCCGCTCGAGCCTCGGGTGAAGCCTCCCGGAGGCAACAGCTGCGAGCTTTTTCCAACGTGATAATTAGCGCGTGTTAGGAGGGCCCGGTAGAACGAGGCATTTTCGAACGGATCGAAATATAAAGTATTCACTTGCTGCACGCGGATCGAATCAATCACAATCGAGCCAGTATAGCAACATTCAACGCTGTCGTCGGTCTGAAGTTTTCATCTCGTATTCTCACGATCGCTGCGGTCGCTTATACGTTGAGTTTCGGACGAGAGAGAAAACTGCGCGCCCCGAGAGAAACCGCCAATTTGTCTAAACTCGGCCGGGACATCATTAGCATACACACCTGCAGCCGGGAGCAGGCCGCAGAGCTCAAATTCTCCGGATTTCATAAATTTCTCGCTGCGCGGCTCTCACGTCTCAATATAGTACGTACAGTAGTCGCTAATCTGGCGGATCGTAAAGCGCGGCTCTCCGTCCCCAGCTCCAGTTGTGCGCGCGCGTGTATATACGTCGGCCCCGCGCGCGCAATAAATCTCGACTGATGGGCGCGCAGGGCAAGGGAGAAGAGAAAAAAAAGAGCTTGTTTGTAGAAAAACCCCGCGGCCGGCCGGTCCATTGTGGCCGTCCTTGTGTGCGACGCGGGGAAAGCCCCCCCCAACAATGCGGCCTCCATATATTTCGGTCGTCCGCAGAGATCAATCGCCGGGGATGAAGTGCGCGCGCGAGCGGCATAAAGATAGCGCCGCGGGGCTCTCGAGTTGGGTCCTGCGGCGCGCGCGCGCGCGAGACCCACCGACCCACCGACCTACCGGAGCTTGCGCTTTCTAACCTAGTGCAGCCCTCGCCTGGGAGGTCCTCCGGCTCGCGCGAACCTATATTGGCCGGTACTTGCGTCGCTACGTGTATACATGGATAACCGTTGGGGTCCCCGTGCGAGCAGGGGAGCCCTTCCGCGCTCGTGTCCTGCTGCTCGAACTTTTTAACCGAGGCCCTCACTACGTGAGAGTTAGTGTCACTCCGCGCGCGCGTTGCGTATACGACGAGCTGTGGCTCCATTATGTCGACAGCCTTCCTCTAGTTTCTCTTTCAAACGATTTTGCTGATCCTCTGTACGGTATTCGACACGCGTTATCCTTGATTTTTAAAAAATCACCTTGGCATTGACCCCGCGGCCCCTCCT
This sequence comes from Aphelinus atriplicis, assembly GCA_020882685.1. Taxonomy (NCBI): domain Eukaryota; kingdom Metazoa; phylum Arthropoda; class Insecta; order Hymenoptera; family Aphelinidae; genus Aphelinus; species Aphelinus atriplicis. Next base: position 1,432,861 of record JAJGQD010000011.1, read on the forward strand.
TGCCGTTTGACTCGGTTTCTCCAACACTAAGGATACGAGAACTCGTGTAGCCGGATCGATTCCTGATTTCTAAATTTCAAATAGTCATAATTTACTATTTGATAGTATATACAGTTTGCTAATAAAGATTGTATAACTGATAGATGTGAATATTCACTTGATTCAATGATAACCCACCTTTTTTTCGCAACATAATAGTGATCATTCGATATACGAAATAAAGACTTTGCTTAATTTATCAATTATATTTTACTTATTAAAAGGGCATTGTCTGTTATCAGTCAGTGATGCCGTCAGTTATCCACGAGATTACAATGGTATATTATGGTTTATGCCATTATTAATATACAATGGTATATTAATAATGAATTGAAGTAGATGGAACAACCTTATACGTTTGTATTCATTGAAAACGACGAGCGGGTAAGTTTCCGAAATCGGACAATAATGATCCAGACGTCAGCCGGGGGTCGGCTGCAAACTGAGTCAGCAGTGTGGACGCAGTTGCGCGCGTGGCGCGAGAGATCAGCAGGTCGCGCGGCGGAGACTTTCTCCGGCGGGCGCACAAGGCGACCGCCGGCGAGGAAAACACCCGATTGACTCGGAGGCCGAGCTGGATTGTCGACTGACCAACAGAGCGAGTGCGGCCTTGCTCTGGCGCGGCCCAGAGAGACGTACACGGGCCCGTTGTATGCGGGGCCTCGCGGCGCGGGGTACCGGCGTGATTTACGCGTCGAAAAGCTCGCGGGAGGCTGCGGCGTGCGCATCTTCTCCGCGGAAAGCGCACAGGCGGGGGTCGTCGTCGCGAGCCCGGAAAACCGGACGCTGCTTCCCCTGCATCCCCCGTGTACACGCGCGCGCGCGCAACGAACAAAGCCCGACTGCTAATGCGCCTGTCTGCTCTCTCTCTCTCTCGCTGGCTCGTGGTGCGCATCTGCGCGCCGAGAGACCGGAGAGATTTGCCCCACTGATAAAGTCGAGCGCGAGGCGTTGTGCGGTTGGCGGATAACGATCGGGCCCCGGCGCAATCAAGGAAAAAAAGAGAAAAAAAACTGATGCGCGCAGCTCTCGGATTCCGGAGCCCGATAAGCGCGCCCAGCACGTATACGTATATATATATTGTTTTACGCTCGCATCGCCGCCACCGCTGCTTATCAATATTCTCGCGAGGAGTTGGGCCCTTTGTTTTGTTACACCCTTCGCTCGCGATCGTGTCGCCGCTCGGCTAATGCGCATTTGATAAATCATGGCCGCTGTGGAACTGCACGCGATTGATATGTATGCACTTGATTGCACCGGATACACTCGCGCATCGCGCACCCCCGTATACATCGCTCCGTTCAAATTCAAATTCGTATACGTTCGGCTCGTTGAAGCTCCAGAGGGGATTTCCCAATATTCGCTTCTTCGTCTCTCGATTCGCCGTCGATCGAGTCGTCGCATGTACGGACATACTTACTTACACTCGAGTATTCTCGCGAGGACAGAGGCTTGTTGCCGATGCGCGACACGCTCGACCCGGTGGCAATGAGTCGAGGAGAAAAAATTTTTCGAAAAGCAGAATCATTAGTGGCCCGCTAAGGCCGGGCCCCTCGACCGTGCCGGTCTCATCGTCCATTCCGCGAGCGGCCCGACCCAGAAAGCTATGTATACGCGAACACGAGGACCCGCGCACCGAGTTACGCGGAACAGGACGCGCGCCTCTGCCGGTTATTCCCCCCGCCCCATGCCACGTTTTTTTGTTTCCTCTCTTTTTCGTGCGCGCGTATAACCTCGAGTCGGCCGCACACAATACCGGCTCCTGTACATATACATACACGTATGCGCACACGCGCGCGTCTTTCGGCCGTTCCGACGAGTCATTGCGCCGCATATGTGTGTGCCTATACACACTCTGGAGATGGACCCATAAATCATCCGGGTGTTTTTACGTGTTTGACCGGGGCCCGCGCGTCATTAAGCGCAACTTTCACGCTCGCCCGACACTTTCGCACTCTCGCGAATTCCTAATTTATCGCCGAGCGCGCGCGAGACTTCCTTTGTGCGGCCTCCACGCGAGCACAGGGCCCTTTTTGTCCTCGAGCCCCGGAGGCCCGTGCATTCAGAGTGAGCTCGAAATAGGGTGAGACGCCAAGAGCGCGAAATGAAAAGAGGGGACTTGTCTTTTCCTGAATGTACACGGCTCTGGATTTGTGAGGGTTTGCGTTTTTTTTTCTTTGGATTTTATTAAATTTGTTATGTAGTGTAAGGTGTCACCGAATTCGGGTGGGATACCTGTAGAGTATAAGGCAATTTGAAATGCCTGCGTTTGAAAGCTGACACTTGAAAAATATACTGTTGGCTTCGAATTCCTGAAAATAAAAAAATTAATATGCTCTGTATATCTTGATATTATTGATTATTGATATTATTGATATTATTGATATTATTGATATTCCTACAATCTATTTGAATTATATTCGAATTCATATCCTAAAGAAGTGGCTTCGTGAGAAACTTGTCTGTAATGTTCAGACGAACAATTGTAACATGATGTTTAATATGCAATATTTCTCTGTAATACCTTGATACTCAAGGCTTAATTGTAGGACATTTTTCATTAACAATTATTCAAAAAATTTCCAAGAGAAATAAGTCAGTCCTCGATGAGCTCTCGTGCTAGTCACTCGTGAACCATTAGACCAATAAAACACTCCTTGAATCTATACTTCAATTTCATCTATTTGAAAAGACATAATTTCTTCGAGTTAGTATTCGCGAAAACGTGCCTTCTTGTTGGCGCACAAAATATATACAACATATCGACGTGTCTTACGAAGAAAGACACATAACTGAATCTGTCCGCGAAGAAAGACACATATCCGAATCTGTCCGCGAAGAAAGACACAACTCGCAATCTAGCCACGAAGAAAGACACAACTCGCAATCTGTCCACGAAGAAAGACAAATGTCGGAATTATTCTCCCGCGAATATTAACGAAAAAAGAGTTTAAACTGTAGAAAAGCTTGTTTTTTTTGTCAATGATAAACTACTGATTCTAAGCTTTCATTCCATATATTTTTTACGTCGGAAAATTGTGGGATGTGCGCCATGTATCCTTTTTGCGGACAGACGCGAGTTGTGTCTTTCTTCGTGGCTAGATTGCGAGTTGTGTCTTTTTTCGCGGCTAGATTGCGAGTTGTGTCTTTCTTCGCGGACAAATTGAGATGTGTCTTTCTTCTCGGACAGTTTGAGATGTGTCTTTCTTCGTAAGACACATCGATATTATATTACACGCTTGCATCCAGCTCGGGTCAATATAATTTTTCTTTAAAAACGGTTGTGACTTTATGAAAACGGAGAATAAACTGTTTCAAAACAGACTATTTCTGAAAAGGAATAATTTACCAACACATTCAGACTTAATACTTTATATACATAACATAGCGACACGCAGATGCTGCTGTTGTTATAATTTGTTAATTAAATTTTTGGAACCAGTATAAACTCAATGAATCAATTGCGGCAATGAAGCAGATCATCGTTTATATTAGACATCTTGATTATATTAGAGTGAATACTTTATGCGCATAATTATACTTTTCATGTATATAGTTTCTTTACAGGATTGTTTGTAAAGGTCTATACAGTGTTTGAAAATGTATTGTACAATCGGAGAATCCGATTTCGTTATCAACTGCTTTGAGCACAATGGACCTCATTGTTTTAAAAATAGAATAATTATTTAGAGTGCTTGTTAAATCCAACTTTGCTGCGGTTCGGAGCTACTTTTTTCCCAACCTCGCGTTCAAAATATGACAAGTTTTGCACGAATCTATGTTTAAGCATACACACGGAATATCACCCTGCAACAAATCATTCATCCATTAAAAGCGACGGGGATGCGTGGATGTATACTCGCACGCGTGTATGCACACAGAGAAACGTGCCAATAAAAAGTATGCTTTATGGTTTTCGGTCATTCACCAGATGTAGCGCGAGTTAATGCTTATATAGAGACAACGCATATTATGTCGGAGGAAGTGGATAAGCTACTCGCTTAGCTGAGCTGAGTGTGCAAAAAGCACATATTTTACGAGACAAGAATATACCCAAGGCCGGCAAGGCCTTTCCGCAAATGAATAATACGCGCGAGTGTAATAAACCGCCGGGCGCAAGGTTCTTTGTCATTAACATCTCTCCGCGGGCTATGAAACTGAGTGTTGTAGAAGCTATCGTAAAATTTATACTCTATTTTATGGTTGCACTATTTATTCCATTGCCCCGAGCTACGATACATTATGTGGCATTAACCGTGGCTACCACGCAACTCGATGAAGAAAAAAAGCTCAAATCGACTCGTCACACGATATGTAACGCTCTTCGATTACGACGGCTATTTTCAAGCTGACCGATTCTGCTGCCGGTACATAAAATAAATTACAACGATTGCTCACCGGGATTTTCAAGGTTCAAATAGACCTCCCCGTGAATCTTGACTTTGCGAAGATGACTCGATCGCAACGTGTCAATATAAATTTCACGAAATACTTACATGCGAGGAAGTATAAATCAATCGGTTGGCTGTCTCGATGGAATCTTGTTTCAGTGATATTTCCATGAACAAATTAATTTTCCTCGAAGCGTTATAACTTCTTGAAAAAAACCCACTGACGATGTATTGGCCGAGAGCCGCCTCTCAATTTGTTTGCCAAATAATTATGCATGATACATTACTACTATTCGCTTGAGCTCTGTCAGTTCGATGGAATCGTTTGCATAGCTAGAGTCTCGTGTCTACGTGTATGTACTTATATTGCATTGATTTCATTTCCCATGCCGTACGTCAAACAATGTTTCGTCCAGTTATACACCCCAATTAATTCAAAATTTCAAACAGGGACTTCAAACAGGGACTAAAATTTTATAAAATACTCGTATTATCATATTATCGTGTTGGTTAAACGATGGAACTAAGTAGATGAAACTTCAAAGGAACAAGAAAAACTCTTTTCGACGAAATATTGTTGTTAGAAAATTAGATATTCTCAACTAAAAAAATGTTCGATAATTGTTTCTGATCTCCCTCATTCTTCATCCGATCCGGATAGAAATCTGCAGAGTAACATTGAATTCGCGAAACAACATTTCGCCGGAAAAATCTTTTCTTGTAACTATGTCAAGAGTATTTCACAAAATTCTGAGACTATCTGGCGGAACGTCCTCATACTTAATAGCTGCATCGTTTGTTCGCCGAGCGCCGGATGCCCGAGCGCTCGTCCGGGCACTTCGCCCTCCGAAACAGAGCCCGCGAATCGAGCGTAAAACGCGATGTTTTCAAAACGCCAGGCTCGCGAGAGTGCGCAGTCATCCGCGGGGGCCAGGAGGAGGTGCACATCAGGATCGAGGAAGATGCGGAAAGGAGGGAGGAATGCTCGCGTCGGGCGTATATAATCACGAGAGCGAAACTTAACAAACGCTCGAGTGCGCGCGCGGGAACGGCGGGCACAAAACCGACACGCGGCGATGGCACGTCCGCGCCGCCGACGGAAGATTACATGTATATACACGAGGGTATACTCGAAGGCGCGCATACACGGCGCGTGAGTAACGCCCCGAGTAATATTACGATGACAGTAATTGGCGCTTTGATCAATGTGGCCCCGACAGCCGGCCCCGTCACGCCATCGGCTCCTTCTGCCCGCGTTATTCTCGCTTTGCCGTCTCGTCCCCGCCGCCCCCGGCACTTCGCTCTCAGCTGCGCGCCATGCCTTTAACGTCTCGAGCAAACTCGACGCGCTCCCCCAGACGCGAGCGCGAATTTTTACTCTTTATCTCGCTGCCGCCGCGGCTTATACGCGCGTACGTGCGGTGCGTTTGTCGGATTCCCCCGCCGCGGGAGGCGCGTCCGTGGATGGGCGCGTACCACGGCAGCCGGCCGCTCTCCTCCGGTGTATACACACACACACACGCGGCTTGTATATTTTATTGGCTCGCGCGCGCGCGGCTGAGCGTTTCTATACATATTTAGCAGCGTTGAACGGCTCACGTGTGTACGTACGCGCTTTTTTTCTTTGTCACCCCCTCGAGAGCTTTTGCACACCGGTGCGTGTCGCGCGCGCGAGCTCCTTTCATTGAGACGTCACGCGGAATCAACTTGGCTTGGCCAATGTATCGTATATACTTTTGCTCCGTGTCGCGTCCAATTTCGTTTCTCGAATATATGGGCGAATTGGATTATGCCAACTGCGGGCTTCGCGTAGATATTTTTCCGTGGATATGCAATGACGTATTGTACTACGATCGGAGTGTATAACTGCCAATTAGCATTGACAAAAATCGAATGTTTTTTTCCTCAAAAAGTGTGTGAGAATTAAAAACAAAATAAATGTGAGATGAGAGTGAATGTGCACAAGAAACAAGACAGACAGCGTAGCAGAGACGGAGCAAAAGCTAACTTCGAAATGTGTATGTTCTAACGTTATTCATTACTCATGTTGCAACGTATCGATTTATCGTTGGGTACAGACCATCCTGTACCGAATTTTTCCTCGAAAGGTTCGTTTGCTTTTTTTCTTCTCAACGGGAAAAAAATGCCCGTCTCATGTAAGAAATAATCGATCGCGAACTTTCAATTCTCTGAAAGAAAACAAATCGCGAACCGATAACTCTTGCGGTAGAGGAGCTTTTCAACATTCGAAGCCACAATTCATATTAAGGACTTTATCCGCAATTACGTCGCCTTGGCCAAATGACGAATCGTAACCGATTATTCGAACGGGTTATTCCGTGCCATGTAACGCGGGGCCATCGCGCCGAGTGAGAGTCGTCTGAATCTCGGCCCGCGCCTGACGGGATGCAGTTAATAAATTAGGAGCGATCCCAAGCAGCCGCAGCATTTGTGGTATTCTCGCGCTGATGCGGATCGAATCAGGCCGGCGATCTCTCTCCTCTCTCTCTCTCTGTCTCTTTCTCATCCTTTTTTACCCCTCGCGAATTCCACTCATGCGGCAGCGCGACGCTCGGCTGACTTATCGATGCGCGCACCCCTTTTTTGCTCGCTCGCGCGCCCCTCGCCGGGGCATTTTTGCTGCGGCCGCAGCGGGTCCCCTCGTTAATTGCGCATTTATCTTTTGTAATTATGAGCCGCGCGTGAGTGATATCACGGGCAGAGGCTCGCGCGAGCGCTGCAACGTCGCCCGAGTTGCTTTAATATCTTCATTAATTTGCACATTTGAGTTGTGCTCGCGCGCGCGCGCATGGCAAACGTCGCCCCGATACAGATTCGCCAAATTGATAAGTCAGCTCTCTCGCGGGGCCGCGCAGCCGCGCTCCGATTATAAATTGGCGGATTTACACGGCTCATTCAGATTATCAGTGTGATTAACGAGTTCCCTCGCAAATTATAGATTGAAAGCCCGAGTGAATTGCAGCCCGTCACATTCGCGATCTTATCTCGCGCGCGTGCGCGCTGCGCACTCGAGTTTCGTGCGAGGGACATTATACAAAGTTAAATTTGTACTTACGCGCGCGCGCACCGAACGAGCCGAGCGCTCGCCGAGCGACGTGAATAAACTCTATGGTGGCCATGTGAGAATTTTAATGGCGAAATTGCCAAGGCTCTTGGGGTAATCATTTTAAAGATATAGAATTTCGATTGTTATACGGCCGCGACTGGGTTAGCGCCGCGGATCCTACGAGAATTATCGAATTACCACCGACCGGAAACAACTTTACAGTCATTGGATATATATTGTATGTATGTATATGACGAAATGATCAGATTTAGAGTTTGGCAATTGAGGACTTGGCTTCTCGTATTGTTTCACCTGCGGTTAATACAGATCTATACTGAGGGTATATTCGTACGTGTGTTCGACCAATTAATTCTAAAATTCTCAAGTAATACCTACTCGCTATTAATCCTTCCTCAGAATATTGAAATCTCGTAATAAGTATTCGAAATTGATTCGAATTAGAAAACATCTCATGCTCTTCCATATGCGTATATGGTGAAGTGGAACTCAATTTTACATTCAATACTTTTTCTGCGCTTTTGTTAGGATGGGCGAAAGTTTGCGAATGGATTTCAGGTAAATACAATATTTTTTCTTATAAGAGCTCGCAAAACGGGCTTTTAAGAAACGCACTTGTGTGTGAAATGCCGTTTCACGCGCCAAACAAGGTATAGTGTTTTTATTTAATAAATTTCATGGTCCCAAGAAAAATATAGTCAATGAAAAAATTGATTTCAAGTCGTTCGCACGAGAACTGTATGTGATCATAAAGAGCCTCGTTTTCGATTTTTCTCCGTCAACTGTCCAAAATTCGAAATATCAATCGAACCCTCATTAAAGACGTCGACCAAATAAACGTAAATGTCGAAAGAATATAACCGACTCTGTTGCCGAGCACCACCTGTCCAGCCCTGTCATCGGTTTAATTGCGCATTCATTTCAAACAATCCGAGAGGCTCGCAGTGCCCGCACCTCTTGGCACCAGGATGCATCGCGCGACCGAACGCGCGCTCTTCTCGAGCCGCGCCCGCAGTTGTTCGCGCCTGTACGCTCGCCGCTGTTAATCGGGGCATGCATAAATATCCCGAGAGCAGCAGGGAATTGAGTGAGCCGCGCGATGCGGCCCCGCGAGGTGCCACATGCGCGCGGCTCGTTTGGTTTAATTGGTCGTTGGCAGCGGTCCGTTTACGAGGCTCCGAGGGCGTCCGTCCGTCGGCCGCTTTGGTATATCTGTCTGTCGGCCTGTCCGGCTCGTTTATGCGCGCGAGCCTCGGCCGCTCTGGAAAAGGGGAGAAAGGCCCTCGCCGCGCCTCTTCCCCACTCGCGGACGAGACAGCCGACGACAGCTGACGAGAGATGACGAGCGGCCAACCGGGAACATCCTTCGTGCCCCTACACACACCCAGCCTCCGCGTCAAGTCGATATCGCGTCGAATTTTAATAGGGTCTTGCTCGAGCAAAGCAATAATATTCGAGCCCGCACCCCCAGGATATACCTGTTGGCTTATTTCGGATTCTCAATTTACATGGGACTCTCGGTCCGTTTGTTCCTATAAACGCCGCGAGCTTTTGGATCCACTCCAATTTCGTTGATTCGGCTGTTCCAGCGCCCTGTTAATACTAGTCGAATATGGCGATCGAGCCTCGTATACGACAATTATGCGCTCGATATAGTCGGCGAGAATAACCGACAAATCCCCCGCGAACGAATGAAAAATCATTTCTGGAGCCGGTATAACCCGGAGCACATGTAAACATCACGCGGATATACGTCGCGTCTAAATTTCGCCGTTCCATTCAGCCTTACGCAGCCATGAAGTGACTCGGGGGAGGCGGAGGGAAAACGATGTGTCAAGCCGAGCAGACGACGGCGGCCACGCCGGGGGGGAAAAGTGTGATTAAGCGGTATAGGTATACACGTATAACGTCTCGCTCTCGGGCCGACATCAATAGCATATCCCGAGTTTTCTCTCTCTCTCTCCCTCGAGCGCACTAACTCGAGTCGAGGCTTTAATATCGGGCGGCGCGAGAGATAGCCGCGCGCCGAGCAATAAATGGCCGTCAAGTAAATCAGGATGGAGCGCCATGCGGAGGAACGGCGCGTAATGGGCGTATTAAGTGAATAACTCACGCGCTCGCGCGCGCACCAGCATCTTCTCGCGTGCGCGCCCCGGTCGAGAGGAGATAGCGACGCGACGGCGGCGGCGGTGGCATCAAACACAGCGCGCCGCGCGAGTTAAGTGCGCTCTTTGCGCGTGACGCATTGCCAACCTAATTCCGAGCGCCCCCCGGCTCCGATGTTCGCCGAGAGAGTGCACTGGACTTTCGATTTCTGATATGTAGCTCTCCGACGAGACGCGCTTCGTTTATCCCCAGGGCCGGTAAAGATTTTTCACGGACGCGCAGCTGTGTAGCCCGCCGGGGGGACGGATTAAACCCGATCGATATACGAGCTTCCACGAGGAGAGCGAACATATCTGATTGACGATTTAATTTCGAAACTGTATACGGCGCGGCGCTAGACGATTTGTCCGTCGCTTGATTCCGCGGGGATTCGCGGGATCACGTTGGGTGTATAGCTCTTTCGAGGGGTAGGATCGAGGTCCATTGGTCAGAATCATTTTTCACCAAAGTCACTGCAACCGCAGATTACTCTCGGGTGGGATATCCTGATCTTGTGCGACTCCACAATCTTCAATAATAAAACTAAGGGAAAGTTAAAAATATAGGCTACTTCATTTCACCTCCGCAGGGCCACGATCTTTCTTTTGAATTTCTTTTAGCGAATTCGTTGTCCCCATAACCATCTTCAATTACTTCAGAATTCTCATACCCATATATGAAGCTTTTTCGTTTGTCCATCAACTTTGTGGTCTTATTTTTAACTCAAAATCCAGCCAGAAGCTCTTCTCGCCAAAAACAAATAGCACTTATATCCAAACCCTAAAGATATGTTTCCTCGCATTACTGGAAGCTACCTGTAGAGTTTCGAGACCTATAACGCTGCCTCGAGGCGGTAATATCAACTCTGAAGCTTTTTCACACCTATGCGAATGCTTCCACTGCCATTGCCAATCTACCGACAGCTGGTGTCTTTCATTGCTGAATTTTATAATGTGAATTTATTCAAAACTGCCTGATGAGATCAGTAAACCTTGCTGGCGAAACGTTGCAAAAACTAATCATGTGGTGTAGTTTGTGATTTTCTTTCTCCACTCAACATTGGATTGGCCCTGAAAGATCGACCATTCGTCTAATATTTAAACAATGGAGGGTGTTCTCGATAATATAAATGTATCAGCAATTTATCTGTATACCTCGACAATGTAAGAAATATTTGCATTCAATGGTAATTGTCTATTATCATTGTTTAATGTTATGTGTAACCAAGTGTTTTTTATTGAAATAAACATTTCAATAAAGACAAATGACAGTTTACGTCATGAAGTAGACATAATTTCACATGAATATTTCACTAGATTATAGTGTCAGACTGCCAGCATCTATATATAAAATATATAGTAGTATGTACACTTGTGATACTTGTTTAAAATGACTTTTATTGCTAGGATTTTTTCGATTTTGTGACTACATTCAGAGCCAAGCAGACCAGAAAGTTCATGGAAAAATGATGAAGCTTCACATCTCAAAATTTAAGTGGTAGTAAACGTCCCCACATATGCTGGTCATATTTAATCTGAAAAGTTTAAAAGTGCTATAAAAAATATTATCAACGAATTCGACCAAAAAAAATTGTGAAAAAAGGATGTTGTCCTGCATGCTGATTTGATGTGCATTAGCCCATATTTATGAATATCTATGAATTTTCATTCTAGATTTTGACAAAACTTAAATGGAAAAGAATAAACTATTTCTATACACTCCCAGAGAATGATCGGAATGAGCGATTTCACTTGGCACTTGAGTCAGAAATAAGTTGGATTCTTTCAAGCGTTGTAAAAATAAATTTATATTTCGAGAAATGTTTAAAATAATATTGCAAATCGTGCGTTAGGGAAAAATACCAGAAGAATATCATAGTATACTAAATAATATTCAAAATTTTCAAACCGTTACTTAGTATATTCTCTCGATAGTCGACCCTTGAATCTAGGTGAAACTAGTATGTGAACATTCGAAACGTTTCAATTGTAAAGCTTTAAATAGATCACAAAGGTTGTTTAATCACGATATTCCGTGTATATTTCAATATGAAATGTTATTGGCTATGAAAATGGGTGTGGAAGTAGGCCGACTTGCGGCTAAGCCATTACAGAACTGGTCAATAACTCACCTCGTCTATCCCCCCCGCGACGCAGCTGTATAGGTTGCGTTCAAAAAAATCTTCTTTGCTAATCTTATTTTCGGCTGTTCGAGCAAAGCATTCTATGATTTACACTCGTTCCTCGCGTGTATACCGAAGACGCCCAGAGTTATTGACTGGGAAAAATAAAATCGCTCTTACAACTGGTATAACAACACAATCAAACAAATGTATTTGTAGCCGACACGTCAGGCTGAAAAATCTCCGAAGCAATATGCGAACGAATTCGCCGCGTCTCGGCGCGTATAAACGGGATTCATAAATGTTCCCATACATTAGAGAGTAACTTACGATTGTTATATTTCAAAAAAGCTATTAATAGTCTTCGCACCCGGGATTAATATTTATGCGGCAGTTTATCACGGAAGTAGCACTGGTCGTGCACAGGCGCTCGCTTCAGAGAAGCTGTACCCGTAAAACATTCCCGAGCGAAGAGAGAGAGCCGGGCGAGTGTCGAAGCGGCTGTGGATAGATAAATTTTCGGAGAGGTTATAATCGTTGTCGCAAGATTGGTTCGGGTTTCCATTTCCAATTTTGAGAAAGAGGCAAAGGACGATAAAAGTCCCGAGAAAAAGCCGAGTCTCGGAACTGCTGCTGCTGCTGCTGCTGCTGGGGAGCGAGGCGCGCGCGCGCCCGCAAGCCCCAGAAAGAAGAAGCGAGAGGGAGAGGAAGGGACAGAGAGGAAACATATTTATAGCCGAGCGAGCTATTAAGATAATTTATCGAGGACATTACCGAACGAACGAGAACATTAATCTATTCTAGCTTCATAAAGTGAACTTTGCCGACGATTTTGTAGCCGCGCGCCAAACGAGCGATTCCCTCGTACCTCTTCGCTCTTTTGAGCGCCTCCTTCTCATCCTCCTCCTCCTGTACTCGCCCCCCCGCTGACATTTTTCCGCCATCCCTTCTCTCTTTCGTCAGCTCGGCGGCTCGCGAGCTTTCTCTCTATTTCGCGCGCTCATGTGCGCGCATTCGTAATTTATTGCACGTTGGATCTTTGAATACGAGCCTGGTAATACTATTTTATCATTCTCTCTCTTCCCTCCCCCCCTCCTTTTTCTCTCTGCCACTTTGTATCTGGAAACTGAGTAATGGGTTCCTTTAATAAGTACCTGTGAAATTATATATTCCCAGCTGGTTTTCTACGTCGAGCGAAAACAACGAGGATATATCCTCGTCTCTATTCTATTCGCGGAAAATATCAGTCGGATCGGATAAATCACTCGAAAGTGATGCTCAATTAAATGGAGATACTGTACAATCAAATAAATCAGTGCCAGCTCTATTGTGTAAGCCCATAACACAATGTGTTATTTCGACAGCTCAGTTAATTTTCTCAAATATCGCCAGTTGGCGTTTGACTGGCTCGTTAAATATACAAAGTCTCAGCGACTCGGCCGAGGAAGATGGATCGAACAAAAACGTCTTCATTTACTTGGCCTCGCTATCTATCAATTAATCTAACGTCTTTACACGAGCGGTGGACGAAGCCGCTAATAGCACAATGCAACATCTATCCGAGACATTACCTATACGAGGCAGATGGCTACAACTCCTCAAATTAGCTCGTAAATCCTTTCCGGCTTGATTGCCCTTCGGCCATCTCTTCGGCCATCTCTTACGTAATGCATTATACCTAACTCTCACCACTCGAGATCTTCAATGGATATCTAATTCAAATTTATCTCAGTTTCGGATGTATCTGACAATATTTACGATTCCTTCATTGGACGTACTGATCTGATGCTGGAAATTATCGGCGAGCTCAAACTAAATAAGCGTATTCAAGTCGGAAACATCAAAGTGTCGTCGAATAACGAAAAGTCTGAAATAATGACGTATTCTGAAAAGCCATTTCAATAGAATTCCATTAATTGAAAGTGGTATGTAAAAATAACTTGGATTGGCCAGATTCTCGGAAAAAACATCGATTTTCTTCACTGTTTTTAGCAATAACATTGCCTAAAGCATATGAGTGAGAATGAGGTCAGGCCCGTAATCAGTGATGACAAAAAACCCTAGAATGATCAGTACTGTCAAGATAACTAATCGACAAAAATAAATTGAAACGATAAGAAGAATTGGAATGATCACTATTTCCGACTCTGATTCAGCTTACCCCTTTCTTCTGGAATTTGAAATACAATTTTCTTTTCAAAGGTTTAGAGTTGTATAGGATAAAATCTTATTAACAAGGAAGCTCAATTTTGATGAAACTCTGCACGTACGTTTCTTTCTTGACAAAAACAAGTTTTAAACGTGGATATCAATTGCGTCGATTCTCCTGAGACAATATGGAATCGTGGAAACAAATCACTGGCAGAGTTTCATCAAAATGCATCCCTCGAATCTTCTCGTGAGTAATTTTTCATGGAAGTAATTGAAAACTGTCTGGAGTACTTCGGTCTGTGCATCCCTTCACGATACCCTGAAAACTAAAGCTCATTTTTATGTCGTCTATTGAGCTTTACTCATAAGTATTGTGTAATAAAGAATCAATGTAAAATGTCAAACAGCGTCCATCATTCTTATGAAAAATAAAATTTTCGTGAGTCACGGATCGACACCGATATATGCGTCCAAATAACAATATGAAGAGTCGTCTCAAGACATGCGTCAAGTTGAGTCGGCAAAATAATTTACAAGTAACAAATGAAATTCCGCGCCGTTGTCGTATGAATAATGAATCGAAGGGGAATCGGACGAGTAGCCTCGGAATCGCGATCGTCGGTAAATCTGCTGACGGAATGCCGGGAGACGAACGCTAACGAGCAGCCGAAAACCGCTGAATTCGGAAGAATAGAGGTCCCATTTTTGCGCCGCCGATGATCACCGACTTTTTGCTGCTATGGATTCCAGCTTCGAAGAATTTCGAGGGCAATGGTGGCCGAGCCAAGCGAAGAGAAAGGGCGGAATTTAACCAACTGGACCTGGATTGATGAATTGCATTAGCCGAAGGGAATCCGCGGAATCTCTTCGGCATTTCGACTGATTTTTACAAAGAATGGCTAATTATGAAAGGAATAAGTATCTTGGGACGCAACGCTCAAATATGTCGTTTGATATTGCTTTCTGACTTTTCCAACATTATTTCTTTATTCTGTACACATGGAACTTCCGGTGGAGAAACATGAAGAATCGCTAAGATAAAAGACAGCCACTAGTAACGAAAAAAAATAATTGGTATAAAAGTTTTGTTCAAAAATGTTTGTAATTTCATGAAAAACAGTGAAAGCAAATATTTCAATCACGTTCAATAAGGTAACATCTTGACATTAAAAGTAAATATTTTTTTATTTTTCCATGCATAACTAAGCAATAAGTATGATTTCAACGACTATAGTTTTCACAACGAGGCTCTTTTTGAGCACCCTGGTGGCATTAGTAGCATTAGTGGCATCAAATTGAGGTTCCTATAAAAATTGTACTATTTCATTTGTGAGATACTTTTTCATTACAAGAGAAAATCCGAATAGAGATGAAAATTCCAAATAAAGTCCAGCCACTTAAGAATTTCAATGCGATCAAAATAATCACAGAAACGTTACCCTTGCAATCTTGTACAATCTATTAGTTTCGAATAATATCTGGAACAGAAACACGGAATTTCAACATCTGAACAAAGCTCAAGAACAAGGTCCCCGAATTCTCTCACATAATTAAATCGTCTTTGATGAACTCTCGATTCATTTACATACACCCTAGATCAGTTACTTCTAGAATTTTAGTTAATTTGTACCATTAATATGCCTGGCTGATTTTAGAGACTTTCGTACCCCCGCCCTCCCCTCGTCCTCCCACGTGGCCTACCATAGCTCTTTGCACAACTCCTCTCCTCTCCATGGCTGAAACGTAGTGCTTTTTTATTGGAGGAATTGGGTCGATTTCAAATGAAAATAAGATGATGAAGTATTGTAAATATAGTGTACAAATATTTGTTTTCAAAATTATTTGATTCCAAATATTGGTTCGAATGGCGAAGTGAGCCAATTTTGTCTCCACACTTATTGATCGACAATTTTCGGGACAACCATTGTCTTTATACAAAGAAATTCGTGCCAAAGCTTATGTGTTTACAGTCGGGTACGTTCCCTTTATTGCTTCTCGTTACACGCGACATGTCAAAACTATTAGTCAAACAAAATAATCCGGTATTTGGCGCTTTAGTCGAGAAAATTATAAGATTCTCAGTTTGCTCGCAGTTTCGGTATCAAGCACGATAATAATTTGAAAAATGAATATTAATCATATTTTTCAAAGTTTATTGAAATTGGAAACTGCTTAGGTAGGGTTCAAACCTCCCTCTCCCCGATAGCTCAACGTCGCTTTTCGACAAACCCCTATGCTCTCTCCATAACCACGAGCTACGTGGTTTGTATTCCTGATGTGACTAGAAACCTATCATCTCGTATTACCACAATTTCTCATACCTCTTCCGAAGTACGATTACACTAAGGAAATTAAAAAAATTTATTTTCTCAATTTCATCAAAAATACGATTACATTTCTGAACTTTCCATTTAATTTATATTGTTACACTTTTGGATACTCCAGAACACGATTTTCTATTCGGATTTTCGTGATTCTGTAATAAACAACGATTTCAACATAATTCATTTTTCGAGATACAACAATGCTGCGTCGGTATACTTCACCAGTACAAAAAAATTTCGTTCGGACTCCTCGAATAGCTTCTTTTTCTTCCTTCCTCCGTGAGACTTGTATTTTTCAGCATTTCAATTAATATTTCCCCTCTTGTTCATTCACGATTCCACAATGCAACCCCTTGCTAGCTGTAGCATCCGCACGTGTCCGTCGAAGTGGAATATAATGTAAATGAACACAGCGCGTCAAAGAAGTAGGTAAGAAAGACATAACCGACGGAGCTATCCCACCGATTCCATTAAAGTATCCGTCGTCAATTCATCACTGCTAATCTCCATTTGAAAGTTCGTCCACGCATACGTACGAGTGCCAAGCAGGAGGGAAAAAAATGGTCGAAAAGCACGCATAAAGAATAGAAAGGGCTCACTTAGCCGCGTAGAGAGAGAGAGGGGGGAAAAAGCCGAATTAGCTCGCGCGACTCGCCGGTGCTAAGCGCGCTCCGTAAATGCATTAGCGATTCGCAGTGGGCCGCTCGCGCGCCATAATGAATGTTTCCGGTGACAGCCGACGAGAATGTGCCGCGACAAACAATGCGCGCGCCTCGCTCCTCTTTGGCATGTATCGGCCGATCCCTTCAGCTCACTTGGCTCTTCCTTTTTTCCCCCCTTTGATCCCGCCACGCTTTTTTTCTTCCACCGCATCATTCTTCTCGGCTTTTTAGACGGCCGCACGCTTACACTTGCGACGCTCATACAGCGCCTCTGTGTTGGCATTTATATATACGTATACACGCGTCGACTTGTTTAGCCATGGCCAATTTAAGCCGCTTGGCCGTTGAGTGTCTAGAACTGCTGCGTGTTAGTTTTGGTCGAGTGACCGGTTCCAAAATTTTTATCCGACAATCATTCTGTACAACTGATTCCGCTGGCTGACGACTTTTAGTTGAGGTCTACTCTACTTTGGTATGCTTTGAGATCATCGCTCTGAAGATTCTTCTTACATGTGACCCTGTGAGTTTTTTATATAAATTTATTAAATTAAATTTACAGCTCGTTGACACGAAATGTTATTTCACAAGTGATTTTGTGAGAAACGTATGTCTTTCATAAGTTGAATCGAATAATTCTATTAGAAAACTCCAAAGAACGTGTAAAATCAAAATTATTAGTTTTCCGAAGAAAGGAATTGAGCTATCATACTTTTGTCAAATGACATAAGAGATAAAAATCCCAATGTAAAAACGACCTAATGAATTTAATAAAACTCCCCTTGTCGTTTGATATAGACAGAGTTAACATTCAATTGAACCGTCAAGTTCATTTCCATTTTTTTTGTAGATGACATTTTTTTGTTAAAAATTGACACTCGAGAATACACGAACGAGCCATATAGAAGAATCTCCGGAATCCAAGCAAGAAGAAAAACCATTCCAGATTCACTTTTCATCTACAGCTGCAATCTGCCAAGTCTATTTTCTTGTCCACGTACTATAATCAAGCCATTACGTGCCATTCTTTGAAAGCAGAGTCATTTCAGCATAAAAAAAGATACGCATCAATCGGATTGCTTTTAAGTGAGCAGATAAGCTGCCGAAGCACACTCAGCAAGATGAATTCGTCTAGACTTGAGTCGTAGAGTCAGACACTTCCGGTGGCCTGGATAAGGTTTATGGCTTGAAAAAACCTTTAACTGCTCGCGCGCCGTGCACCACCTGGGGCTGGACGAGCGAGGGAATCTTTCTCTTCGAAAATCGAAAAAGCGGCTTTACTGGACTCTGGATCAGATTCCGTGATTCCATGGAACAGATTTACACTGTCGATTATTGGACACTTTACTCCACTACAAAACAACGTAACTGCACTCAATTTTAGAAATATAATTATTTCTTCGGTGAGTTTTTTATTGAGTATATATTTGAAGATTTTGAAGAAGGTCGATGTTAAAGTTCAGACGACAAATTAAACCTAATCTACGTTAATAGAATGTCACTTGTCAACTTTGCCAAATTCACAACGATTATCAGTATCATAATAAACTTTATAAAACGAATTTTACATAATACGAATCTTGATTTAAGTACTTTTTTTATACTGAAATTCATTCCGTCCCATTTCAAGGAAGATTTTTTACTTAAATCAAGGAATCGTTTTTGCTGTGTACTCGACGATCAAAACAGCAGCGACGTTTCGCTGAACGGTGATAAACCTCGAGCTACTTCGAGCTTCCAAAACGAGCTCGTTATACAGAGTGTATAATATTCCCCGAAATCCCCGGCGATAATCACTCGAGAGCACGCATCTCTCTTTCGCCCGACGCTTCCGTGATCTTCCAATACCACGCGCGTATAAACCGGCACATATGTGTCGCTGCAGCGCGGCACAGCTATATTATACGATACAGAGCGTGCGCGTTGGGGTTTAACGGGGGACGGATCACAGACAACGAAGGGCGCGCACGCGCGCGCATATCCGCGTTAAAAAGTATCCTCTTCGGCAGAATCTATTTGTCAAGTTGGCGCGAGATTTAACGGGGTGCGCGCGCGCGCTCTCGGGGCCTGTGCAATCTCATTAGTCACATCTAAAATTAAATAGAGAGAAAGTGTCGGGCGCGCGCGCGCGCGCGTACGTGACCGAGCCTCTCGGTGGCGGTATTAAAACCGGAGGGGGGAGGTTCTCACGCCGCTCGCGATAATTCACCGGGAATTTTTCTCCCTCTCTCCCGGCCGCGCCTTATCCTCCTCTGTAATTATATCTAAAGAGCCTCCGCCGAGGAAACGAAAACAGAGGAGAAAATTTGCGCGCAGAGGGACGGGGGCAGGAGGAGGAAGGAGGAGGAAGGAGGGAGCGGGTATAACGCGCGGCTTATCGCGCGATAGCCAACCCTTGCGGGATCATCTCGCCGGGAAAGCGTATTACGAAAAACGACGCTGCTGGCGAATTATAAAAGAGTCGCCGAGAGCGATTAGCGAGTGGGCCGCGCCTGATAACAAGAGCTATCAGACCGCCTCCTTAATGTGCCCATTCAGCAGACTCAATTTCGCCCATGTTCACTTTATGTCTTTACTCTATTATCTTACGGCCATTGGATAATCAACCACGTGTGGAGTGGGGCGTCCTCTTGATTTTTCCCTCGATCGCCCACGCGCTGAGTATTAATACCAACGGCATATGGGATTTATTTTATTTTTCGGTTCATTTCGAGGGATTAGTTGACTTTGGAAGGCTGAAAAATGAGTCTTTTTCGAGTATTTTTTCCTTTCCAACTAATGAGAAAATTGAAATGAAGCTTCGAGGGTTCACTGAACATTTAAGGTTCAAAAAATATTTTCAATTTGGTCTAGATTAAAAATTGTTTTTTTTTTTTCACTCATGTAAATTTTACTATGGGGAGTTAACGATTCTTGACGAGCCCAATATATTTTTCTAGACGACCCTTCCGGCGACTACTTTGCCACCCTTTGAAAGTCTGTGATTTATTTAATAAATTTGACTGAATAAGGATCATTAACTCGACATATTAAAAGTCGTTGCCGTGACAGCGGGTCAATCGAGAGCGTCTAGTTTTGAGAAGGTAAACGGTATCCAGGGAAGCTATCACCTGATAACATCTGAAACGAATGATAATTTATTCTACACTGGTATGATATTTTTTGCAAAATGGCTTACGTTTAAACTTTTTTTCTCATGAATATCGACTCGAAATTGTTTATAAAAATGCATTAGTCCATTTATCACAAAAACAAAGTACCGCGATAGTTTATGTATCTGAGAAGCTACAATTCAAATTTCAAGTCAGTCGGATGAAAAATGACGGATTTGATGCGAACATCAGCTTGAAAAATGCAGTTTTGAAATAATCGCCTTTAAAAATTTATTTCACTTGGCGGATCCCCAAAAGAAACGTAAAACAGTATTTAAAATATTCCCTACACATAAGGCTGATGGAATATTCATTTTATGTATATTTATACATATTTCAAGCTAATGGAAGAAATTTAGAAGAAATGGAAATTAAATTTTTCCGGATACTGCAGATTCGATATTGGTTATGCGTATATGGTTGTATGCGAAATGCATATCAATCAACGAACATAACGATCGACAAAAGTATGTTTTCAATCCGTATGAATGTCAATAATTGCGCGAAATACAAATTACCCGTAGTTTTGTGCAGCACGTGATATGCAATGTCTGTTTTATATCGTAATGGCGAAAATAATGTACTAAATCGTTCGATGTGATTTTTGAACACTTAACAATTGTCCGACCCACCAAACTTTGTCCATAGATGCGCAATTCAGCATATATACCTTAATACAAGTGGTCCTTGTTCACTTGGCGATAACTGCAGTATTCCAGGACACAATGAACATGTACAAATAAGTTAACAATGGCATCGACCCAGTGGGATATGCGAGACAGTCGAAACCCCGGTGGGTACTTTCACTTGCTCGACAAGCTATATATCCATCCCGGAGTCAAAATCGCAAAGTGGCATATCGACGTTCGCGAGCGCTCGAAATTCGCAGCCGGTCGCGGGGCGCGCGCATGATAAATCCCTCCCCAAACGACTCGTCGCCTGAGCCGGGGGCAATTAACATGAATAATGCTAATCGCACCGTGGGGCCTCCGAGAGCCACTATATGCCTTACACTTCATCGAAAACAAATCTGCGATTAACCGATCGCGAGCTCGTGATTCAGCGCCGATCGTAAAGTCGAGTCGCCCGGGTGGAAACTCGACGTTCTTTTTTCTTTTTTTTATATATCGCGCGCCGCGCACGCAGCCTCTCTCTCTCCCAGATTTCCCCGAAAGATATTGCCCGCTTATTTATTCGTCATATTTTGTAATGCACGCCTTCTTTGTGGGGCCATAAATATTCCGCGAGGAGACGAAGAGAACGCGATAGAGAAAGAGAGAGAGAGAGAGAGAGAGCCTAGTAGAGTCCTATATATCCGTGACTTTAGTGCTGAAAGAGCCGTACGACGAATATTGCGTTTATTTTAACAGTCGCAATTATGTAATTTATCGCCGTCTTTATTACGTGGTTTAGCACCAACGAGCTGCGGTGAAATTTCTGCTCTTCGCGATATACCCGACTGATTTACGAGATTGAAAATCTGCGTTATTGTTGTTTCCACGAGAGCTGCTCCACTCAAATTTTACTCAATCATCATACTCTGTGTCCCGAGCAGCTCGACTTCCTGAATTTATGATTTCGCAATAATCGCCGGTTGATCGATTCGGTTTATAATATTGTTATTTTGAAAGTTCGGATCACGTTCAAAATTTTGAGATTAAACAGAAACGGAGTTTTGGAGACTTGAAAATTTCGAAACGCGATTCAGATAAATATTACGTCTTAGCTCGTTAAAGTACCATAAACATTTGATAAATATTCATGGAACACGTTGGAGAATTTAAGAAATTTATCTCTCATTATTCAACAATATTTTGTAGAAATCTTGAATTCGTTTCTCGCTTAGTTCGCCAACAATTTTATTCTCATGTTAAATAAGCTCTTTTGTCTATGACGGAGTTGAAGTTGTCGTTTTTAGTCACATGAAGATATCCTTATATGAAATAAAAGTTGAATGGAATATGAATGAAGAGTTTAAAAATGCGAATATTGTGAATGAATTGATGAGAAAATGGAAAAGACTATCGTAGGTGAATAATTGGAACATAATTTTGAAACGCATGAAGGTAGATCGCGCGCAGCGCGTCTGAATGTAGCTAGTAGACATAAAGTAAACTACTGGAAAACATGATTAAGATAAGTAAGAAATGTTCAAACAAAGGGAGAGGTTTGCGAGCCAAGGAAGTACGAGGGCACCCCTAGTTTGAGTAAACTGCAAGATTTCTGACGAGCATTTTCAATTGAACATGTAATTTCGATTAAATTGCGAAAACAATTAATTTTGCTCGCTTTTTCGTCACATTCAAAAGGTATCATTTTTGCCCTGGGACGTTTTTAATAAATTTTTCATATAACTCGATGGTTTATATAATTTGAACAGCATATACAAGATAGATTTGATACTTTTCTCGGGTCCAAAATGTACTTACCGTCTCAGTTTCATATAAATTCGGGAATGTTTGTCGTTGGCAATGGGTAATGCGTACATATTGCCGCAAATTTCTTATTTTTCGCGGGTACCTCGCGCGCAACGCAATTATCCTCTTGAACATCGAACGATCGGGCCTCTCGGATTCGCAAACATTTCATCGATACGACCCGAAGCGCGGCCGCGCGAGTTTCGCTGGATTCCGAAAGTAACGGCATCACCGCACGATGTATCGCTCCTCTATTCGCGTTCCCTCTTCGAATAGCCAAACGTGCACGCGCGCGCACACGCAGCGCGATTACCGCGGCGGCTTATACGCCATTCTCTCTCTTCCCATCGCGGGTTTGCTAATTTTCCAAACTCCCAGCGGTATTTCGCGAGCCGCCGCGGCACAGCAAAGCGGTACATATATATACGAGCGCCGTGCATTCGATCCCGGGAATGTCCGACGGACTGCTCAATTTCCATTCGCGCGCTGGCATTTGCCAACTCGGCCGAAGTGTTTAGTGCTGCGAGCTGTGTGCGCCCGTCCGTCCGGCCCTATATATACGCGTATGAAAATCGAGCGCGAGATTAACGCGTTTCGGACGCGCCGTCTCTGGCGCGCTCGCCGACGTTTACGTTCTCTGGCTGATTTTGTGGCTCATTTGGTATTCATGCGCGCTTGTACGGCGGCGCGTATCGAACTGTTTTACCCCGCGCGAGCGAGGCAGAGGATATGGTTTCGGGCTACGGTCCGATAGTTCGCCAACTGCCCTGTGAATAATGTACAAAGCAGCTCGACGTGTGCCCCTAAAGACGCTGTTCGAATTTCTTCCCCGCAAAAATCTGATATTTCACGGATCTTTCTCACGTAAATCCTCGCCGGTGAAAATTCAATGACTCGTCCACTTGATGATGAATCAACGTAACGTGGATGAGTTATTCAATGGGAGTTCAAAGAATTTTCACTGCAATACACAAATGAATATTCTTGTTGATTTTTTCCTGCTAAATACAGGCCTCCGTACCGCAATGGCTAGTCGCCGTGCTCCACTGGTTGTCCAAAGGTTTGGCGAGGAGTCTCTCTGCGGATCTTCCCACGTTAGCGCAACCTACCACTAGCATTCCCTTTCCCCAGAACATATAACCCGGACCCCCTTATTCCGCTGGTTTAAATGACTTCTCATTGCCTACTTAGTGGTCCAAGACACTGCATAAGTATTGCACTGCGTACTTTGAAATGGCTACAATCTACTACACAATACAATTGTGCTCACTACTATTTTTTTTTACTCTCTTGCAAATACTATTCAATTTGATACCTAAAGTTTATCAGGTATATTGTCACATTATGTTAATTAATTATATTATGTGAATATAGTAAGATATAATTATTCTGGTTACATCATTATCTCAACCATTGTGAAATGATTTGCCTCGCTCAATTCCCGTGTGAGAATATAATTAAAAATTTCTTATCGGATATTGAACGACTTATTTGGGTCGGCTCGCAGCAACAGACATTGACGTTGCCGTTACGTACGTTGCGTGTATGGTGATCACAAGGATCGCCCGGGTCCACTTTTCTTCAAGTCGCTGAGAGCGGGCGGCGGGAAACCGGAGACGGAGGCCCGAGAGCCGATCCGCTTTTATTCCATCTTGAATTTTGAACTAGTTGACACGGCAAAGAGTCAAAAAGATCCACGTAATCGATCGAGGCAGTAGTATCGTAATCGATCAGTTTTTCTTGAGGTTCCAGAGCAAACAAACTATGTTTGTGAGATGTTCTGAATGATAGTAAATAATGAATAAAATATCATTTGATAACGGATAAATTGATTTTTTTTTCAATTTGTCGTGTACAATAACAGTAACGTATACACAAATACAATTTTTCTGCATACGTATCCGAATCTATCTCTGATTCCACCACAAGCGATAAGCGATCCCGGCGTTGACTTATTCCATCCGGACTTTTTGAATGAAGGATGGCGAGTGGGGGAATGAGGGGGGGGGACTAGCGAACAATCCTGTTTTCCATCTTGCACATTGCAAGGACAGTCGATAAATCGCCGAGCTCGCGCGAGTGCACAAATCAGCGCATTAATAAAACCCATACAAGCGTATCAGCCGGAGCGGACGACACGCGTATACACATACAAATGTATATCTATGCGATCGTATAGATTTTTACGGTGCGTCGTAAATTGGCCGAGTTACATAAGTATATATAAGCGCGCTGCTCACTCCCATGCCGAGAGCTCGAAGCGTCTCTCGTGTGTCGGGGCGCGCCAATGCAGAAAAATGATTTTCTAACAGCTCTCGCCGCGCGCTGCACTCGTAAATTTCAATTAGGCCTCATTGAAAGTGTACAGCGGCTCTCTCTCTCGAGGGGGCGAGCAGCAGCGCGGGGGGAGTAGCGCGCCTGACGCGCCGAATTATCCAATCGGCTGAATCAAGATCAATCGGCGGCGGCTACGCACGTATACGCACACACACACACACACCGCTCGTCACACTTCCCAGAAGCGGGTATATTTCGCAGCTGTTCGCCACCGCACTGGGCGCGCGATGTGTATAGGCGCGCGATGTGTATAGGCGCGCGGTGTATAATAAGGAAGAGGAGCCTGGGCGAGTATAATACGTCGAGGGCAAAACGAGCTGAAAACACCGAGACACAAAAACTCGGTAGGAGGCTGTCGAGCTATAAATTTGGTATATATATACGCCGTATATAGCGGGGCTGCAGGAGCTGCGCGCCATGCGTCATCCGAGACGCGCGCGCGAGCTACTCTCCGAATAAATAAACGAGCGGCGCACATGTGCGAGCGCGAGTAAGCTTCGCGCCACGCGGAATCGCGCGCGGCTGTGTGTACAGGCCGATCTGTACGTGTGTATGTGTATACAGATCCGTGGCCGCTGCAGCACCTCTCCCGGACAGCGCGGCTTTAACGCGGGGATTGACGATTTAATCCCGCGGCATGCGGTGAGCGCCGGAGAGAGTAAGAGAGGAAAAGCCGTATATCCCGATTTACGGGCTCGCTCGCGCGACGTTCTTGTCGTCATGCTTATACCTATACGTGTGTCTTATGCCTCGTGGGCCTAGCAGACCCAGAGGAGAAAGTCCCCACCGTACGCGATCGCGATGACGAGTTAATTGAATGATATTTATGGGCAGCGCGCTCTCGCTCATGCGTATACGTATGTATAATGGGACGGGAGAGTTTTTCGGCGAGGGGACGCGGCCGATTCGATTCGCTAATTGGACGTTCGCGGCCCCGTTAAGTAATACGATTTGTTTCGCCGCTAAGCGCGCGTAATGTCTTTCGCTTTCGAATTGAGTCGCTCGTTGCTTTCGTCAGTTGCAGGGCTACGTTGTTTCGTGTATGATTTGGTGTGGAATCGAG
Source organism: Aphelinus atriplicis (assembly GCA_020882685.1). NCBI lineage: Eukaryota > Metazoa > Arthropoda > Insecta > Hymenoptera > Aphelinidae > Aphelinus > Aphelinus atriplicis. The sequence goes on from JAJGQD010000011.1 coordinate 1,458,746, forward strand.
TACTCGAAGAATTACCGGGTGGCTGTATGGGTGCGTCTATTCGACTCCTGAAGCACGCCATATTCAACGGATCAATCGAGCGAGAAGCGATTGAAATTATGATTATGTATGTGGAGTCGTTGCGCGGCTCCATATACATCGGTTTCGCTCGGCAGAACTATAGTCGTTCCGCGACGTGTCTACCGTGTCGAATAAATATTGATAACGATCAATGTTCCGGACGGCATCGATCATCCCCTCCGCGACTGGCCAATAATTATCCGGCGATAAGATCGAGTTGAAACGGCCGGCGGGTGTGTTAATGCATCGCGGCGGTAGCTCAAAACCACCGGTGATTAGCACGATTTACAGCTAAGTAATCCGGCTCGCTCGTATTATTCAGCTGGCTACAATCGCGATGGAAAATCTAAAACCGCGGCCGGTAATTAAGTGATCGCTCGGCATAATTATTGCGTTGAGCCGATACCTTCGGGACAAACACGGTATATATAGGCAATGCATAGCTGTATAGATGCAATGCGAATTTTGCATATGACGTTCTCATTAAACGAATTTCTTTCCAAAATTGTCTGCCCTGGGCGTATTTCGCGTGAAAATCATCATGGCATATCTGGGAGATTCAAATATCTTAATTAAAAACTTCATATCAATAATATTCATAGGCTCTATTGCGAGCTCAACATTAATATTGATAATGTCCTCTCGACATCTGCAGCGTTGAGAGTCGTACTTTGTACTAATGGAAAAAAAACTTGTAGCAGGCCTCGGATGGACGTGCTTTCGAATAGGCATGCGTTCTTATCCCATCTTTCGTGACGATTGTGGAGCTTTTACGGAGGATCTTGTCGCGCGCGATGCTTGGAAAAAGTCCCTCGTTTCGCCGGAAAGTTGAAAAATCATTTGGCGACGTTGTCTCTTGTGTCTCGAGAAATCCCCATCGGGACGGTGTCGTGTCGCGTATCCGCAGTAGCGGAAAGACAGCTCGAGCGAAAGATACGCGGAGAAGCGTTGGAGACTGGGGGGAGGGGCGGGCGGATAATCGCGGTATCGCCGCATCAGTCCGCGGGCTAACGCAGGCGCTGCACGATATAATTTATTCTTGATTAGCATTAATCCGGCGCGGAGGTCGCGGCATTAAGTTTCACGAGGCGGCCGGTTTTATTGGCCCATTGGGCCGCGGGCCGTAACTCACGTTTATGATTATTAATGCCGACAGATTTATCGGGGATATTGCCGGGCGCGCGGAAGTCGCTCCGCGCGGCTCCAATGAATGAACGCCACATAAATTCAATTCGGCCCGACGTCGAACCGGAGATTAAGGCTCTCCCTTATGCCATCGCCACTTGTACTTTCGGCTCTCCCTCTCTCCGCCTCTCTCTCTATATCTCGCTGTGCACTGTGTAGCTGTGTGTATATGCCGCTCACCCCGTCTCTCTCTCTCGACGTGCACTCGAGCTTTTTCGCCAGCGTCTCTTGACAATTGATGGATGTGCGTTTTCGAGCGTGAAACTCTCACGTTGATTCCGACCAACTGATTCAGACATTACATCGTTTTGTTCCCTCTACTCGAGAAGTCAATTATGCTAATGCGACCCAAACAGCAGCGCGGGATATTTGGCTTGATCAATAGAATTATTGAGAATGACGCGACAAATGCGTGCGTACGTTTCCAAGCGTGTCTGATCACCAGACTGAATTTATATATATGTTTCGACGCTCGATCCAGGCGCTATATATATATTGGCATAATCTCGGGGATTCTTAGATCATCGGAGGGGGCCCTATTAATATTGATCAAAGCCATTTTTCGCGGATTAACCGTCGTATAAACGAGGCGCGCGCTGTGTAGGCGAATTCATTTTAGAGACTTTGGATTAGTCGCCACTTGGGAGTAGTCGACTATACACTGCGTGTTCGTGTTTGTATTATTTTTAAACTGGTCTCGTTCGTTCATTCGCGCTGGTGGCGCGACTGTGACGGAACAATTTCTCACGTGAATTCGAGATTAAATATTACTTTGTCAATTAGACAAGCCGCGTAGCTCACGACGCAATAAAAACGTTCCTCAATCTTGTCGCGGAACGGACGTCTTGAATTGTAAAGATGATCCGTATCAATCACTTTGCTTGTTTACTCGATTGCACGGGCTTCTGCAATGAATCTTCCACGATCGTGAGTGCAATTTATTTCCTCCATATACATAAGTATATACATATCATAGGTGGCATGAGTTTCAGCCAAGAAACAGTCGAGACCGATGGATTGGTAAATAACACTCGCGTTCGAAATACTCAGCTCGAAAACAGTGTGGAAATCAGCGAGGCGCGCAGTCGAATTATCCATACTGCAGAGCCAGGGCACGTAACACACTCGTAGACAAAACAAAAATAAATTCAGCTTCCTCAAAATCCGCACCAGTCGGGCGGCACGAATATCTCATCGCGCAATCCAACCGCGGCCAGTCCTTATCTCGCGAATTAATTAGGGATAGTAATTCGCATTGAGTCGTATACACGCTTGGGCTGTGCACATATATATCCCTTGCGCGTGCGAGGTAGAGGCGAGAGCCAACTTGGCTCATCCACTCGGTTGAGCGAAACGTCAAAGTGCCAGATGATAATGGCCGGTGAATAAATCAAGCGCGCTGAAAAGATGACGGTGATGAATGTAGACGCGCCGCCGCCGCCGCCGCCGCGAAAGAGAGGCAGCGCAAGCGAGATATACCCATATAACGAGGAGCACCAGCTGACTGATGCCCGTGTCACGAGATGTGCTATCATAATAATTCATAAAGGCCCGCTGCTGTTGCTGCTGCCGCGCTGCCGGTCGGCGGCTTAATCGTTGATTAATGAAACGAGCCGGCTCCCGGACGCCAAGCGCCGAGACTTCGATGTGCCATTTCACCCGAGGATGCCGGGCCTCTCTTTTTCTTTATGTTTCGCCGGATGGGCATAAGTGTGCGGTAATCGGACACGTGTTCGTTGTCGTAGATAGTCCCAATTAATGCTCGCGCGCGCAAGCGGCGTTGACGGAGTGCCCGTTATTAATCTCGGCCGCAAGCGCGAGTTTGCTTATCTCGAGATATTCCCTCGCGCGAATCATACAACTGTTCACTGTTAATTGCACCGGCTGTTTGCGACGCACGTCGCTGTCGCGAGATATGTATATGTTTGATCACCTAGATTCAAGAGGGAGAGACAGAGGGAGCATTTTTCGATGCGTGTGAAATCGTTATTTTGGTGCGATTTTTTTTTTTGAAACTCGGATATGCTGTTATTACAGTCTCATATACTTTAGGTTGTTCCGTGGATGGCATATGTGCTGTATATTCTTCACAAAATATACGAAGGAAAGTAATAGTATAACGCGCAGGTGAAATATAACGAATTCGGAGGGGCAAATCAAATCATTCAAAAATACAAATATCAATTCCGGAGAGTATTCGAATTATTGTTTTTTATTGCTATCACTCTCTAGATTATTTTGGGATGCTCAATTTTAAATACTAACATATATATCTGTCTGTCGTTGATTCTTATACCCGTACCGAATCGCACTGGATATTTGGAACAGACGCTGACTTGACAGCTGTTTCAAATATAATAACTACTACTTTCTATGCTATAAACGTGTTCATTTTACGTGCTGGTTCTCCGATAAATTATATGTAGCAGAAATGAATACTTTAAAATAACTTGGGCTAGATAATATTTTTCAACCTTGGAGAATCTATTAATACCTTCTTGCTACATCATTTCACCTAAGCGACTTTTACAATGGCATTGTAAATTTCTTATCAATCTAAAAAATGATTACTCATCCCGACTCCAGTCACCTGAGTCAATGATTGATTCATTTACATTGGACTTTAATATGATTGATTATCAATTTGAAAATATGTTATTGCTATTCTTGCCAAATTCATCGCACGTGGTTCTAAATTATGTGATGATCCCGTGATTATTGTTCGTATACACACATACAATTTCAAAATTCGTTGGATTAGCGTTTTATTTTCTTTTTTTTCCAGATGATATTCAAGGCGACACTCGACAGAATATAACTCCCACGCGGTGAGTACGAATTGAAATGGCCCTGTCAGAAAGTCGTTACGGTTCCATCGGTTACAATCATCGGATAACAACGTGCTTGGCTCACATTGCTATCAGAAGCTTGTGCTGATGCGAGTTAAGGACTCCAGGGCGCGGAAAATCGATGCTCAGCATGTGTCCCGTTCATATATCAAACAGGGTATAGGTATATATATATATATCTCGCGAGACATTTAGCGGCAAGGTCCAGCAAGTGTGGCGTTATAGCATCGCCTCCCCGCGACGTAACGCTCGCACCTAATTCATCATAGTCGCGCGCCGCAGGGGGGCGCACGGGACATTCGTCTTCGTCGTCGTCGCCGTCGCCTTGCAAGGCACGAATTTGCAATCGTGGATTTTGAATCCAATTAATATTGATAGTATCGCGGATTCAGTGATCTCAAATTATTCATAAAAATAGTCTTGGTGAGGCATAATAAGGTTCGCTTGAGTATACCTACGGTTCATAAATTGATCGGCGAGCTTGATTTTCCAACGCAACTGGTAGAAAATTGATAGTATGGACGACTTTTTTCTTTCGATATATTCTAAGCTGCGTTGGGTTTGAGAAATATAGTCCTTTCGAAAATTCCAATTTTTTGTTGGTTGAACTTTGTAAATCTAGAGCGGATTCAATGATTTTTAAGGAGGTGGATATTATCGGATAGCCTCGACGAAAAACGAAAGAACTAAAGTCAATAAAGCATCCATAGATAATTGCAAGCTGTGAGTGTAAAAATTCGTGACTGGTCAAAACATTTTCTTTTGATATTATTATGTTATACCACCGCTATTTGCGTGTTTACATTTCAAATCCAAGGGAATGGGCGTAACCTGTAACTTATTCGAATGTCAATTTAACTTGGGTTTGAATTTGTAAAGACAGAAGATAGACTATAATTACTAAAGTACCACTTGGAATTTTGGTCTTCAATTCCACCGAACCTTCTATAGATACAAATCTATATATTTATTTTATCTATATTTTATATATATATTTGCAGTTGTCTTTCCTAACGTTCTGATTCGTCTGAGATATTAACTGGGTACTAATTTCAGGCATGTCATGTGGATCATTTATATTTGTGAAAATTCATACGTGTAGATATACATTGTTTGTGTTAAAATGTGGCGATATGTTCGAGAAATCGAAACTTGAGAACGAACAACTATGCAGATGACATCTGTATTTGCAAGGGTAACCATGTACCTTCTCCAAAAGTTAACTCACCGAGAAAAATTGCAAATAGAGCAAAAAACTTGCACATTTTTCTAAGCCGTTTACAAATAAAAATAATGCTAGAAATAGATCGACCAGTAAATTTTTGCCTATTGCGTCTTTACCTCAAGTATGAATAACGCATGTCAATCGCATTGAATCGCGTAATCTGCTCGACACGAATTACCACGTATATATATACATATATAAGCCGATAAATAATGTAAATCCTCGCGCACAAAGGAGTTGAATCGAGAGAATCGATGATAAATCATCTAAAACACTGCGAGCAGCTCACAATTCATCGGGTGACGTGCGCGCACGAGATTAGCGGGAGAAAAGAGGAGGTATACGTAGCACACGAGTTAACCCACTTTCGCGAATCATACGTATATATATGAGTTATGTTTGACGATCAGGAGCTCGTAATTCACGACGATACAAACGAGCCGGGCTGTGCGGATGCGATGAATTGATAGAAGGCAATCGATAGCCGTGTACATAGGGCTAGAAAGAGTCGAGAGCACGCGGCGTGCGGTATATACATGTATATCAGAGGTGGAGGCAGAGAGAGAGAAGGGTTGGGATCGCGCTATGTATAGGCTCTGCGTGCCTGTCGGTAATCATGCACCGCGGCGGATAAAGTTATTCCGGGGCATAAATAACACGCGGCCGGCCGTCACGAATAAGGCATTAATTTGCGTTATTTATCGGCCGTTAAGCCGCTAAGAAACACTATGGAGCGGCGGGGCCCGGTACACGACATTATGGGTATTAAATGCCAGCGAGCTCGCGCGATTTGCCTTTGTATTTTGCGAGTACCACCCCGCAACCCACCGATCCCCCGACCCGCAAGCCCCCACAGTACGCGTTCGTCGTGCATGCGCGTGTACACAATACACCTCGACAAACGCGGCCGGAAACGAAAATCCGAGATCTAGCGATTTTGGCGCAGGATATACCGAACGCACGAGCTGCAGCTCTCCGCGACGAGACACGAATGCGAGAGTTGGTTTGGTCGGTATTTTTTTTTCTCTGTTCCTTTGCTGTTGCTCGAGAGCCTGACGCACGCGAAGTTACTTTTAATTAACGACTAGTCATCGGTGGCGAAGCCGCTTATTGATGGCCGTAAATCCAAGAGATGACGCGGCGAATCGATGCTCCTCGCCGCGTGTGCGTGCGTGCCCGCGTGGAAGTGTATATATATAAGGACGGACTGTGATTAAATGCTCGATGTGCAACGAAGCGTCGGTGATTGATTCGACTGGGCGTCGGGTTGTTTGAGAGAAATTTTTGCTGCTCGTTTCAAGGTTTCCATGGCCTGCGAGGTTCGCGCGCGCGCGCGTGTTGCGCGAAGGACGCATTGACAATCTTGAAAACAAAAACAAAAATTTTCTATCTTTGTTTGATCGTTCCGACGAATTTATATGCATATATCTGTACGAAATTGAGCTTGACAAGGTCTGTGCGCTTGGCTGTGAACGTTCCGTCGATTATACTACGTGAGATAATGATTGATGGGTTCTTAAATAATTACAGAAACGTTAAAATTTCCTTTTCCATTCTGCAACTGCGTATTTTCAATAACACGTATGAGTTCTCGCAAGGAAGGTGTATGTACAAAATAGGCTCTATACTCGGGATCCCATGATAGACGCGTAGACGCGTCTACGTCAGTGCCGCGGCACGGAATATCGTTGGTATCGTAGAACAATGTGGAGAGACAACGTTTCGATCGGTGGCCAATGTCAAATTTTCTTACCAACCGAGACATTGCATCCAATGTCTCTCGGGTGAATATGATTTCTTTTAATGTACTTCCACTGCAGGTCAAGAAAACGAGCGCTGGCTGATCCCTGGCATTTTACCTTTCCAATCCAATTTTCCTTTTTATCGTGTACATCCTTTCTATCAATCGTTTCAAAGGATTTTTTTTTCTCGAGTAAATCCAATAACCCTGAATCATACATTTTTCTCTCGATCTCACGACTCTAACGTCAAAGCTTGGCTCTTTTTATGAAGGTATCGAGTATAGATCGTCCATTCAACCTCAGCCACGAGGATTGAATCAATAGTGATTCACGAGTATCGCCAGGATATCGAGACGTAATAGGCTAAATAGCTGCGGGTGTGCTCCTTTCAAGGCGTGCTCGGAAACTACGCCATACAGGTTCTACTCGTGATATGGATGAATTCAATCCTGAAATTGGCATCGTTATATCCGTGGAGCGGCGAGAACTTACTTCTTCCACCGCAGCCGAGTGCATCGATCCCGTCAAGCGTCTCCCAATAAAATCACGGATGGCCGGTGATTCGCGCGCAAGTGTGGAAGAAGCGAGCGAGCAAGCCGCGCGGCATGGGAAAATTGCAACCGAAGCCCCGAAGAGCCAAGGATATACCTCGGGCCGAAGGTGCAGCGCGAATAGGCGGCCTGCGGTTAACCGAGCGCAGCCCGGCGCGAATTTCGCCGGTGGCCCGGCTGCTGCAGCGTGCAGTGCGCGACGGGTCCAGCGCCTCGACGAGGGGCTAATTGCGCGTTGAGCGGCGCAATTCGGAGGCGTCACCGCAGCCCGGCCGCAGACACCGGTCGCTCGCATCCCGTCCAAATTTACTGCGCCACCGCCGCAACTTTCGACTCTGCGGGGCGATAGGCAATATTTCACAAAGTAGGTGCAGTGCGCGCTTTGGCCCCAAGATTGAGGTTAGCAAGCAATAGACGCGGCTGATGAGCGGCGGCGGCGCGCGGCGCAAGATGAATTCGTCGGCCAATTGAGCCGGGCGTGCCGCAGTAAATCTTGTCTATTAGATATATCTCGGGGAGAGTGGAAAGGAAGGAAGGAAGGAAGGAAAGAGCGCCGCACGTGGGCCGGGCTATAAATCCGTGTGCGAGCGCGAGCGGCCGTGAAAAATCGACGCCCGGGTTGCCCCCACTCCCCCGCTCTCACTTCTTCTCTCTCTCTCTCGGCGGCTCGGCTCGGCCCGCGCCCTTGTTTACGAGCGCCCCGCGACAAGAGCCCTGCGACCGACACTTCCCGTCCCGAGCGCGAAAATTAATAAGCCGCAACGACGCGCGAACGGCACAGGTGGGTTTATAGTTTTTCGATACGCGTATAGCCCGGGCAGCCGAGTGCATTTTCTATAGCTGGGGATATTCAGAAGCGCGTTGGGACACACCGATTGTCATTTGGACGCGACGAAAATAAGAATGCAATGAGAAACAAATACATGCATAATTGATAATATATACTCATATAGAATTACATCATACATGCGAAATCGTCTTCGATTTCCCCTAAGTGGAAATCTTATAGCTCCATTACGTATTAAAACTATTTACGGCGCGGTAACTTAAACTTTCGATCTGGTACGGTGTGAAAATTCGTTCGTTAATTAAATTAAGAACTGCTTGACCGTGTACCCTTTGACTAGAAGTATTTTATATTGACAATACTAATGAGAAAATATATCATTTTGAAACGAAACGATTTTCACATTACCCCTTATTATCTCTTAGTGTCCCGATTTAGAACCCATCCTCGACATTTGCAACCAAACCCGCGCTTCGAAGGAATGATGCAAGTATATGTTTCTCCTTCGTTAGAAATAAAATTCGATTCGTTTCGAACATACGATCCAAATGAAAGGTAGCACCGAGGCGCGTCAATTGTGTATACATCGTCACAATTGACATATACCCACTTTTCTCACTTCTCACTTCGATTCTTTCGTTCGGATGTCTCGGGCTGGTCGGGCTGCGAATATAACGCGCCCAGACAAAAGACACCCGCTCCGCGGGCCGTTGCGGGTTCCGGAGCAAAGTAACGTGCAACACGTCACGGAAGAGAAATCGAGCGAACTGCTAGGGCTATAGATGCTTTCCAACCTTATTATACTGCGGGCGTCGGTACCGCGACAGGCAGTCCCCCCCCCCCAGCGGTCGAAGAGATAATGAGAGATCGCCACCGGGCGTCAGCTAGAAAGTAGCCGCCGCCACCGCTGCTGGTGTGTGCCGGTGGTGGCGAGAAAGAGAGAGAAAGCCGAAATTGCGGCTACGCGGCCTGTCGGAGGTAATAAAGAATATAAGACGAGCGCGCGAGCGGGCGTCAAGCCGCGCGAGGCTTTGTTGCACACTGAGAGAAAAGGTAGGGCAGCACAGCTCTTAACTCCAGAGCTATGCTAGCTCTGGCGCTCAGAGCTGTGTCAGCTCTTATATGCGCGGCGCGGCTCGGCCAGTGAGCGCGCAGTTGCCAAGCGTTACCATATGCATATAGCGTGTATACAAGCAATGTATATAGCCAAGCGCTACCGTGTATATGTAGTAGCGTGTGTGTATATATATATATATATCTGACATTATCAAAAATATTAACTCAGTTAATAAAGATTGATAAATTTTTCTCATTAGATGAATTGAATATGCGTATACAAAGCTTTAACTATGGTTTCGAATCAAAAAATAAGCCTCAACCTATGAAGTTCGAATATGAAAATCATAAGCAAGTAGCGCAGGTCAAACAGTCAGCATCTGAAATATTATGCCTTATAAGATACATTCCAATCATGATAGGTGATTTAATTGTTAACAGAAATAAGTATTGGATATTGCTCATTAACTTGAGAGAAATCGTAAGTATTGTTACAGCGCCAAGTTATATTGAGCCTTACATACTCGATTTAGATAGACTAAATATGATTATCTTCTTATGTAAAACTAATTTTTTTTAATAAAGGAGCACGATAAATACACGTATACGATATGAAAACAAATACACCATACATATATATATATATATACGCTACTATATACACGTGTATACATATATAACTTGTATACACGCTATATGCATATGGTAACGCTTGGCAACTGCGCGCTCACTGGCCGAGCCGCGCCGCGCATATAAGAGCTGACACAGCTCTGAGCGCCAGAGCTAGCATAGCTCTGGAGTTAAGAGCTGTTCTGCCCTACCTTTTCTCTCAGTGCACTCACTCGACGAGAAATTTGCGGCTGCTCGTCCATCCCCCCCCTCCGTTACACCCACCAACCACTACCGCCACATGCCATCCCGCGCCGACACTCGCTGAATAAGAGCAGCCGAGATTTACGATGTCCGGACTTGCGCGCCCCCGCGAGCACACACAGACACACAGACACACACAGCGTAATATTCCACCTGCGCGAGCCTTGGAGTAGGGCTTGCGCAATATCGCGCGTGCCTACCGGCGCGCCATCGTAAATCTCATTTTTACCGTTCGCCCCGCGCTATAACTGCCCGCGACGAAGACGCATTGCCCGCGAAAACTCGGATTGTTCCGGTTCTCTCTCTCTCTCTCTCGCGCGTTTTCCCCCTCCCCGAAAATTTCAACCCCTGATTTATGCCGGCCGATTCGCTCGCGCGTCTTTCGGGGGCCTTTTACAACGACGGCCCAACTCACCGCGTATATTGAACAAAACGCCGCGCGTTTTCCCGATACTTAGTTATATACACTCGTATATATATTTATCCTCGTCGTCGTTTGCCCCGCTGGTTATTTTGTTTCTCTCCGCGGCGGCCGCGGCGCGACCCTAAAAATTATGAAGCCTAATTTGCTTAAGCCCACAGAATGGCGCTTGATTTACAGCGCGGCCGTCTTTTATATCGCGGCCGAGAGACCGACGGGGGGAGGAGGAGGAGGCAGTTCGGGGGTTCAAAGAGAAAAGGGAAAAAGAGAGCCGCGAGCGCGCGCGCGCCTCGTAAAATTCACGGCTCGAGAGGATGTTTCGCCCGGCTGGTCTCGCTCGCGCGCGGGCGGGGCCACGTAATGCACGCGCAGCAACGAACGAGGTAGCCGCGCGCCGACGTTTTACGATATAGGTATATATATATATATATGCGGCGCAGTTGGGCTTTTGATGGGATCTCTCTCTCTCTCTCTCTCTCGGGCCTGCTTAAAATTCAATAAAGTCGCATGTGATTTTATAACGGCGCGAGCGTCAACTTAATCGCGTGCGATCGCGAGGAGCTTATCCGCAAAAGCCGCGACGTTTACGGTTTGATTGGTGCGCTGATGGGCGGTTCGTAAGGGGCGGCCGTGCAGCGCACGATATATTTGTTACGCGCGTGTGGATATATATACCTGTATATACGTGTATGTGTGTATAGAAGCAAAGGCTCGAGAGAGAGCCGCGCGGATTATTTACAGCGCCGATTACCACTCGAGGAGGCACAAAAAAGCCGCATTTCACAAGGCATTACACAAACGCTTTTGCCGCGCCGCTCTCGCGCCAGCGCATATAATCTTAATTTATTAATGAAATTCACCGATCGCCAAGCCAGCTGAAAAGTTAATCCGCGTAACCCGTCGCCAAACGAGTTCTCACGCGCGCACATGCCTCTGCGCGTTTAAACCTACATACACACACGCACACCTATACGGATGCACGTGTGTGCTCGCGTACGTGTACACATACACTCGACGGAACAAACGCGCCGATACGCCATCTCTATTATGAGCGGAAATTTCGCACGCTTCCGTATAAATCTCCGGCGGTGATAACGAGCGCAAAAAATAAAGGACTCGAGCCGCGCGCGGCTGTGTGTGTGCGTGTGCACGGGGGGCTGGGGCAGCGGGAAAAGCGGATTTACGATAGCGACCGCAAGTCGGCACCTCGAAAGGGAGAGCCTCTCGCGCGCGCGCGCCTTTCGTGGTGGTATACGCGCAGCAGCTCGCCGCCGGACTGTTTGGACAGAGCGTCAGCCGCTCGACAATGGAAAAATGCCCGCGGCCTTTATAGCCGGCAATAAATAGAGTAAGAGAGAAGGGACTCGCCGACAGTTACGCACGCGCTGGCAGGTAGATGGGTAAGTATAAGCTCACGCGAGGGCTGAAACTCTCTCGCTCTCTCCCTCTTTCTCTCTGTCTGTATATACGTATACACCCGTGTGTTCGTGTGTGCTCCGCGAGTGAGTCGCTCCTTGGATGGACTCGATTTGAGGGGTGAGACGTATGGGTGCAGTAGGATCAAAGTGTCTTATATACCGCGCGCGGATTTTTTTCTTTTTCATTCCTTATCCGCTCGCACAGGTATCGTCACTACCCAAGAACGTTTCAATGCATTTCGGGATTTCTCGATATTGACAGAAGCGAATTCTCAACGATTTACAACGTTGTTTCTTGAATTTATTTTCGGACCTTGTATAATTTCATGCCAAAATAAATTGCAATCATTTTTATCTAGTTGAATGCTAGGTGCGATCGAGAATAATCGTTGTAATATATGACAGTTCTGAGTTCAAAAATTCATGTTGCATCCTTCTCACATGGAAAACAAAATATGATGAGGCTTTATCCACTTATCCCTAATCATTCCTCAAATTTCCGAGGTTTGTTCAATGTGACTCGTGAAACAAATGCGGCTGGTTTGTAGAAAAATCCATAAATATTGAATGTTCAATTGGATTCTCCATATAATTCAACCTGTACAATATTATCCAACACTTTCCATCGCCTTTATCGTTATCATAATTTCACACGACATCCAAATATGTCCATGATTTTTTTTTTTTAAGTGTTTCTCTTGTGCCATACTCCACGAGTTAGCGTGCAAATCAGTTGCTCTTTTTTTCGCATATGCGTGTTCTCGTTTATAAAATGGTGATCCTCGGGTCATGACCCCTACATATAAGCCTGAAATAAACAGTACTAAGAATCTCCCAAATTACAAAACTGAAAATCAAATGACTCGACGTGTTACGGATAAAAGTTTAGAGTCCGTCGTACTAGATTTTCGGAAAGAGACAACGTCCCTATGTCTGATTATTATACCTACTGATATTGCAATGACTCCGATCGATACTCGCCGCTATTCGGCTGGGGACATTTTTTCGTTTATAGCCCATAGGGTACGGAAAACAACTAGAAATTCCTCCGTGGGTATAGATATGAAATGGCTAAAGAGAGATAAGCCTGTTTATGGTCGCTGATTCTCCTTCGCGTCTCCTTAGTAGCGGCCGGCTCGGTCACGGCGCGGCGCCCAGGACGATTAGGCTGCGCGCTCAAACGATGGTGGCTATAAGCGTATCCCCATCATATATACATAATAAAAAGCCGGCTGTGATTCCCCAAGCCGTGTCGTTAGAAATTGGCTACGGTTGTATATCTTCGGATGTCGAGTTTGCCGAGCGAGCTGACGCGCATTGACCGGTGCAGTCTGTACGAGGCGCGCTTTCAACGCAGCAGATACGCGTGAGCTTTTTGCTTTCTCAAAGAGAAAGCTTTGTAATGGGGCAAAAATCGACCCACCGAATCGGACCTCGGGATCTCGATTTTCGTAATCTACGGGTCGAAAAACATGGAAATCCAAAAGTGTCTGTATGTATGTGTGTGTGTGTGTGTGTATGTATGTATGTATGTATGTATGTGTGTAACGTTTTTTTTCGTCCACGATAACTCTCGAAGAAATGGTCCGATCTTCTTGAAATTTTGCACACAGGTTAGTCGCGGCGAAATCTCGGCCGAGTTCAATTTTCAGCAAAATCCGTTGGTTATTTCCTTAGCAACCGTTTCTAACGTGTTTTCTCACAAATCCTTATGAGTGCTCATTGGGGTAAGCCGGAAAATTAGTTTTCAGTCACAGTCGATGGCCAAGGACACTGAATTGTTCTATTTTCTCCATAGCAACCGTTGTTTACTTCCTTAGCAACCGTTATGAAGGTTGGAAATTATTAATTTAAGACCTATTTCTATCATTTTCGACGGCAAAGGACAAAATCTTCCCAATTAGCTCCTTAGCAACCGTTGTTCACCGCCCTAGCAACCGTTGCTAATGGGGAAAAAATTTATGTAAGTTTCGTTTCCAGTATTTTCAACGTACTATAGAGAAAATTGGAAAAATTTGGTGTCTTTTGCCGTCGAAAATGACCAAAATAGATTTTGAATTGATCATTTCCAACCTCAGCCGTCGAAAATGATCAAAATGAGTCTTCAAATGTGCTAAATACGGACCGGATCGATTTTGACCGCTATTAAACCGTATGACAGTCACAAGATGAATTGGTCGAAAAATTATGCAGGTCCAAATGTCTCGCATCGTGTAGAACCTAGAACCGTTTGCTTTGTTGCATTTGATCAAATAATAAGAGAGCCCGGGCAGACATCAACACTCGCAACATAGTTTGGTCAATTGAAAGAGAACGACACTTTACACAGTCACAAAGATACGAATTGAACTGATTAAATAATTTTTTTGTAATTTTTGAAAAATAAATGATAGTATCTACGCTAGTGGATAGGTGAAAATACAGGTTTGGGACGCGTTTGTGGGTGATGTTGAAGCCCCTTTGAGAAAGCATACTGCTAAGGCACTTGGCAGCGGTTTTTTTATTTAATGGTTCTGCAGCAGTGCTGAAAGATCTACAAATTTTCGAGTCCTAAATGAGTTCATTGCTCGAGGCTTTTTCATGCTAAACATACATCTGTATCTGTATCCTACAGTGGTCGGATTTTGAGTTTAGACAACTTTGTTTGAACAGCGATGATAACAGAGATATATGATCTTCGTAATTACGAAGAATAAATTGGCGCCGATTCACGTTCGAGAGCAATCACTCACCCGAGGAGCGTTCCATTATTCCGTTATCGATGGTGCTGGCTTCGCCGTCGCCATATCGGCTCATCACACTCATGCGACTAATCGGTTCCACGAAAATCCGTTAAATAGACGACGAAATATCTTGAATACATTCACACGCGTATACGTTGATGAAAAGTCGCAATGTGAATTTTCATACTTGGGCAAGACTAATCGGAGCGCTCGGTACAATAACCTGATGCGGAGGAACCGCGCGTCAACTGTGGTGGATCGAATCGATTGCCTCCGGCGCCGAGAAGCATATCTCGGCGTTGATCGGCAAGTGAAACTGCATAATGGCGCAATCGAGCATCGAAGTTGCGCGAAGGGTCGGTCGAATCGCCATGCTAATCAGGAGGAGTCGCGGCCCGCACGCAACAATCGGGGGCCGCGGACTGATGCAGCGAAGCCGCAGCCGCGCGCGTCTGCTAATTAGCGGTGCGGGCTATACGGGGGATGAATTGTGTCGCGGGCGGTCGCATATATTTATACTGGCTCGCGCGGGGGGGGGGGAACAATGGCTCGCGGCGAGGGAGCTCGACTCGGAAAGAGCGGCGCGCGGGCGTAATGGCCGAGTGAGTATGATGAATGAAGGGGCTGCAGCCGCGGCGGCCCCTGACGGACGCGCCCGGCGGCCGTGATGGATGAGGCTTGCGCCCGACCGACCGACCGAGCGCTGACCCTAATTATTTCATACTTTGCAATCGCGCGACGATAATCCATCGGGCTGTCGCGGATAAATCATCCGCGGCTTATCATCGCGGCCCAACTGCTCTTTCGCCGCGCGCCAAACCGCCTCGCCCTCTCTGCGTATACGCGATCGCTACCCTCGCGCGATATTACACGCGCGACTACCGTGATTTGCTGCAGCCCCCGCAAAGCCGAGCGTCGAGCCGCTGCTTGACTGATTTGATTGTTTCCCCGTTCCTGCTGTTGTATATGGATATAGAGCCTCGGGAGCTTAGCTTGTGACCCTGCACACTTGCCGCGACAATTGCTCGCTCGATGTGTGTGTATGCTGATTTAACGGGCGAAGGTGAGAAAAATTCATTCAAAATCCGAGTTCCACGTCGACGCGAGAATATTGATTACTCGTTGGATTGACGAGGCCTCGGCGAGTTCTCATGTGGAGTTGCGGATTGTGTTGGAACTTAAATGTAACGTACCCGCCAATGCAACTCAAATTTCAATCCATTTGGGTAACCATCTCAAAAAGTTCCATCGGGATCAGAAACTCAAATTCTAAGTGGTCTCCTACTTAGTTACATTATAATTTTTCTATTCAAGTATTCATAAATAATCTAGAGTAAAATATATTGATTATATGAAACAATAGATTTCAAAAATATTTGAAAAACTATTCAGGTTAGTTTAGTTTCCCACATTGGTACGGCATCTAACACTGATGCCAAGATATAACGTGTGTTCAGGTGATTTTGACTAACAATGGAACACTACGCTTTCCAGCTGTGACATGATGAAACATAGTGAGATTTCTCTGAGAGTTTCTTTTCATCTTATCCAATTCTTGTGTGCATCTGCTGAGATCCTATATTTATCGGGACAGTCGGAGTCGTAGTCGCATTTTATGCGTACTATAATCTCGATTTCCAATCGATTTTCCTCGAGCTATAAAATGAGAATTATGGACTATTCATCTTGAATAACTATTCCTTCGTGATACACTCAAAAACCCGATTCTTGGTTTAAGTATCAAGATGAGGCTATAAAGATTTCTTTAGGGTTAGAAGACTTTTTTCGACCCTAGAGAAGACTGGTAAATAGAAGAGAAGAAATCTCGTTGAAACGACAAATTGATTTTTGTTCTTGAACCAGAATTCGATTTTTGTGAGTGTACGAGTTTTGATCGAATATATTTTGTACTTCGATTCAAATCAAAATACTTTTTTATACGGGTGACGGCGGGTCACACATGTTCACACATACAGGATACAATTAAATTGAGTTCGATTGGAAAAAAAGTAACAAACGTGACACCGTTGACGACAACGTTGGAGACTTTTGAGACTTCAAGCACGCTTCAATGGGCATAATTACCTTCTATATATTGTTCCTGATCATTTCTGAACCAAGTGACAAATCTTTTTTGTAGGGAATTGAAAAATTGAAAAAGTTTATTGAAGAAGCGCGCGCGATGTATATTCCGAGGGATACAATTTAAGATCTTCGAAATATTAACAAATTTCTTTTCATATTCTTCCAGTGACATATCTCGTAACTTTTTGCTTCTAGTAATCATTATTCACGAAATTAGGTATCTGCTTTGGGGATATTGATCAATTGTGCTGTTTTTGGAATCAGTAAAAGTTCATTCACGTCCATCAGAAATAATAATTTGAATAAAATTGACAGTTGAACATCCTGATTCGGAAGAATCCACTTTGATACGTTGTATCAATCAAAGACTCTCATGAGTAATTCATAAAAATCTCGGAGAAAACTGCGCGAATGATTTCTCCCCAAAGCCGACGCATGATTCATTCAAGAAGACTAATTTGTCCGAAGTTAATAAACTCGGCGAATCAAGTCTCGTACGACGAACGGCGGTCTGGGTGATTTTTCAGTTTGTATATGGAACATACTCACTCCTCTTATGGAATAAATCTCCTATAGTCAGAGAGAGAATAGCATATAGAAATACGGACCTACAAATCAAATTTTTCTCGAACAATTTCAATAATACCGAGACTCATACGCACAAACACTCGTCAAAGTATGTCACACGTCTCGCGTATGTGTGGTATAAGACGCATTTGAATCGTCAGGCTCGAGTTTGTTCGCAGAGAGAGAGAGAGAGAGAGAGAGAGAGAGAGAGAGAGAGAGAGGAAGGGGGCGGAGGGAGGGAGACGAAGAGGCGGGAGGACGTGGAAAGATGGCAAGAACTCGATGATTTAACGCCTTTTCGCGCCCGACGGAGTAATGAGCCTTTTCAAGTGTCGCGGCCGGGAGAATTATTTGGGAAGTGATTTAAGACTCGGACAAGCCCCTCTCTCTCTCTTACTCTCTCGCTCTTGCTCGAGCGCGCGAGCATTCGCTTTTTTTCATTACGCGCGGCCGCTGGCAGTACGTCTCCGCAGAATTACTCCTGGCAGATATTTTAAAGTTAGTGTAAATTGAAGTGGAGTGCGCCAAAGAAGCGACAAGACTGAAGAGCCTTCCATAACTCGCGAGTAATTCATGCCGCGGACACGTTTTTTTTTGTAACCTCGATCTCTCTCCCTCTCTCTCTCTCTCGCTGCGCTCCGCGACCGTGTGTATTACGCTCGTTTGCAATTATCGAATAATGCCCGGCCGCGATTGATGCTCCCGCGGAATTTTGTGCACGCGGGATTTTCCCTCCAGACGAGTTGAATCCAAGGCAAACTCGAGAAAATTCGACTTCGATTCGCGATGTACACGTGTGATACAAGGCCCTCCCGAAAAACTGGCGAGATGCGAGGTGAGTGTTTTAATATTCGGACGCGATGATCTTCTTGAATTACTCGCACGACCCGTGTCGGTCGGTCGGAGGGACGT
Organism: Aphelinus atriplicis; assembly: GCA_020882685.1. Lineage (NCBI taxonomy): Eukaryota > Metazoa > Arthropoda > Insecta > Hymenoptera > Aphelinidae > Aphelinus > Aphelinus atriplicis. Next base: position 1,477,200 of record JAJGQD010000011.1, read on the forward strand.
TTTTATCACTCTTTGCGCATGCCTGCGTTGTCAGGCCGATTTTGATTAAGCAACACCGTGAAGCCCAACCGACGTGTGCGCAAACACGGCAAGACATATAGCGGTGGATATACAAATGAGAGTATGGAGCTCACTTTTCTCGTGTGTTTTAGAATAACAGAGACTATCTCGGGCGAGGAAAAAGAGGGGGTGAAAGAATTATTTTCAAACGAGAAAAGCCATAAACACATTCACAGATAGAAGGAGCAAATACAGTAAAGATAAGTAAAATGTCAACGCATGCCATCTCACTCAAGCCTTTTACCACCAGATTGTTTAAAGCTTGTCGTTCTTTCTAAGTCGGCCGGTGATTTATGAGTGATACCGCGCGCCGGACACTTTTACGACTCCTCCGAGTGAATTATAACCAATAAAAAGTGATGCTGCTCAACGTGAAAAGAAATAGTATGACAATTCTCATAGGCGACAATGAGTCATGTGCTGTCGGGGTGTATATCTATGGCTCGATTCAAATGTTCGAGAGGAGTCTTGGGAGGATGTAGCCTTGGGTATATATGATAACATAGATTGGCGCGCGCTCGAGCGCCGACGCTTTGGCTAATTCAAATATTAACATATTGAAATCAAGAAAAATCGTACGATCCAATGTTTGACGCATGGAATCGTATACAAAATGATAAAAACTGAAGAAATATATATGTGTGTACACTTTCGTGCGAAAGAGGTTTTTGACTCCAAAGATTGTGTCAGCGGACAGTTCAGTGACTCCGAGACGCGATTAAACATCAAAATCTTTTCGCGCATTTATATATCTGAACAGAGCGATGCGTGTACTCGAAGGTATATTATACATGTGCACATCGTTTTGTTCTATCCGAAACTCGTATGTATAAAAATGCCCATTGAACTACACGCTCATATACGCGCGTGCGAGTTTCTTAGCGCGCGCGAGCACATTAATACACTGTTTAATTCACACGTTGAGCTCGCGGCACAATAACAAATGCCCGTTTACATATACGATGTACGCAATGTTCTCGCTGCAGCTCGAAGAGCTGTAAAAACCACGCCCCGCATCCGCTCTTTTGAAAAGCTGACGCGCGGTGGTCGAGAGGCTCTCTCGCCTCCATAAAACTCGACCGTTAGCTCGCTAAACGAAGGATCTCTCGGCGGCGGCGGCTCGCCTATACACACACGCATATACGCGTACCTGCTGTATAATGTAACGTGTGCACGCGAATGAGCACGTCAAGAGCTGTTTCTTCTCCTCGATTGAGAAAACTTTCGGCGCGGCGGGGCTTTATTGCCCCTGCGCGAGCGCGCGCGTGCGGCTCTTCGCGCGCACGATTATAGAGGCCCGTTCGCGCGCGTTTATTACATTTAGCCGCGGGCCATTATGTAACCGAGTTATACGCCTCGCGAGTGTATACACAAGTAATTCGAGAATCAAATTTACGGCTTTGGCCCGAATTAGCGGGACAAGTTGCCCGGCGTTGATGAGACTTTTCGAAAATCACGCGTCTTCCCGCGGCGGCCGACCGACAAAACTCGCGCCGCCGCTTGAGAGCTATATACGCCTCGAGTTGGCTCGGATCTTTCGTTTATTGACCGTAAAACTCGACGTTGGTTTGTTTCGATTCGACGGCCGTAAAAATTAATACTCGTGTAAAAAAGAATAATAAAAGAAAAATAAATCCGTAGTTGGGGCTGCGAACAACGACGACGAGGCATCGAGAGACAGAAACAAATGAGCTGGTGCCCGTTTAGGGAATGAGTGATTCCGCTTCGATGGGAGAGAACGAGCATTTCCGGGATTCTTCCGATACGTTCCTTATGCCGCCGCGAGAGGATTGGATGGATATTTCTCGTGATTGTCTGATGATCAGATTGCTAGAAATCTATTTTCAATAGAACATATTTATTTCATTTTATCTAATTAATTTACCGCATATCCGCATACGAATACACCACACACAATTGTCGTACACCTGAATTCGCAAGCAATCACAAATGTACCGTGTCATTATATACTGAGGGGGAAAAGTTTCTAGAATATCTTGAAATATTCTTGATTACGAGTGTATTTGTACACTAGAGAGCAATTTGAATTAACTATTAAAAATAAACCGAAAGCTTCAACTCTCTGGAAATACTGATAGAGTGAGCCGTATGGATTATGAAAGCTATAAAAGGCGTCTTTCTCAAAGTTTATTCATTGTGACTCCGTTCTCAACGTGTGTATCTCTGCGATTTACGACAGTAGCCTGTAAACATTTCTGTAGATCGTACACTCGTTTCAAAGGGATTTTAAGAGCAGTCTGCCTCGTTGGTGCAAGCGTCAGTATTTTTCATCTCGGAATAAATGTTTCCTCATAAGGACTATAACGCGGGATCGGCTGTAGGCTTTGAATTGTCGAGAGTTTATAACGCGAGATTTTGAAACACAATGCGTGCATAAAATCATCGGGTCGAATATGCGCTTACGAGGAAGGGCGCAGAACGAACGGAGCTATATTTTGATAATCAATCCCGCGTCGCTGTCTCTCTGGGCTTCCATAACTATATTTATTCTGACCCCAAAAACGGCGGAGCATCGTTGGAAAGCAAACCCGCTGTCGACTAATCCGTCGGTCGCATGCGGCCGGCAGCTCGTCCACGACGCTCGCGAGAGCCGTGACTAATGAGCGAGCCCTCCAACCGCTCGACGCGCACGCATTTTGAAAAGTCGAAAACTCAGTGTATTTATCCTCGCGCGAAAAGTCAAACACGCGCGTCGTCGGCGGACAAGTGCTTCTGTTGGTCGGCGCCCGTCTATTTCGGTGGCTCGTGAGAAAGCATCGGCTCCCCCGGGCCCCCGCGCACACTTCACAGGCGCACCGCCGTGCAAACAATCGCCGGCGGGCCTCTTCCGCCTAATTGACGCAAATCATCCCGGCCGTCAGGGCCGCCGATCCCTCACTCTGTCTCTATGATAAATACGAGCGCGCGCGCGACCCTCGAAGCATATACGCGCGCGGCTCGGCCCGGGGCATCATTATCCCCGAGCGCTGTAATTTTCCCCGCGGGCGCCAGACTGCGCACACCCCTGCGCACGAACACACGTATGTATTTGATGCCCCGGCGTATACCAATCATCCGACGAAAACATTTTTCACTCGGCTCGATCAATTTGTAACGCTGTGGCCCGCAGCAGCTCGCCTTTGATGTGGCTCGAGCCAGAGGGGCTGCAGCCGCAATCGCGAATACAACAGAGTCGCTTCCACGGCTTGGAGCCGACGCGTGGATATACGCATGTGTACAACTGATTCTGCGAGCGACGCTTTTTCAGGATGATCCGCGTCGTGTTAGTTCCAGGATCAATGGAAATATTTACGCTACACTCCTTCGGCCATGGGTTATTTTATGAAACGCAGAAGATTTTTTCCTATGGAAGTTGCGAAGGAATAATTCAATTGAGTTTAATGTTTCACATGTCTGTCTACGTGTCATCAGTGATAAGATGGTGAACCTTTTGAAATCGTATATCTTAATACTCGAAAAGTTTTCTTTTTCAACTGTGCAAGAACGTATATCTTTTGGTGATATTTCTTTCCAATCCAGAGACACGAAGCTATACTTGCAATACGAACATTGAAGATAAGTACTACTATCTATGGCATTGTCGAATTGAAAATACATCGCCCCAACGAAATAATTAACTTCTTACTCGCCCATCAGCCAATTAATGGTTTGTCTCTGGTAATCGAGAATTGAAATTTTTCCCCAATCCCCAATTCGAGTATTCGTATAATCCAAACCTTCATTCTAATACCACACTGCATATGGTATATGCCCCCGTTCGAGGCCAGCCGCATTGTTTCACGCCGTATACCACGTACACGTCCCGGTATAAAAAAGTCGCCCCGCGCGCGAGCGAGCGAGGCCAAAAAAAGCCTCGATGCAAATCGAGCGGAGCGGGGCGCGTTGCCGACGGGGGAATAGGCGCGTCCGTGGCTCGAGGAGTGACAGGCCGTTGACGCGTCCGCGCCTTCAGCTCACCGTAAATGCTCGCGCGGAACTCGTTTCACGTGTCAGCGTGTCAAGCAAGAGTAATCCCGCCGGCAGCAATGGACGACCATGATAGCATCGTCGCGAAAATGAGATCTGCGCCTCTAGCCTACATACACGCACACATATATATACATACATATATATATATACTTTGTGTCAACTCGGGACATTATGTCACGCTCCATCTTACCAGACTTACTCGAGCTGCCGCGCGCAAATTCATTGGGAAATTACACGTGCAATATCGTTGCACGTCGTCAGCCATTAGCGCCTGCCTTTCTCGCGGCACGGCTGATTGAGCACGATATTAATCCAGTAAGAATTCGTACTCTAACACACGATCGAACCTACTTACGACGATATTGTGATACTCGAAGTACGCTGGATTTATCGTGTTTGAGTATATTGGCCTGATCCGAAAGACGGAAAAACACTTTCATGGTCGTAATATCAATTCTGTGAATATCCATCTCGAATTATGATTTGCGTTCTAATTCGGGATATTCTAATAACGCGGAATTAATCAATTCATGGGATATATTAAGAGTGGAAAAATCAGTCGTGTACAATGGTTTCTTCGACGTATCAGCAACATGTAATAGTTTATTTTGGATGAGATAAGACTATTCAGAGCGTAGTCGAGCTGGCACGAACCATAATTTTAAAAATTCTGTCGACGAGATTGATTCATACAGCTCTTGAGAATTTTAATATTTTTTTACCGCGAATAATGCCATTTTAGAGCCGACGTTCGCCATTTTGGATCAACACGTTGAATTTTTTAAATTTGACCTCGAATACGTGGTTAAAAACTCATGGATTCGTGCGAATAATATTTCAAGTATGCCGTTTCTTTCAGCTTGTCGAGCAAATGAGACATAACGTGCACTGTGCGCAGATTAAAAATTTCTTACTTGTGAAACTACGCAATCTGGCGAAAAAGTACGGGAGGCGTTTACGTTAAGCTTTTCCCGGATCATATGTCCATTTTCTTTCTGATTCCAAATCTTGAATTTTTGAAGTTGACGTCCACCATATTGGATCAGCCGTCTTGCATTCATGATCAGTTTCTCTCCATTCACAACCTTCTGTTTTTATCAGGATAACTTCTAATTCTCGAAGTTTTCATCGATGGATACAATTCCCAAAAAATGAATTGAACATTGCTGATTCGATCCACGTAACGTGGAATGATTAACATTTAAATAACATATGGCTCCCGTTCTCTTACGATATTAGCGAAAATTTCATTAAATTTACATGAAGAACTGACTATTTCGTGGCTTTTGTACATTTTGGTCGGCATTTTGAATTTCGAAAAAATTTCAAAAAATGTTTCGTGATCAGATATTGATATCCTTGATTATTGAGATGAGAGTGGTACAGTCGAGGCTTTCTTTATCCCATAGGTAGTTTTTCTGAAAAAAAAACCTTAAAATTGATCGATTGTGATCAAAGATCAAATCTGAGAGCGCTTTTTTAAACCATTAGCAATACTGAATCATAGGTTTTTCCCGCAACTTTTTCTCCAGAAAATACAGGCTCCAAATCATGGTGAAATTCGTGTGACAAGCGGAAATCGATTAGCACGTGTGGAAATGAGCTTTGAAAAAAACCCGCATCACTTCGATAACGAATTTTCGAATTCGTGCCCGTATGTGCACTCTCGAACTCGCAAAGTCCAGCATCCTCCATTCGTGTATCAGACCCGCAACAATGTATTCAAAACCGACACACGAACTAGTTCGGTTCGATCAAGATGTAGTAATAAAGCCAAGTCTACATCGGAGCTTTGAATGCGGGTAAAAATCCCGCGAACAACATCCTCCTCGCTGTGGATCGGTTGGCCGTATCATTGAAAAGCCCCGCGACGCATCAGGATGCAGCTGTTACTCAACGGGGGAAAAAAGGGACAGAGAGTCTCGCGGTCGATCGGAGCCGCGAGATGGTTGGGCGGCCGCGGCGACACGTACGTCCCTCGCGACAGCGGAGAAAAAGGACGTGCAAAACAGCTCGCCTCTGGCCGCGTATACGTATATATAGGTATATGCGCTTGCGAAGCTCTGTGCGGAGTAAAGCGGAGCAGCGCAGCACGCAGAGGCGGCCCTTTGATGTCGGATGTTTACTTTATGGGTGCGGCGTGATTGTGACAGGGCCGGCCCACGTCATAAATGAGCCCAGCTCCAGCCGCGCCTCCCTCCGCTTTTTCTCCGCTGCTGCGGCACGCGATTTCGCGCGTGTATGTATGTATGTATGGATATACACGTATACAACGGCTGGACCTGCTCACGATCGCTGTGTCGAGGCTCGTTACCACAGCAACGCCGTTATGAGACGTTTACGATAAGATATGTCGCACCTCTCGCTCCCCTCGCGCGCGCGTCCTGCATGTCCGAGAGATTTACGCGTGATTCTATCTCCTTTTGCGCTCGAGAGCTTTTAACTCGAGGTATGGGACACGCGTGTGCGTGTGGGTTTCAGCTTAGTTGATGGCTCGGAGTAAAAGTAATTTCGAATGTATTTTGATTATTCTGATCCGTTTTGCCTCAGGGATTGCGGTGTTTTGTGCAACTATAGTGCGCGAAGGAGCAGATTCCCGCACGAGCGTGATGTGGAATCGCGAGTGGGGGAATAACCATTCGTGCGCACTAGTTGCACGTGATATTTTCAAAAACATTTAGTGCAGAGATCGAATTCGTCAATCATAAAATTTAATTTACCCAGAGCATCTTCTTACGTTATTTCCCTAACAAAAATAAAGCGTATCGATTTGAGGAAGCTGATCAATAAAAAAATTATTCCAGATGAATTTGTTTCTTGGTGTAAGGACCTTCTATGGTAATAAAAAGTACTCCTTTTATCTTGTTTTCTGTTAAAGAATCTATTAACTTTGTAAATAAATATATTTCTCTATAACATTAATATATTTTCGTCGCTAGAGTGTACACTAAATGTAAATATTTTTTCTTCGTATGAGAACGAAGAATGTATTATTTTTTTCACGCGGGGATCGAAAAATATTTTTCATCACTTGTATCGAAAAGTTGATCATTAAACCTTAGTTTTCTACACTCGTGATGAAAAATACTGTTCGATACTAGATCAAAAGACGATTTCTAGGCACGTGTTATTACCACCCTCGCTTTGCTCGGGCGGCAAATCTCCCACGTGCCTAGAATTCGTCTTTTGGTCTAGTATCGAAATGTACTATTTCTCATCCGAGTCTTACTTCATCCGACTTACTTTATCCGAGTTACTTCATCCGAGAAGATGAGATGTGCTTTTGTTCGTAAGGACCGTCAAGATAAAGTCGATCGTTTACTTGGTAGTTACACAAATTATCCAAAATTAAAATGCCTAATGTACGAATTATTAGTGGCGAACGCGAAGATAAGAATAAAATGTCTGTTTGTTCTGTTCTGATCATCATATCTGAGGTTACGATACGATCCATTGAAAGTTAGTTTATTCAACTGGCTGAAGATTTTTTTATTTTAACGTTACGCATGTTGCTAATCACCCTCAGAGTAATAAGATAGTATCAGTCGCATTTGAGAGAACGGACTCTTCAGACGCTCAAAACCATTCTCGGTTGAGAATAATAAGTGAGATGCAGAAATCCGTATTCATATTCTTTGCAGTCTTTAGTGTGATAGTAAATAGTAATTGTGAATCTATCGGTGGTAAAAAAATCAATGAGTGCGATCTATTATGTGAGTATTTTCGTCGATATCGACGAGCTGGTGTTAATTCGTACGGACTGCACCAATGAGGTCTAGAATATTTTATCTATTTTGAATGTTCACTATTTTTCAGATCAACGTCATTCGATGGGTTTACCAGATATCTTTGTAATACCCGCCGAATCTAATATTGGGATATGTCGAATTCAAAAGGAAATGTCTTCGTCAACTAATTACTTTGCGGCAGCAAATTTTTCGCGGAATTACGTAATCCAATCTATTCAAAATCTTCATCACGACATAGCAGATAATACAATCATTTTTTCGACAATACAGCTGTATTATGGGAGACTTTATTCATTAAGCTTGGAAGATAATGAACTTCGTATGATTTTTAATGAAGAAGAAGTTTCAAATGCATTACGAGGAGAGAGCTCAGAGTTCTATGATATGGACAAGACCTGTTATGATTGGGTGACGAAGAATATATACATAAACAATCATATGCACGTACAAGTTGTCAACGCAAAAGCTCCATGGAATTTCACGGCCATACTCAAAAACAGAGAAGACATTTCACAGATTGCAGTGCATCCAAATTTGGGTTACTTATATTTTGAAGATGCCGCATCTGGAAAAGAGATGTTTCTTGATACATTCGACAGATCAATCTATAGATGTAATCTTGACGGATCTGGAATAATAGAGTTTGGTGCTACACGAACAAATGATAAAGAAATTTCAGATCTAGTTATAGACTTCCACGATAATAAATTGTACTGGTCCATTCGAGAGCTCAATCAAATTCTATACGCAGATTTAGATGGTCAGAATGTAAAAATAATTCATCAAGTACCCATCAATCAAGTTTCAAATAAATTTCAACGTAGAATAGATGTCGATAATAATTATATATACTACATATCAAACAATGAAGACCTCATTCACCGTCTCACGAAACAAGGTTTTACCAGAGATAAACATTATGAACTTATAAATGGCGTATCTAGGAAAAAAATATCCGAAATCACAATTTCCTCTAAAAAACTTCAACTAATCAGGGATGATCACCCGTGCTTATCTGATAATGGAGGATGCCAAAAATATTGCTTTGCTATCCCATCAGGGAACAGATCACTGAGGAAAGTTTGTTCTTGCAGCTATCAGGAGCATCTAGCCAATGATGGGGTTTCGTGTATACCATCGACCAATGTAATCACTAAAAATTCTACTTGAAATGTTGATTGAATAAAATATGATTGTGATTAAATGTGCAGTTGTTTTTTTGCCTCATAGCCTCATGCCATGGTTCCACAGAACCTTGAAAAAAGAAAAAGATTCTGTTAGAGACAAGCTATTGAATTGGATATCAGATTATAATTCCCTATCAAAATTATCGAAGGAGAAATTTTATTCCTCTATGACAGTCGAACAAATTTTGTCATACTTGATAATATATACCGGTGAATCTGTATTTGCTGGATTATAATCCAACAAAAGTATACTTTGATTAGCATAAAATAATTTACATCTCTAAGTACAATAGATTATTAGCTCGGTTGTAAATAAATGCTTCTTCTTTGATTCTCGAACAGAAGCCTAAATTTATTTATTGTGGCCTCGAAAACGATTGACAAATTGAAAAAATCGTTCAACAGCCCCGAACAATGGGGTATTTTTCTAATAGCATTGTGATTCGCTGACGACTGTTGCACAAAATTGAAAAGGAAACGGTGAAAGACAAGGCAAGGACGGCGCACGCGAGACGCCCATAAAGGCGTATTCATTTTCGACGTGAGCCAGGCGGGGGGGTTCGAGCGTCCTTGTCAAGTTAAGAAAATTGGACTCCTGACAAATCGTTCCCCGGAAACCGGCCGCTTCAACGTCAACGTATACACTGTGGCTGCGCGCACGAGTGACGAGCTGCAGCCACGGCGGCGGCGCGCACGTCGCGGAAAAATCGTTACGTGCAGACACGAACGAGCTTTTTTAATCTGCCGAGCGTGGGTGACGATCAATCAACGCGACGGAGCTCGAGCCCGAGGGTATTTCATAAATCATTGTTTCATATTATATAGTGGATCGATCGGTATGTGGCCGGCCGATATGCCAATGCCACGTTGGAATTAATTAACCACTCGTGCACTGTGCCCGGAAGAATCCCCCGGGTTGACCCGTGAACCTCCACTCCTTACTCGTATCTATGAGGTATACGCTTTTAACCACTCAACTTAAGATTCTCCTTGTAAACGTGTATTCGAATGATATAATCCCAATTCTCACATGGGTGCCCAGGTTCACTCATACAGGCTACGAGCTAAGGCGAGTGAAAATTGAATTAGATGGAAATCAGTCGTAGTTTTTCTACAGTTCTATGATCGTCTGGTATCTTTGATACCTTGTTCATCATTCAGACGCGCAGTGCATAATTTACATTGACACGTTTCAAATTATATTTAAATTATTTTTTTAAGTTTCTCACGCACGTAGTCGTCAATTAATTTCAATATGTGCATTCTCAAAACCTACATTTATACTTAATTCAGCTTCTGAAACATTAATTCGGTCATTTGAACTTCAAAAGACTACTTGGCTTCTCCTATTGTTGACAAAACAGACTGAAACCACCCTAACCGAAAAAGATCTATCGAATTCGCCCTATATTCGTACAACTGGTGGACCAACTGGCTTCACTTCACAGGCCATTTTTTTCATATAGTATCCAAGGCTTAGTTCAAGTTTGAAAATATACTTGGTGAACCTGTGTGCATTTTTGCTTTCCAATAACTATTTTCTATTGATAAAAGGAATAATTATTTCTTGTGTTTCACAGAACGTGATTATTCTCATGAGCTTTTATTTAGCTTCATCGTAGTGTCTGTACATCAATCTGTGAGTAGCGGTATCGGTGGAATTTCGCGATCGAATTCTAATTCACTTCTCCATAAGCTAATGAATTCTAATTTTGCACATAAACTTATTGTCCCGAAAAAATGGAAGTTTTCTAAGAATATTCAACCTGAATTGATTTTATCGTATTGAGTTACTAGTGCCATGCTGAAAATTAGTAAGTAAATTTAAACGTAAACTGGAATCATCTAAAAATAGAATAGCACATACGCCTATTCTAACATCACTGCGTCTTCGTCTTTTACTCCACTGCAATTGGCACTTTTGCTCTACAGAAAGACGAAGAGCAATTTGATCGTCTATTCATTAAGAGGCAATCATAAAGATGATATCTAGTTAACGAGGACAGCTGATTAGCAGCCATTTGTTTATAGCAGCACCGGAAAGGTCGTGAAAAACGGTTTTTCTGCTATAACAAACAAAGTATCTGTCGGATCGGAAAAAGTTGACGATAAAAGTTGTCGGCACCGGCAAGACGAATGTTTTAAGCTAAGTTGCATCAAAATTGATCAATTAGTTTATTTGCAAATTGTAAAAAACCGTCCAAAATCAACGATTTTACAATAATTATTTTTTTATATTAAAAAGATGATGTCGGCATTATAACTGTGTAAAAGTTTAGCGTTTAGTATGCTTGAAATACAGTAAAAATTTCAACCCGAAATATTCAATAGTTTTTGAGATAATTATATTTGTTTATATATTTAGGATTTTTTCAACAATAAAAATGGATACTTTTTTACTATTTTAAAGTGATGAAAGACAGCTCATTTGAAAGATATACATTTCCACTACCTTATTCAATCATGACTTTATTGAAATATAACTTTTTAGTTTGTTAAAAATGGCTCTGAATGTGATGTCACTATTTTGATAAATAAATGGAATAACTCGTTGAGTTAATTAATTTTTGAAATTTCGTTTAAACATTTGAGATTAGCTCATCGAGCTACCCCAAATCAAAACAAGAATCATCAAAATCGGATGCATAGAAGCCGAGATATCAAATGTTCATATCGCGGGAAGCGGCTGAAGCATATTTTGGCCAAGCGCGGGCCGAGGCGCGCGTCTACTAGCGGCCCCCCTCCCAGCCCCCCGCCGGCCACCGTGATGCAACGGGCACCAAGTCTATGTCTTTGTTGCATTATTATTCGAATGGCTTCCGTGTTATGAGGATGGAAATATTATCCAATGAAACTTTATGTAAACTTGGATGAAGAGCCCAATTTCCATGGTTTAATATTAATAAACTAAGAAGCGGGGATTTTTTTGAAAAAAAAAAATTATCTCTGCCCCAAATCAACGTACGGAGCTGTGGTACCACGCAATTTGACGGCCAGACTTTTAGCTTTCATTTGGTGCATTTCACAATATGTTGCGATCAAAACTCGACGAGTTATTCCATTTGTTTATAACCCAAATAGTGATATCACATTTAGAGCCATTTTTAACAAACTAAAAAGTTATATTTCAATAAAGTCATGATTGAATAAGGTAGTAGAAATGTATACCTTTCAAATGAGCCATCTTTCATCACTTTAAAATAGTAAAAAAGTATCCATTTTTATTGTTGAAAAAATCCTAAATATATAAACAAATATAATTATCTCAAAAACTATTGAATATTTCGGGTTGAAATTTTTACTGTATTTCAAGCATACTAAACGCTAAACTTTTACACAGTTATAATGCCGACATCATCTTTTTAATATAAAAAAATAATTATTGTAAAATCGTTGATTTTGGACGGTTTTTTACAATTTGCAAATAAACTAATTGATCAATTTTGATGCAACTTAGCTTAAAACATTCGTCTTGCCGGTGCCGACAACTTTTATCGTCAACTTTTTCCGATCCGACAGATACTTTGTTTGTTATAGCAGAAAAACCGTTTTTCACGACCTTTCCGGTGCTGCTATAAACAAATGGCTGCTAATCAGCTGTCCTCGTTAACTAGATATCATCTTTATGATTGCCTCTTAATGAATAGACGATCAAATTGCTCTTCGTCTTTCTGTAGAGAAATGGGTACTTTTGGAGCTAATTGCACTGGAGTATTTATATTTAACTACACCCTAAGACTCGTTTGCACTCTTCATCTATACCTATATCTTACCCATGTCACGTGGTTAGGTCTAAGCCAATCAAATCACGAGTTAACTGGCTTCACTTTACAAGCCATCACTTTTCATATAGGGATTGCTGGTCATTACAACCCATGCCAGTATCACTCGTTACACATTGAAAAATGCATCATTCATCTCACTTGAAAAATTGCTGTCAATGTATTAGTTGAAAGTTTCCTCTTACATTTTCTATAAATCATCATATACTTATGTAAATGGGTTAGTGTTATTAGTTGAAGCTTTATATTCGATGGGACAATATTCAACGTCTGAACTCCGTATCATTTTACATAACAAAGACATATGATACGTCATTTTGAGTTTGCTATTAATTATTTCTTGACAAGATGTTTAGACTGGTTAAATTGCATGTAATTTATTTTCTATTGAATTTAATTTCAAGATTTCAATGTTTTCTCTTCATGAAAAATCTTTTAAAATTTTTTAGGTCTCTTTAATCAGAAGGATATTCCGGTGAACTTTTCTGAAGAGTCGATGAATACCAATTCATATTTAGCCATATTGTTGAGGATTCCATATTAAAAAAAAAAAAGTTCGTTTGTGTAAATGATCACTCATCTATTCGATTTGGAATAGGGAGCGTATGAAGGGTTTTCTAGAACAAGATCATTGTAATTTTTGTTAGATAAATTCATTCGTCAGATTTATTTAACGCTGAAACAGTGGTCGTACTACACACAGGAAATGTACATATTTGACAATAGCTTAGCAATGTTTGCCACAATACTATGACAATAGTAGTATGCCATGGCAATAACATCTCCATATTTTGCCTCGATTTTGTCTTACTGATTCGTATATTTCTATTAACAACATTTTACCTTATCAATATGCTGGCACGCGAATACTTGGCGAGTTTCAATTAACATCGAATCCACGATTTTCTTATGCAAAAAGCATAAAGTGCGCAAAGTCCAGTCTATAAGCATAATATATAAGCATAATATTGTCCCGCATACTCGCGGTTGCTCGTTGATTTTAAAAGCGTCACGTAGCATTAACAAAGCCCGTCGGATCGCTGAAGGCCGTTTGCCCAAGGCTCCACACACGAAAAACCACTCATCGCAAATCTCATCGGCCCGTCAATCAGCGTCTGTTTTAAGAATGTCCAAAGACGCGCTCATCGCTTACGCACATACCGGACTGCCCATGCCGCTGCCGCTGCTGCTGCTGCTCCTTCTCAAAACATAAGAAAAATTAGCATGTGAAAAAAGACGCGCAGCAGTTCACGTCGGATGATTCCAAGGGTAAACAGGCTACCGTCTCTCCGTGTGTGCCCCGGCCATTAGCTGGCGATCGCAAGCATCGGATCCTAAGCAAGCATGTTCGAGCCGATGGATCCACACGCCTCTCGCTCGAGAGTCCTCCTGAGTTCCGCTCCGAGTGTTCGCCACTGTTGTACTACAAACGATGAGCTGGACGATCCGAGGTACCTACGCCTCATACACACCAGCAGGACAATCGGCCCTGAAAGCAAAATACGTTGAAAAAATTTGGTTTGACGTGGTTCTTTCGTGGATGCGAAAAAGGCAGCTCGTCAATTGAAACTTGAAAACATTGGTAAATTAATTATTTTCCATTACCCAGATGAATGTGTAATGTTGCCGATGAAAATAATGATAAAAATCTGTTACGAAATTCGAACATATAGTTATTACTAGATCTACACTAGTACACTAGATCTAGTATTATTTGTTTTAGCAATGACGAGGGATTCATACAAATGACAAGATGCTGAAACTTGTAATTGGCAACTGTATGATGATACTTTGGAAAGATAAAATCTTCAAATGCTCTAAAATTAAAATTTAAAGCAAAATGTGGCGTAAAACTTCATTCCAGGAAAAATCGATGATATATCAACATTTTTATGTATATCTATGGACATGGAATAAAAACACATTGACATGAATATATGAAGCACCTTCAAGGCTCCTACAATAGATGCATGTACTATGTCGATTTCAAAGAGATCTGAGTGTTGTTAAATAAAATTATCTTCAAAATCTATGGAGGGGGGAGAGAGGCTGATAGGCAGATTTTTTACAAATAAATATCGTTTTTTTCACAAGAAAATTGGAATGTAGCTAATATCAAAGTTTACAATATGAAAGTACTCGCTCTCGCGAGTACGCATTTCTTTCGATTAGCTAAATTATTTAAACTTACCTCATTCTTCTAGAAACAGCGCTGGACATCTGGCACTCAAAACAAATATACATAGTGGTATTGTACACAAATTGCATTCAGCGCCATCTTTTCCCATCGCATAAATTAGGAGATGTTCTAAGTTTGCCAACGAGCTGGATTATAAGATTGACTTGCAGTTGAACAATTCCGAACAAGCTCCAAAACACTTGCAAAACTTACAAAAATTTAATCTTGGTTCTTCTTCTTCTGTTGCGTAACGGATCCCTCTAGGATATTATATAAAATTTTCTTGTTTTGTAGCGTCTAGCAGATTTTTTTTTGACTAGGAACACATTTTCCCGAGTGTATTAATTTTGTGTATATATCTACCGAAACGTCAGAATTAAGCATCTAGAGTCTATATATCACCTCCATGAATTACCCCGGAGCTCTCAACAGACCAGTTCAATATTGGTCTACACGCGGCGGATCGGCCCGCCGCAGCGCGCGTCGACGATCAGACGCTTCGCCTCGGTGTTAGGGTGTGGAAATCACAATATTTTCATCCCGTCAGTTTGACAAACGCGCGCGGCGTGAAAAGAAAGTGTATACATACGAAGCGCGAAGGGGATACATAATAAAAAGGCGGCCCGGGGCGCGCAATGATCCATTGAATAATTCAGCTCGGGCGGCTCTTACCGCGGGGAGATAATCTCTCTCGAGCCGAGCGCGAGCCGAGGATAAAGTGCAGCGCGTCGTTGCAGAGACCCCCGCGCTCGAGTCATCCGTCCGAGTCAACGAGCTGCAGCATTCGCTACCCGGCGGGAAAACGCGCATCAGTCGTGGCCGCGCGCTCGGGTGTCTTGCGAGAATCCTCGCGACCGTGTCACCGTTTTTTCCTTCCCCTCTTCTTTCCCCCGCTGCAGCCGCGCCGCGATTCGCTCGACGTGTTAAGAGGATTATTATGTAACTGTTGAAGCTGCGCGCCGCCGCCGCCGGGGACAGCTGCAGCTTATGGCTCTCGATGGCCTCATGTGTGTGTGTGTGTATACGGCACACTTCGCGTATAAACTCGTATACACAGACAGGGTCTCTGATAGGCCATATATACGCGCGCGCGCGCGACTACTTCATTTTCTCGAGCCTCTTCGTCTCCGTCCTTCAGCCGCGGCTGCGCTCGCGCGCTCGCAAGGATTTATCTGCTCATTGTTCGTGTGCCGTCGAGAGCAACGCCGCGAATGGCATGATTTGTTTCTGTTATTTGTCACCCCCTCGGCCACGTGATGCGCGCTTGCTCGTCCCAACCTCCTCTTAGCGCGCGCCCCATATATTTTTTAGCTGTGCCAAGACCGCGACCGTATATAGTCGCTGAGACAGACTGTGGGCCTCTCACGGGCTCTTATTAATTTGGGATTTTTTTTCCAGAAGGAAACGGTGTAACCCGGGGATCTGGATTCACGTTGGCTTACAAGAGACAATCGGTTAGTCGTTCATTTTTTACGTGAGATATTGGCACTGCCGATGCGACTAGCGTAAATTTTGCGAAAAAAAATTCGGCAATCGATTGAAAAATTAAAGCGGATTGATTGCCCGTTCGTTACAATATAACTCGTTGTAGAGAGTTTTATACACAAGGATATTACAATTGGCATTCGGCTTGATGCGCGATCTACATTTGTGCGTTTCAATAGTATATTATGCACCCGAGCGAGGTTAGGCGATTTTTGCACGAAAAACGTTTGCGATCCGAGCGCAGCGAGGATTGCAAGTTTGCGCGTGCCGAAATAGCCTAGATGAGCGAGGTGCATATACTATTTTTCGTACCCCGCGGCAGAAAAGTGCCATTCTTTGCAAACGCCAGGACGCAAAGTAGGTACTTTACTGCCGCTGGGACGAAAAATTATATTCCAATTATTCACACGATAATTTTTTCCGCACGTACTTATCATTCCAATATTCGCATTTTCAAAAGCTATTTTCATATTTTATTTAACTTATATATTTATTTCATATATCATTATGCGCAATTGCAAAACCATTATTCAGATTTTATTCAGCGTCTGGCAGAAAAATTTGGTCGTTACAAAACCTTTTTTTTCTTCCTCGAACAATCGCCACTAGAGCATGTGCCTAAACAGCGAAAGTCATGTTTTTCGCTTGCCTACACATTTACTATCTATATATCTATCTATCTCACTCGACGAGTCGTCACGCAGTTAATCTAGACCAATCAAATCACGAGTTAGAACGCTTCACTTTACAGGCCATCACTTTCTTCATAAGGATATTAATAATTTGAAATCGCCAATAACAATCTAAGAAAATTTTTGATTCGATGAATGATTCGCGTACAAGTTATAAACTGTAAAAAATTGACTGACGCATGATATGAGTGTTTCGAATAGAACTGGGATTCCATCAAGTTCATATGTTTGTGATGATTTTCTTAAATTTTTCATTTAATGTATAAGAATGAAGGTCGGTTCGTGATAAAAATCCCTCAGCTATTCCATTCGAAACGAAAACTAATTTAATTTTCAAAGAATCGACGAATTTATTCTGCTCTGAAACAATAAGTTGTATAATACCACAGTGTACAAACATTAGCTGGCCACTAATCCGAAAATCAAACTGGAGCACCACACTCCGACACAATTGTATTTCCAAACCGCCTTCTCGTCTAATCTAAAAACTATCTCACACATGGCGAATAGCGCACAAACGCGTCGCGTACAGTGGTCTATCTGGAAATTCGAGTCGTGCAACTATAACTAATACATGTAAGTATGTATAGGCGCGCGGTCGTGCGAGCAGCTGTCTAATAAGACACGTCGAGTGACGAGGCGCGTACGTAGACGCGCGCGCGGCCCTTACACGGTGGCTTACATACATCGGGGGCCAAATCTGCTCGGTGTGCGCGCGCGCGGCCTGGATTTGGCTGTTTACAAAGGCCGCAGGACAGGAGCTGCGAGCGAACGAGCGCGGCAGGTGTGTTGTCCCATGCGATTAAGCCTGTCGTCCGCCGCACTTCTCCGCAACTGCTCTTTTCAATCGCACGCCCCGTGAGCCGCGAAGCCTCGAGGGGACACGCACACACGCACACAGGCGCTCATTACTGCCATCAGCCAAAATCTGCCGGGCCAGCGTTCACGCGTTCGCGAGCGATCGATCCGCGTGTGACGGGCACAAGAGGCGCGTATACGCAATATCGACGGCACTCGAGTCATCTGTCTTCTCGTTTTTTTCCCTATATACTCGCACTCGCACATCGTGATTCACATCGGGGAGAGGAGACAGATCAATAATTCGTTGGCCACTTTTCAAAATAACATACCAACTCATCGACTCGACGGATTTTGAACTGACGTTTCGGATCGCTATTGTGGGAAATTGCGGTCGATGTTTAGATGCCAAGACTAAAAAATTGTTCGCTCGAATTGTGGAATTATGAACAGATAAATGATCGGATGGAACGTGCACTGATTGCAAAGTAAAAGAATCGACCATTCGAGAGATTCGATTATCTTTCACTTGAAATTGAAATTATATATTGTGCGGTATATTGTTTAGATGTTATTTATCATGTAATGCATTATTTTATCTCTTAGTTAAACTTGATTTTTCTTGTCCCAGCATATTTTTTCTCTTACACAAGTTTTTTTTTCGCGAATTCTCTTCGCGGATTGTAATTAAAAGACATATAGCTGCGATCTAATTTAGCGTAATTGCATTTTATACAAGTTTTGCGTGGTTGTTGATGGTCTGGTGTACAATGAACCCTGCTCAATAAACTCATGTTATTAGTAGAATGAAATATACTGAAAATTAATATGCATGAAATTTATATGAAAATTCAATTTGGCCACTCGCGTGAAGCATGTGAAAATAAACGATAAGTCCATTGTTCATATTAGACACTCTGCACCTGTAAAATTCAAAAACATTGAATCAGCTACTCCCAAGACATATATTGTATATAATATACATGCAACCAGTCGTTTCTGTGGCTATAGAATAAGTCTCCAGTAAATTTCGTTTCCAAGCAAATATTATCAATCCACCGCAAACGAAGATCTCTCAGCACAAATGGAATCACGTGCTGACATTTTTCCGAACGAAAGCAACTGGTATAGTCCATTCGAGGGGGTAATCAACAAGATAGCGTCATCAATTTCAAGGCGAAAAGAAGAACAGTAACGAGGCAACATAGCAACGTTGAACAGCCGACGCACTAAAGCGTCTCGAGCATTATAGATATAAACATACGTATATAGGCGCGAGCGCGCGCGTGCGTGACAGGCCGGACTACTATTCGGAGTAACGATAACTCGTTTTTTCACTCACGCAGGGAGACACGTAATACTTTTAACGGAGGCTCTTAGGTGCTGGTGCGCGGAGAGGAATCGATAACCGTTAAGCCCCGCGTTTTACAGCTCGAGCCAGTTTAGAGGGGCGGCTTTAAAATTTAAGTCCGCCGCCGCGCGAGTATATAGAGGCTGAGCAGAGAGGCGCGCATCGACGCGGTGTGGACCATTCGACGAGCTCTCTCACTCTCTCTCTGGCGCACGTCGCGGAGATGCTCTCAAACGAGAGTTAACAGGCTCGTATAAGTATTGCGACGCGGCCCGTCGTCGTGAGCGCTGCACCTGGCCGGTAAAATCAGGCGGCCGCCCGGGACACACAAATATTCGGCCCATCCGCTGAGAGCTTCGCCCCCGTAACTTACACTTTGTCCCTACGTGTACTTATACTTATACTGTGTGCGTATGTGTGTGTGTGTATGTGATGAGCTGCCTGCGCGCGATGTGGGGCCAAAAGAGCCCGCGCGAATTATATGGCCCGTAAGTTCCGGTAGAGCCGAGGTGTCACAAGAGCACGGTATACGGCTGATAAATACGCCCGCGCTCGAGCCAACGGAGAGGGACGAGTCCGCGGCTGAGATGTGTTTTTCGGGCTGCGATATCGCGATGACTGCAGAATTTGCCTTATCCCCCAACAATAAACGAGCGATAGATTTGCTTCCAACGTAATTCACGGCTGTTGCAAATCGAAAGCCCATGTATGGGTTCCAAATTGAACTGGATCACGAAATGTACGGTGAAAACAGAAAAGATCTGGAAAGATAAGCCGAGATTTAAAAATCCGGTACGTATATATACGATGTGGATTTGTCGAAAGCTGCTATTCATCGGTGAAAATTGCACGACTGACGAATAGTTAGCAATAAAAAAAAAACCAATGCCTTAATAACTTCGATAATGAAGTTTGACCGCTGTACCTCGCTTTCGCATACCAGCGGGTGTCTGACTATTTCTTTATTTTTCTTTACAACTAGTGTCAAATTTCATCTCAGTTATTTCGGCTCTTGGGTGGACCAACGGCTTAACGTGACTTCCGAACCACGGAATAGATAGCTATAGTGATCACTTGGAAATGAGTAAATTATTAATTATTTTCAAAATCTCTATTTCACGCACCTAGTTGTTCACTATAGGCGATTCTTCACCATTGACCATCACTGCAGTTATGTTACAACTAGTCTCAATTTAGTGAGTACGAACCTCGATGAGCAGAAATTGACAAATCGCATAGAAACTAGTGTCGAAAAAGAATCTGTACTCGATTCCGGTGACCGACCATGACACGCATCCTGTCGGAAACGTCGAGCCACGTGTGACACGAATGAATATCACGATGAAACGGCGCAAATCCCATCCGATTTTTCTCGCCCGTGTAAGCGTATATACAGAGACCAACAAGTACTAGCGCGAAAAGTTGGCCTGTGTATACACGAGTAGGTATATAAAGAGTAGGAGAGGAACCGGAGTGAGTGGATGGAAGGGCGGAAAGCAGCCGGGAGATAAAAGCAAGAGTAAAAATAAGAGATATAGTGTGGGGCGCGCACGAGTCGGTAAGGCAGCGCGACATTTCGCGCACGGTTTACGGCCCTCCCGCGTGCACGTGTGTATATACCTATATACATGCGCGTATAGTGGTACAGCGGCTTACGGGCCGGCGCGTAACACGCTTTCTGCATTCTCGTAAACTAGCCGTGGCGGTCGCGAGCAACACCGTCGCGACATGTGCGGCTCTTCCTCTCCCCGTATTTATATATATACACATATAGGTATATATACATATAGATGCCTGCCACCATGTCGGCAATGTGTCGTGGATTCCGTCCGCTTGCTCCGACTTCACGACTCACTCTCCCATTCAATTGCTCCATCCTGAAAGCTATTGTTTTCAACCGTTTGTATCATGGTATATATGCCGTTGCACATATCGTAATTGTTCTGGGCATGACTAGCAATTTAATTACTGAAATTATACAGTTGATGATGAATCCAATGTGATTCGCAATGATATATGTTTTTTGCGAATAGCTTTCCCATATTTGAAAAATACACCGCCATGAGTCTGTTGACGCTGTTAACGGGGAGTAACGATATTAGTTGTGTCTCGTTAAAACTATCAATAGTTAGATTCAACAATGTAAATCTAATCAGATTTCAGAAAGTTGCTGTCTCCATTCTCCACTAAGACAGACTATTCAGATAGCTGAGTCTATCAGCGTTTCATCAGAATTGCAATTTGAGTTGATTTTTCATAATCAAACTGACTTGTTCACTTACACTATAAAATAATTTTAGTGTACAGAACAATATTCGATAAATACATTTATTTTTCAGGCGATGCAACCAAATTATCAACTCGAAATTCTCTCAGCTACTCGGCGTAGAGAGCGTCGGGTTCTCGACTAGCTGCATGATTTAGCAATATTCTTCCCGGACTCCCGGGCGGTGAATTTATTCGGTGAATTAATTTCCTCAAAAAGCGACTATCCACTGTGAGAATTCAATCCCGATGTGAAAGGAACGTGGGCCGTCGAGAGGAGACGCAGCTCGAGCGTCGCGCTCAATTCAATAGTCGAAATGCAAATGCGAAAACGCGACCGTAAGCCGAAAGAATCCGAGCTGGCGCAGAGCATATCGGGGAAATCCCGGGGCTTTGTTTCGCCTGTATATAGGTGCACGAGGGCGAAGTCAGCTTGCGCGATAAGCGGACTTGCGTGCATGCTATAACAATAATAGCCGCGCGCGTGCGACACAGCCGAGCACAGTGTAATGGGGGTCGCAGCTGCGGCCGGGCTACTCTTGCGGCGTATTAACCGCAAGCCACGTGCGCTCGCCCCTCGCTCTGGGTGGGTGGCTCCATTGTGGCTCTCTAATAAGTATCTTGGCGCGACCGCACGAGTGCGTTATCCCCCGCGCTGCCGCAGACCCAAGACCGACGCGATATCCCGCACCGTACATACTGCCCTCTCGCTCTCTATCTCTCTACGCTGTAACGAGATGTTAAGTGAGCTGTGGTTGTTAGCTGTTGCTTGGCTTACGAACTAGGGTGCAGCGCACGTCGAGTTTGCAACGTTCGACCACCGGCTGCAAATGGATTTTGGCTTTGGCTGATTGCAGTCGAGTCGAATAAGCCATTCGTTCCTTTCAAAATTATGAGCATCATCAATTTTACATTGACAACGTGAGAAAAGCTTCTCTGCCGTGCAATATCTCACGAATGGATAAGCGAATTTAGAGAGAGTATTCTTGGATCCGTGTGAAGATCTGATTATATTTGTGACATATTCTTCCATAAGGTTTTCTTGTAGTGTTATAACGACATCTCTCACAAGAATAGGAGAATTAGAAATAAATTATACAGACACAATGACGTGGCCTAGACCTCGTCAAGCTTTGCAGGCGACTAGTGAGCTTATTCGTGATTTTATTCCTCGCAAAAAGTTTTTCCTTGCAATATCTCATGAACAGATCGTCCGATTTGGAATGGTGCAGGTTCTCGAAGATCTGTATGAAAGTCACCTAATCTAACTGAAGTCTGACCAAAGTTGGGCTAGACAAGAGTCTAACCGAAGTCTGTCCACAGCGTAACGAAGCGCAACCAAACCTGACTCAAGTCTTAGTAATTACTGACCAAAATCTAACCAAAATCTGACTAAAAGTCTTATTAGAATTTGGTCAAAGTTGGACTGAAATCTGATTGACGTCTAACCAGAGACTGATTGCTGCAAAGTTTGACAAAGCTTGACAGAATTTGATATGTGCCTAACAAACCCTTGGGGCAGTCCGAGCAATGTCTAACCAAAACCAATGTAACCTGATTCAAGTCTAATCAGGTTGACTAAAGACCGAAGTCTGACTGAAGAAATGCTAGAATTTCAAAGTCAATTTAATCCACGGGGGCATTCGAATTTGGATATACGGACCATTATTTTTATTCTTCTTGATTTCTCACTCCTTAGTTGGTCTATGATTCATCATAGTGTAATCAATCATAATCATAGTGTATCATCATAGGGATTGGCGATCTAATCAACACGAGTGCTTCCAAACTTGTCTGAATCAAAATGATCAAACTGGAGCTCTTCCAGAAACAAAAAAAGTCTGACCGGATCAAGAGAGCGTGCACGCAGTACTCGGTATATATACACTCGCCTAAAACAATCGCATGGTTCTGGCCGGACACTATACCAAGTGACAGAGGATAAGTAAGTGGCTCATAGATAGCAGGGTTTAGCGCGGCGTATGGATTACCAGCCATCTGTGAGCACAAATCAGCCGTTATTGAACAAATCAAGCGGGCTCGTGGTTGGCTCGCGAGTGCAACACGATCTTCGCGTGGCCCTGTAAATCAAGCTCCTTCGAACTCGCCCTGCACTGTACGCTGCAGTCTCGCCAACCCTCGTGTTTTATCCGTTGGCGGCCAATCCGCGACCTCGTACCTTTATACATACATACGTATACGTGTATATCTGTCGGCGCTGTTCTCTCTTTCGGCTCGCATGGCCCCGGCGACGAATGGAGGGCAAACAATGCGCGTGGCGTGACGGAGGCATTGTCGAGTTTACGCCCCGCGGGGCGCCGCGCTCTCGCACCAGTTTAGCACCCAACACGCTCCTTGGCCTGTGCGCGCGCGCGAGCACGTGTGTGTATATGGGTGCGAGAGAACTCGAGCCATTATGAAACGGGGCCCCATCAATTACACGGGAAATTGCGCACGCATTATTTATGTCGCTCCGCGTGTGCTGGGATAGCGGGGGGGCTCAACTAGCTATGATATATACCCAACACCAACAGACACAGAGAGAAAGAGCCTCTTCCGTCCACCACCTCTCGGCCGATGCCAAATTCTACATTCGCAGTTCGAGTGCGCGTATCTACGGATGCTTGAAAAAAAAACACAATTGCTCTCGGTTTCATCTTAGACGCAAGGGTCAAATATCTCTCGATCTTGCGGAGTTTCTTCGTTGTGGTTGTTCGTGGCGATGAGCTCCGAAAGATTGATCCTCTGCTCGAAAGTGTCCAAAACTCACTGGGCAAAAGTATAAATAGTTTTGTCTTCATTACGTCGATGATACTTTGAGCTTGTCATCTTTCTAGTCTCTTCTCTCAACGATTCTAGGTTTCCAAATGAGACCTTCACGTTTTCATTCGACTCGTCGCGAGACTCCCTGATACTCCCCTGAACCCCTAAAAAGCTCCGTCATCGATAAAAACACGTTAGAAGCCAAAGATATTTCCCAACTGATGTGTATGTGTGTGTGTGTGTGTTTTAAAATAACGAAAGATGGTAAGCACGTCAGAATGGTTCCGACATCTATCAACACCCATAAAGCATATCGCATCAATCGGAGAGAGGGTTCGCACATGGGACAATAAACTTTTTCCATGGCCCAGAGCCAACTCGCCAGTTTTCATATGGAGAATGAAAAAAAAAGAAGAAAAATAAGCTTCCTCAACAAATCACCGTACCATACGAGCGCGCGCCGCATCTAAATTGTCTGAGCAAGGAAGGCATCCGCAACGAGATATCGCAGCTCCTCGCTCGCACCATAACACAATGGCATTATACAACGACAGCGTAATTAAGCACCGGAGCGCGCACCTCTCTTTTTTTTCCCGCCTCTCTCGGCTTCGACGATCTGACAAAGAGGACATAAATAACAGCGAGTGGCTGACACGCAAGTGCACCAGATAAACAGGCATTCTTCACGCTTGTGGTCCTCAGGCTTCGCTGGGCGTTCGGAATACTAGCGCCACCCTCGACAGCCCGTGTAAAATGTACGGAGCTTCGCGCGTGTTGACCACTGATTTTCCTGCCTGTTTTGCGCGCACGGACGGTACAAGGCTAATCTGCGGGACCGCACGTATGCGAATATATGCGTATATATCGTCACGTGTTGCACGCGGATTATACGCGCTCACCTGGAATCATGCCCTGGGATCTCACCGAACACAAAAGCCTCTGGGAAGTGTGTTTCAGCTCGGTGCTTTTTTGTCTTCCCTGAGTACAATATGAATACGCATACGGGCAGACATTTGAATACACTCAAAGTACTTTATTCACGACGTCGCGTCGTTCATGCTAATCGAGACACTCAATTCATTTGATGAAATCAGTGTAATCTTCATGTTATCCTTGAAGATTGGCGACGTATCAACCAAAATTTCTCAGCGACGGCATTAAAGCTATTAGGCACTTAGTTTCTCTCACTGTAAGATACGTTGACCTAAATCAAACCTTGATAGGGCAAAAATAAGTGGCCGAACAGAGCCAAACTGACTCAATCATGCTTCATCGATATAGAGCAGCCAATCTTTTCCATAATCTTCGTAATGTTCAGCACAACTTTCGTTCCCATCATTTTTTTTATTTTTAGATATATATCAAGATTTTCTGGGCTCCCAGAATTGGGAAAAGGGTCTAATTTCTAAAAATTTAAATTTTGAGTACATGTAATAACTTTCACATTACATGTACTAAAATTTTATGCACACAAAAATCTGAAAAATGAGTATTCTGGTGACGGATATAAATGAATTTGTCCAAACAGAACTGCAAACAAAATTTTGACTGTTCCCACTTGACGTGGAAGATCCCATATGCGCGTGCATCTATACAGCTGCACCGTGACACGTACGGAACGTTGTCGGTCGTATAAAAAATGTCGAAAGAAGATATTTTGACCGGTTTCGAATGTTTACACCATTTTTTACACGCCATTCTCTGATTTTTTTCAGTAACCGTGACATCTCATCTATATGTCCCTCCAGTGGATATGGACTTTTTCAATAAACTCAGACTGGGCCAAAAAAATCGAGTGACATACCAATCGATTTCTTCGCAATTCACCTTCATAATCACATTTTTTCTTCGTCCGTTTTTTTTATCAATTGTTCTAATAGAATATACCGTTGTCGCGATTTCACCTAAGTATAAGAAATACGGTTTTTGACAATGCTATTTCTCAAGCTATAAAAGACCAAACTGAATGCAGTTTGGATTATTTTGAAGATCCTCGCACTGCAGGCTTTCCATTTGCTAGCGTAAGGAAACTCGCGTTGAGTTTGCGCTTTATATTGGGTACACTTACACACATCAGATTCGAATCATATCGTTCGAATAGCAAGTAAGACACAGTCCAAGTGGAACAGCCAAAAAACGGTACAGAACCGGGCCAATGCTTCCTCGATGCGTGCGGATGAAAAAAAATACGAAAAGAATATACTCGACGGGAGTGATCAAATCGACGCGCGACACGAGAGACGCGCCCAGCTACCGCGACAGGCATCAATCGCGAGAGACGGCCCGCACCGCATGCATATATGGATATACGGAACGTCCGAAGAGGGAAGCCCGTCGCCCAGGCGTGCACTCGAGAAGTGTATGGCAAAGTGTCTTGAGGGGGAGGTGGTAAAAGAGGCGTGCGGGCGGGCAGAGGAGCGTATCGCGGAAGCGCAGGATGCGCGTCTCGAGTAACGAAACTCTCCAAACGGAAGCTGCGCTCTAGCGTTGAGGGATCGTCGTGGCAGCCGCGCGCCTGTATACAAGCGTATATAGCGCCCGCGCGCCATCACACGAAATATGTCGCGACAGCTGTCGATTCGGCGTGACGGCGAAAATACACGCGGGCGCACTTGGCAGCTCGCGATAAATAACAGCTCGCTTGTGGGGCTGAGTCGAGGCACGCGCGCGTCTCTCTCTCTATATATATAAACACGGGAGAGAGAGTGAGAGAGGAGACAGATAGATCGAGCCGCGTGACTACGGGCGACGTGGCTGGATTAGTCGCGCAGCGTAACAGCCCCGCGGCTAATCGCGTTGTTTACGCCCGGGCCGCAGCTATATAGCAGTAAAAATGCCAAGGAAGTGGTGCCCGTATATGCGAGCTGTGCCGCGGAGACTCCCACCCCGCCTTACACATATATACTTATACTACTGCGCGCGGATTGTTTTGAGCCGCGCACTTTGTTACGGGCCGAGTTATATTTGAATACAGCCTGGATTAGAGGGAGAGAGAGCGAGGGATTCGGCTTGTTTTCCGTCGACTGTTCCGGGCTCTCCGTGTCATTAGTCAGTTCCGGCTCGTTTCAGCGCGCGCGAGCCACTTAATACACGCGCGATACGCTGATCCGTGATCCACCGCGGAAAACACGCTTGGAAATGGAACGGAAATAGCTTGTCACAACTGTACGCTGTTGTGCAATGCCACGGCGGCTCTGTTTAGTCTCTAGATTCATTTCGATATCCCTTGCGTGGCTCGTCATAGCGGATCATCCATCCGAATTCCATAGGTATAGGGTTATACTCACGTCGACTCGTCGAAAATACAAACGAGAAAATTTGGGTATGTTTTCGAAGGTTCACATACTTTTCCGTTTCGAATTCCGGCGAATCTATACTCTCAATCACGCCAAGTCAAATCTGAGAACGCGACGTATCTCGACGAGTTGGCTGCGATCGCGATGCAAGATGGATTCGAGGATTTTCTTGGCTGAATCCGTATCGACCCCGACGCTACGCGGGTATTTCGATTTCGGACTCGAGTCAACGAGAGAGTGAGAGAAGCTCGCTAAGCGTCTGCAACCCCCTGCAAACGAGCCATTCGCACTCGTGCTCGGCTGGAACGCGCCCGTGACTCGCGGTTCCCATAGGACGTTGTATATTGTGTACCCGCACCAGCAAGATTCAAAATGTGTCGAGGTCGTCCGATCGTATACACCGGCCGCGGGCAAATATTCGCCCTGTTTCGCGTTTGGGGCGGAGGGGGCACACGTGAGCCGGCGAATGCGCATATGCGATGGCGAGCCGGTCGCACGCTTGATAGCCCGCCTAAGTATATCGTAAATCACTCAAGCTCGTTATATCGTCACGTTTTAGCCGAGAGCAACAGAACGACTATATATACATACGCGAGGGAGTTTCTCTCTTTCCCCCTCGCACCCGTACGCGCGCGCGCGCGCGTGTGTACATGTCGAGCACTTTCACGCTGGGTGATAAATATTTCCGAGGGTTAACCGACAGCGGACGCTCTATACATTACATCCCCCCGTGGACCGCGCTCCGCTAATAAATACGTTATTGTCTGCGCCGCGCTAATCCTTGACAGGCGCGCCGCCTCCCCCCCTTCACGTCCTATTCCACCCGCAGCGCTTGACGCGAGCCCTGCTGCGTGTAAGTTTGCCGGCCGAGTATGTATGTCTATATACAGTTCGTTATCCGGGGGGTGGGTGTGGAACATGTCAGCGGGCGCGTCCGTAATATAAAGCGCGATACATTAGCCGATGCGCGCACGCGACTTACCAGCTCCCATGATGGGTAAACGGCTATTGTTCCGCGCGCGCGGCTCGATCGCTGCGCGACGTGACGTATGCTGCGACGCAACTTTGACAGGCTCAAGCTTTGGACGTACTGTGTGCATGTATATGCGTTTCGTCACGAGTCGAGAAGTCAAGTGATATACATATGTAATATACGATTGTGCAGGCGACTTTGCACACCTTGCGCGAACTCCGCCGTGTCGTAAGATTCATTGTCATGCACGAGGAACGCATTGCGAACTGGGCATTACGATTCGATGTGTGTGACACCTTTCGGTCGGTATACATAGGAGTTCGTCGTTGATTCGACCTGTAATCACGAGCGCGAACAGAAATGAAATTTCATCGCCTCCGAGTGACAGGTGTATAGACGGGGTTGAATTGCTGCGTATACTCATGAATCCAGCTGTCGAGGGTACACCAAAAGTGACAGTTCGAAATTGAATTGAATGGCTTTTGAAAAATTCAACCCATCGACAAATCCGAAGAAAGTCTGCGTAGTTGGGTCTTTTATTTTACAGACTACACGTAGGTGACGGATATCTGCAGGAAAACTTCCTCGTCTCATCCTCCAAACGATTCGTTTACACCCCGAACCGTCCCGTCTGTTACGCGTGTCGCAAGGATGAATGACAAAGTTTCCAAGACTGTATACACGAGGTTCGATTTAATTTTTTCCCCCCAGCCCAGGGAAAGAAGAGGGGGGAAAAAAAGAAAGCAGATCGCCAGAGAGCTCGAAGCCATTTTTTTCACAACTCGAGGGCGGCCCCGAAGGCCACTTCATCCGAGTGAAACGCACTTAATCCAACTTAACGCCAAACAAAGCCTGCGCGCGAGCTCGAGGCTGTGTATAGGAGGGCGCGCGATCCGCACCGGACTAAAATATAATCGGGCCCCGCCGCTCTCTATCTCTATCTATCTCTCTCTTTCTCGCACTGGCGAGCGCACGAGTATTTATGTGTGTGCATTAGAGGGGCGTGTTATATGCGAGCCGAGAAACGAACTGCGTGAGGTGCTCCAATAAATCTCTCGGAGCTCGCGTTTGAGCGGCCGCTGCCATGCGACTTATATGGCGCGCGACAGTTATTGCCCCGGCACTGCGGCGATAATGTTCGCGAGCAGACCCTATCTCCGCGCGGGAATCGTCGCGACAACCTTTGCTCTATATACGGAAAAGCAGACTACCGCAACGGCGCGCGGACACTTTTTGGAAGCGATTACTCTCGGAGCTTATGTACGTGTGTCACTAACGAGCGTACACTGAGAAAACAGTGATTTGGAAATTATAACACACGGGATGGGGGAAAAAATACACAGTAATTTGTTCTGTTCTATTCTCAAAGACGCTATATTCAACCGTGTATTCTTTGGTGAACTCAAGTAACTGATATATCTGTATATGTGATGTAGAATTATCAGCAGTGAACTTACTCAAATTTAATGAACCTAGAAACGCTGGTCATGGAAGTTACAGGAGTCACTCATCTTTATCGAAGAATCTAAACTTTTCATTGTAACGGTATGGCATTGAATGGATCCAATTGAAGTCTATAGCTTTGACCACTCCGAATAAAATGTTGAAATGTTTGAATTGCACCGCTTAGGTTGATGTAGCCACTCTGATTCCGGAAACACACATCGAATTCAATACTATAAAAATGTCAGAATCCGGAAAAAAATGCTTATATTAGAAATGTTACAACTTATCGTAGGCGACTCAATTGATGATTCCGACTGTATTCCCCATTGATTCACCTGCTATCTGTTTGTAAAATGAACAAAAGTAATTTTGTAATGATCCCCGCGGTATTTTTGCTTGTACGATTCAATAAAATCTTATCGCTATCCCATATTACATATCACTGAATGGTATTGTTAGTTTGTACTCGCGAAATTTAACACGGTGAAAATGTTACTTTGTAGCTTTCAGCGACTATTCACCGCAACACAGTGACATAATGAGTTTGGAGAGTATATACGCTGTATCGTGATCGAAGTGGCAGACTGGAAGCGTTGCATACTTTTCATATACTTAAACTCGTCTTCCCGTTGCGGCACACTTTAACACTATTGACATATATTGTTGCACACCGGTGAAGCTCAACATAATAATTTATTCGTAAAGAAAACATACTTAGAGTTATAATATAAGTTGGGAACTGAGTAGTGCCCCTTACAACGTGAGAAATTCGAGTTATTCTGCAACGTGTTTATTGAACATACCTCCCGTACGTACACCAGCTGTGTCAATTCTACAATGCAAGAGATACGAATCGAATTTCCGAGAAAATGATTCGATTAAATAAATAAGTACAGTTCGCGTTGATTCTCGCTAACTAATTATTTATTGCAGACTATAAAAACAATATCTCGAGTATCATGAAACCCATATGTGTGCGTGTGCGTGCATTTATATATGTATATATAGATTACAGCGTTGCGGGTGGCTCACGCGTCATTGTACACTGTGCATTATTTAGTCCGAACGGCCGTTTTTAATTGCCACTCGCATTGGCTAGCCGCATTGATGGACGTGAGAATGGAGGGAAATAAGTCTTGCGCTAACGTTGCGGCGCGATTACATACGAATGGGAAATTGGTATTTGAAGAATTTATGCATCCATTGTCACTTATAACCGGGCTTCGCCGCGCCAAATAGCCCTCTGAATATTCAATCCGATCACCTTTTCCCGCAGTGCATCGACCCTGCTGTAAAACAGATCGCGTTATATATTATTCATTCGCGCGAGTTAATTCGCTCGATACACAAACTCCAAAATTTTTTTGACTCGCGTTGTTATGAAAAAAAAAAGCTGCGCGAGCCCGTATGGCCGTGAGCGCGAGACGTGCGAGAACTTATACACGCGGCATTTATCCACGTGCACTGCAATTTTCATCCGATCCCCCCCTGAAGTGTCCGTCTAACTTTTTGCCCCGCTCTGCCGAGTGAGAGAGAAGGAGAAAAAAAAGCAACGATACAAGCCACTCTTTCATCCGCGATCTCGTAAACTCGGATATCGCCGAGCCGCGCTGCTCGCGACAGCCAACGCGAGAATGACGTATGGCTGCGCACGCACGTATAGACGAGGAAGGACAAAAGTGCATATGCGGAGCCGACTTTTTTTCTTCTTCCTCCGCGGCCGGCTCAAAGCGAGCCACATTAATATGTCTCGCGTGTGTTTTTATGCCGAGGGGGGCGCTCCCGGATCCCCATAAAACGCATTAGCCAAGATTCATCTTGGGGCAGCTTTTATTGACGTGCGCGCGCGCG
Source organism: Aphelinus atriplicis (assembly GCA_020882685.1). Taxonomy (NCBI): domain Eukaryota; kingdom Metazoa; phylum Arthropoda; class Insecta; order Hymenoptera; family Aphelinidae; genus Aphelinus; species Aphelinus atriplicis. The sequence continues at coordinate 1,509,067 of JAJGQD010000011.1, forward strand.
TGTCTAAATGCGCGCGTAACGAGGCCCGACATTGTACGCGCCAACGTCGTCGTTTTTCACTGTCGCGCGTGTGCGTATACTACTCGCGCGATCGAAATTCATATAAATCCATTTATCAGAGGCGCGCGGACGCGACGACGCTCGGCGACGGCGGCGGCCCCCGGGTATTATCCTCCTTTTGACGCGCTCTCGAGCCGTTTTCCCTCTCCCGCTCGCGCGCTCGTAATCTTTTTATAGGAAATGGATCGCGCGCGACTGTTATAAATCCGGATGATTTAAAGAACAATATTTCTGCGAGCCGAGGAGGCTCCTCCCCCCCTTCCGACCCCACTGACGTCCGACAGCGAGTAGTACGAATGTTTCGTGTCGCACACATACGGGAATTACCAATCGTTGCAGATTGATCAAGCGACGTCTACGGATATGCCGAAAGATAAACTATCTTGAGGTGCAGGGTGTACTCGATATGCCGTCCTACACCTGAGGGCTTGTCGTGAATTGAGAAATGAAGAAATTTTCCTCATTTATCCAAGAAATAAACGTACTTTGAAGGTATAAACTCAACATGACAGAAGAAGCTATCGTATCACTTTGGTTCTAAAGCTCGACCCACTGAGAAAAATATTTTTTGCGAACGTCTCTAGAGTTGTCCGTTAATACCCATGACTTCCTATACCTATACATAATAATGTTATAATTGGAGAAGGTAGATTATTTTCTCGAAGCGACTGATAACATTATAATTGTTGTTTTTTTTTGTTTAGTTAATGCATCGCATGTGTTTCCATGACCACACGAGCAGAACAATTCCGCATCCACGAATCTTGGGAGCGTATTGAAAAAAAAAATCCAGTCATCGATAAGACGAATCTGTTATTCAATATCGAATGGACCGCCACACGCTCGGTCGCGTTGTCCGCGAAAATCACGATACGACGGGTCTACACACGGCGGCGAAATATTTGCGCGCGTACATCCGCGCTCCCGACACGTGTATATAGATTTCCATCGGCCGGCGGAACGGGGGAGGGCGCGAGCGGCGGAACGATCCCTGACGATGGCAATTCCCGCGCGGAATATTTTTAATAATTGCTCCTCGTAAAATTGCGCGCGCTCGTTCGTTTTGCTTCTGGCCGGCATACGCGAACGCTCGAGCGCGCGGCGAATATAATTTAGGAGGAGTTGCCGGGGCAAAAAAAAAACAATAAAAGAGCTCGGGCTCTTTCCCTCCTGCAGCCGCGTATACCGGGGGGCGAAAATGCAAATTTATTGGGGAGTCAGTTATGCTCACCGCCGGCCGACCAAAAAAACCCATTCGACACCAATTGCCATTCGGATCGCGACATTTTTCAGCTATTGTTTACGACCGAAGCGCGCGCGCAATTTTTTTCCAGCCTTTTCGACGCGCGACGGGCCGATTGAATTTCTCCGCCCTCCGGCGCGGCAAAATGAAAATACGCGAGCCCATTTATACCGACATTATTTTCTCGCGTACGCATACACCCAAGGATTGATATATATACGTGTATATGCGCGCGTGCGATCAATTATATATTCGACCGGATCTGCCGTAGTTGCAGCATCGAACGTTATGGAATATTCCGCGAGTACACGCGAATTTTCTTTTTCGATTTTTCGAAAGTAGATAGAGTGATGCAGGTGGAACGGTAAAATAATCATCGAGTCGCATCGAATAATAGCTCGTCGATAATACGAGAAGAGAAGGGAAAAAATCGAGTCGAGAGACTAGTTGGAGAGCTGATCTAGCTATTACAGCTCGAAGCCGAGGTACAAAACGGGCGGTCCGGCTCTCGGATCCCATAATCTAGCGAATCGCTTGCTCAAAGGCCATAAACGCGAGCATCGCTCCAATCTGCAGCCCAGTTGGCATTGGCAAAAGGAACAAATGGCCGCGGCCGGGGCGCACGGGGCATAAACGTCGCCGAGCGAACGGAGATCCTTTTTTAAAGAGTCTCGGGCTTAATCAGGGAGGGCTGCTCTCTCTCTCTCTCTCTCTCTCTCCCTCGTGGTCGTTAGCCCCAGAGTAGTTTGGTCGGAAGAGCATTAGCGGCGTTATTAGCGCTAGTTAGAGGAGAGGCGCTCTCGGTGCGCTGCTCGCGACGTGACGAGAGCTGCTCCCCTGTATAATTATCCGCGAGACTGCGTCCACGCCGCGGTGAAAAGCTCGTTGTACGGCGACGCTCGGTTAATACACGCGAGCACTCGCGGCTAAACACGAGGATGGATGGGCTTACGAGCTGTGGCCCCTCGAGTGGGTTCGCGGCGCGCATGCATATTGCATAGGAAAACCTGGACCCAATTGCCTTAATCACATATATCAGCCTGTTTTACCCGAGGAATCGTGCACAATTTATACAACGCCAGTCGACGACGCTCCTTGCATCGACGAGCTTCAACCGCGTATAACTATACTTTACCATTCGTTTGTATACACATACATGTACGATGGGTTATTTCCATTCACACTTGAAAGGCAGACATTATTCTTCACGAGTGAGACATCTTTTTCGAAAATGTTAGTCTATGGATTGCTATCGGTTGATTTTTACAAAATCAATTTCAATGTACGAGATTTTCTAAAAAGAAAGTTTCTTTCCCCCCACATCATACGTGAGGATCAACCAAATAAAAATGTACGTGTGAGTGTGTGTGTGTACTTGAGAGAAATGTTTGTAGAAAAATCAAACATTTATAAGCATTTCATTCTCGATCCACCTAGTACGACTCATCAACAAGGTTTCTCAGGTGAGTCTAACATCGTCGCCTCCGAGCAAGAAGGGAACAACTCAGCGTCCCGTTGAAAAAATCAGTTAGTGAAACTTCAAAGTGTTGTAGACAAGTGATTCCAAGGGCTCAATTGGCGGGGAAGGCATCAAACATTTTCTTTTAATACCCCCAAAATGACCCAAGGGCGACTGATGCTCAGAGAGCACCGAAAACACGGAATCTGACTACAGTCCCCAATTGCCTACAGTGCCAAATTGCCTGCAGTTACCTTAATATAGGAAAACTACAAACGAATTTAAAGCAACACAATCCGCGTATAGAAATTCATCTTCTCTATCTTTCCGAAACAACTAATATCTGGTTTTAGATTTTTACTGTCCAACAATTTGTTCACTTCACTGTAATTATTAATCAGTCTCTATATTTTATGAGCAATATATCAACTATAATAACAACTTTCTAAGAAAATGCTGATAGAATTAGCTATATATTATGAATACTTTCTTATTCATTCCGATTCGTAAATTCTAATTTACTTCCTTCCAATAGACTCAAAATTCCCTGAGCGGTTTAGACTCATTTCATACAGATTTCATACAGTGTGGACGCATCTGCAGTCCATTTGATATAGTGTAATTACAAGTCTTTTTGGACTTGGGAATGGGTTTACGGCTTTTGTGAACGTTCCATTGCATGGATTCCAATCCATACAAAATTATTTTGGTGAACCGTTGAATCATTACTCCGTGAAATCGTGGTCCTACGGAGAAGATAACGGGGGGCGGAGAAATCTTCAGATAAACCATACGTACGAAAATGCAGACTTAGAATATAGAACAAAATGTATGATTGCATGATATATCTAATCGAGAACGTCTTCACGAAGGGATTATTACTGATGACTGTTTGAATTCATCTGGATTCAATTTCAAATTTTTTTTCTTCCCAGTTAATGAACGTTCTTTTTATGCATGGGGGTCTCGCAGGCAATATGGTTGGTCTCCGTGAATCACACTGGAGTTCGTAATTTTTTCTAAAATATGATGATGAAATTCTGGTGGCTTTGTCCACGTGCGGGTTTTCCCAGGTTACGGGATAGAACCTTTGAAATTATACTTATCCGCTCAGATATATGGGTACATTAGCGATTTCATTTGAAAACGTCGGAATATGCCGTTCGGCAATGGAGCGCTACAAAGGATGGCCCAACTGCAAGATAATCACGAGACAGATGAATTACACGCGATAAATCGTGAGTGCGGGGTATAGTTTGGTAGCAATAAATACCTCTCGAAATAAGCCATTTCTCGGTAAGCCTATTGTTCCAATGCAAAGTTTTAACAATGCGAGACAATAAACCCCACCACGCGCGCGCATATATACACACGCACACGAACAATTCGTACGGCTCGTGCATTAGCCAAATATACAGTTATAAAACTGTCGCAAATAACGAGCGAGCTTCCTCGAATCGGATAATAAACACTTTTTCCTTTCCCGGTGGCTCTCATCCGAGTCCATAAAAATCCAAAATTGCCGTGCTCGGTCTCGCGCGCGCGCGCGATAAAAAGACCTTAGGGCCGGTAAGATCGATATCGCACTTTCTCGCCGACAATGTCCGCGTGTATATATATATATATAGGTATATACACACACCCCAGTATACGCCGTGCCGCGCGCTATATTCAGTTGGGGCCCAAGTTTTCGAGAGATTTACGACGACGCGCCGAGGCTTCGGTAATAATTATTGCGGGCCATTTTCCTATTCAACATCCCCAAGTTTTCGCACGATTTACAGCGACGCGCCAAGAGCTCCGGTAATAATTATTAGCCCACGGTTCGTAGAATCCGGAGAAAAGTGGGCTGATGCGAGCTAGTACTTATACATCGGCTCGTGTATAGGCGGTAAAGAATTGGGATTTGACCCGAAATTTCGAAATAAATTATGCACGGGTATATACAGACGGCTACGATTACTCAGTTTTGATTTAACGAGATTTTTCAATTTGCCAACGAGGGGAAAATGTACCGTAATTAGAATCTCGTCGGAAACTCTCTATCCACCGAAAACTGTCATGTTAATTAAAAGGTTACAAGCATTCCACGTGTTTGCGACGGTACTATCGATAACCACCGAATGTTGCTTCCTTGATTCCCGAACTAAATACTCAGAGCCTAGTTATATTGGTGTTTCTTGATAAACTTTTTTTGATATTTTATCTGGAAATTTTCTTTGTCATGTTAATCAAGTCGGCTAGACAAACATCGAAAACTCGTGTGTTCCCAACCCGTCAAAGCTGCTGAAAATTCTTAGTACAAGAACATACATATGTAGTTGTTTAGCATCGGTGAGCTCTCGGCATTATTCATATCTCAGTTTTTAATTTTTTTCCTTCACATCCATCACGTAACAAGCCTGCGCTATGTGTTTAGCCCTCTCTCTCGCGTATAGACGAGCGAAAGATTGGTTGCGCGCTCGCGCGCGCCGTTAATAAGTGTAATCACTTTTTGCTCGGGCGCAAATTAATTATTTCGTCATGCAATTGATGGCCGCGTGTTTATGATTGAAAAATGAGCAGCGGAAGAGGGGGGGGTGAGGGGGAAGGTGAGGCGAGGGGAAGTCGGACCGAGCGTGAATTACTGTAATTGCATAAAGCACCGCGTAATTTGAGATTCGACCTTAGTTGCGCTCGCGAGCGCGATATTTTTGATCTCAAGCGCGAGGGAGCGCAATTAAGCAGAAGAGATAAATCGATCCCGTTCCATTTGCCACTCTCTGCTCTCGAAAAGTCATTGCGTTTAATTCAAGGAGCATGATTCACGAGCGCGTCTCCGCGAGAGATTGTTCATGATCAATTTTATACTGATTTATTGTCCGGCTGCATTGTTTTCCATTTGGATCACTGGAAAATTCGGATTTCACAAGAATGTGCCATGCTCTCAATTAATCAACTGCTCTTGCGCGCTGTTATTCCATTGTACGTTTCGAATTGACCTTATTCTCGGAGTCGGAGTTGAGCTAAAATCCGACAAACGCTTCGTCTTGATTGTTTTCACCTCTTTACAGTCGCTAAAGTGCAACGGCACTCGTATCACGTCCAACGATTTGCCGGGGCATACGAGAATGAATGTCTCAAGTTGAGCGTGAATTATTGAAATGAGCAATAAGTGTCGGGTTCGATGGAAGGGAACGATTATTTTCCAATCAAACTGTAGTGTGCAATCGTTTTCACGATCTATTAAAAAATATCACAGATTGAAATAGGCATTCGACAAATTATTCAATCGTACAATTCGAGAAAATCACGATTTTTCCGTGTCGAGTAAAAATTGCTGAAGCTATATAAACTCGAAATTCAATTTGCCCGGCTGACTTTTGTGTGCGTGCGGTCGGTTGTTTGAAAATTCAATGAAATGTTTGTATTTTGTTGCCTTCGAACGAGCATAAAAAGTTTGAGAATAGTATATACGCCAATGATCGGTCCGCTAAATATCAGACAAAAGAAACCATTTTTCTTGGGGGTCGTTTAGGGTTTATTTGTGAGGCCTCTCTTTCTCTCTCTCTCTCTCTCTCTCTGCTTCTCTCCAAGAACTGTTGCTCTGTCGTATAGTCTAGCATCGGTTTAGTGTGGCTGCGGTTACATCAAAGCTCGAGCGGGCCGAGTGTGCTCAAATTAAGGTCATAAAGCGTAATTGCTTTTTTGCACTTCGTCCATAAAGCCATGAGCTCTTGTGTATTTTACAAGAGCCGTGCTTCAAAAGACTTTCGTCAGCCTTCTCTTTCTCTTCCTCGCTCTCCCCGTTCCGAGTATCACAATCGCACGATGATTTAGAGTAATCGCAAATTTCCGGAACAAATAGTACATTTTAAAAATCATAACCTTTCATACTCGTCCGATTGCACCGAGCATTTATACACACATTGTTTTCAAAAGAAACATTTATTCGCGGGATTTTTGTCGGATCCGGGGGAAAAAAATCCGTTCGGCGTGTGTTTTTCAATGATAAAGCGCCGCGCCGATGGAAATGAGCGCGCGTAATTCCCTGCACAGCCATAACAGAGCGAAATACCGCCACCGCAATTTATGACAACAGCGCGATTAATATCGAATAACGCACGGCTACATATGCTTCGCCGAACCTTTGCGCGTAGCCGTCATTCGCGTAGCATTATTTTTCACGTTGGCTCGACAAAACGATTTCGCGAAAACTCACGTGTATATCGGAATTGAAAATGTCCGTAGCTCGTTTGGGTCGTCGTCGTCGTCGTCGGGTTCTCACCGCTAAGCGGCCAACCGACAATGTCTTGGGCATTTTTTTTGTCTCACCCAAGCGAATCGATATTCCAAAAGCGCGTCGTCCGGAAATTTTGCATATCGCGTGTATGCATCTGCAATCGGGCGACGGATTTGCCCTTCTTTCGCGAGTTCCGAGAGGTACGTACGACGCGGTTCATGATACACGTACGATTGACGTAACAATTGTCGCGGCCGACCGGATCGACCGATAATACACAACACACGACTGATTCATTATCGAAACATTTGCACGGGACGCGCGTAATGTTTGACGCATTCTAAAATCTTTATCAAACAAATAATTGTATAAGCCGGTTATGCTCATCCGAGTAAACACATGCGCGGGCGGCGGGGCTGCGCACATGCGCTCGCGCGCCCGCGAGCATTACACGCCGGGGTATATAACGGAGACAAGTGTTTCGCGCATGGAGAAACACAAACGATCCGCGCGATGCAGCTGCAATCCGCGGCTCTGTTATTGCAATATACAGCTCTCGCACTTGGTCGGACATGCAAATAAACATACGCGCGCACACCCGCGCACAAACAGCAACTCCATCTGAATATTTAGCGTATTCGAACGAAACGGTCGCATACACATGTATATATACGTTTTTTCCTCTTTTCTCAATAATCGCCCATTACAAAGTCGGCCGCGAGCTCATGATGCACCTCGAGCCGTGTGTATGTATATACATAACGCTCCGGGGCTGGAGCGCGGCGTAATTGAAGCGCGCGCGCGAGCCTTATTTGACTAAAGCGCTCTGTAAATGATACATTTGCATTATAATTAGCGGGGGTCGGGATATAGCGAGAGGTGCGCGAGCGCGTGCATGTACGCATGAATAATACAGACAGGGCTAGCTGCCGTCACATTGTCATGCGGTACGGGGTTGCAGGGAGGGGGTCTGGCAATCTATGCAAGTGGAGCTAGAGGCTCGGCATTAAATACGATTTAATGCATTATTGTCAGAGGCCCGCGGTGTAATTTATACGCGAGCTCGAGCTGGCCGCGGCCGATTGTCGATTCAGCCGCGCGCGAATTATGATTGATAATGCGCTCGGTGGGTACGCCATGGCGATCCGCCGAAGATGTCATTGATATCGCGTGGATTGCCAAAGCCGCACGTGGGTCCCGATTTTCCTCGATTCAAATTGCCTTCCGCCGTTTTCATTGTATCACGATGAATATTTACCACCCCGCGCGCGCCCCGGCCTTCTGATTATAGCCATGCAAATCGTGACGGAGATTTGCGCGCGTTTGTACAGATTCACGGGCTGATTCATCATCGATTCCGGTCAAAATCAACCGACGGATTATACGCGGTTCAACGGATATGTATGTCTGCAGTATATTCATTCAAAAAGACACGATTGCATTTTCGGAAATTTTTCCGTCCGAATCGCGTAAATTCTGTGCTTGGTGATACTGTTTGAAGCCTCGTTGGAAAGTATAACACGTGTACATGCCAAATTTGAATATCAAAACGTGTTATACATAATGACAACTTTTCTCGTCATTGAATTCAGCAAAAACTGTGTCGAGACAATTAAAAATGGTTCAAAAGTGAATTTTAACAGTTTTAGACGAATTCATATGTTGGTAATTTAAATTTTTTCCCACATTTTTCATTAATATAGTCCACTAGGAAGTAACGTATATGAAGGAAAAATGATAAATAATATGAAAATTTTTAAATATTCGTCGTTGAAATTATCGAAAGGTGATCTCATACTGGTTTCTTGCATCCCGTTAGAAATAGTTGTTACCGTGGATGTGAACAACGATTGCTACTGAAAATTGAACTCGGTTTACATATCTTGCAACCAATGAAAAGTAATGATTTGTGTGGACATTTCCAGGATGATCGGACCCTTTCCCCGGAAAATTCCGTGCGCCAGAACCAGCGTTGCATATACGTGCGGTGAATGGAGGTTCAGTAGTCCAATCTGAAAGTTCAATTTTCACTCCAATACATTGGCTTCTACATCATAGTTCAATAGTCCTTATCACAGATTGATTAAAAACTTAAGATTGTTACATTGGTAGGATATTGAATGTCACATAGCTTTTATTTGACCTCAACTTTCATCGTGCAGCGGAAAATCTTATATAATGTTGTATCCATGCTCATACTAGTGTGCTCCATACTGTATAGTTCTCGTTGATACTTTTGTTCCATCGATAGCGAATCCTCGGTTATTCCCGAAATTTCACTCGTAGTCCAGAGCGCCCCGCACTAACGTCTATCAAAATTGCATATCCTTGGAAAATTTGAATTTTCACAATTGGTCAATATGCCACGAGAGGACGGGTGCGGTCAAGAGCGCATGTTCCGATGTCATACGAGCTGATAATCTATACGGGGTAGTGTTGTCACGCGTCGATATGTATATATAAGGGATGAAATCGCGGTTCGGTCGCGGCTCTCTCTCCCCCGGCGGGTGGCGGCGGCGGCTCGGCCGCCGGGCAAGTAGTGGGGGGCACGGCGGCTCGAGTCGGGACTGCGCGCGCGCACGCGGGGAAAGGGAAGTGGAGCAGGGAGCGCGCGCCGCTCCGCAGTCTCGCTCCGCAGTCCGTCCGACGAAGGCTGACCCGCGCGAGCACTCGGTGCAGTATATGTCTCGCCTCGTCGCAGTGCCTCTGCCCCCCAGTATACAGTGTGCAGTGTCGAACGGGTATTCGGGGAAAAGGGAGAGATAAGGAGGAGAAGCGAGAAAGAGAGAAGGAAAGAAAGGAAAAAAAGTGTGCCGGATCCATGTGGCGAAGCGCCGGAGTGGGAGCGAGCGACATGTGCTGGCGCGACTGACCCCTGCGCGCCACCGCGCAGTGCCACCGCCGAGTACGAAGCGAGCCAGACACGGGGCAACATGCTCACGTCCAGCGCGAACCAGTACCTCCGTCCGGAGTACCTCACGCCGCTGCCCACGACGGTAAGCGAAACACCCAAGTCCGTCTCGTCGCCCCCCCCCCCACCCACCCCTCGACCCGGACATCGGCAACTGCGCCACCGACATTTTTCCGTCGATTCCGGGCCGCGCCAACTCTGCTACACGCGACTGCACCTGGAATCGCTCGCGCATCGATCAGGGGCTACTTTTTTTTTTAACGAGGCAACGTATATAATTGTTATCCACGAGGAAGGGGAGCGGCAACGGAACAATTATGCCGCGCTGATAGGACTCGCCGATGAAAAATGTGCCATGGAAAGTCGAGTTGCTTATCATTATATACACACACCCGATGCTTATCTCGCGAATGATTGACGGCCCTCCCCACCGATGGATTGATACACGACGCGATTTATGGCTCCATCGGCGGAGTGGCTGGAAAACTGTTGACCCCGACGATGAAACGCCGAGCCCGCCCGCCCGTTATTAATTCACGGCTCGTAATTCGAAATTATCGCGCTCGAGCTCGCTATCCTGCCTACATAGCGTGTGTGTGTGTGTTTGTGCGCGTATATACCTACAAGAAGACGGAAGCCATAAATCTCGGAGCCACTCGGGATTCATGTATTCCGTGTCGGTCTTCACCGCGAGCTCTCCCAAAAAACCAGCGAGTTTGAAAACATGGCCGAACCCCCCCCCCCCACATCGTACACCACGTAACGACGCGCGAGGCCCACATTATTCGCGCTCGTAAAAACACGTCGACGGAAAGTACGACTATATGTATATACGGGAAGAAAATCTTCGAGCCGGTTGATTTTGACGCGCCGACACATTGAATCGGCCCGACGGCCGCGAATCAATCGGAACGCTCACCGCGAGATACTTATACCATCGCGAAAAAGTCACACACGGAAGTTCGGGCTCACGTACATATACATAAGCGTACGCGTACCTACATTCTCTCGTTAAACTATTTCGGGGACAGCGAGGTTTGCGCGGCGCGCACTTCGATTTATGCGCCGCGCATAAATCAACCTCTCGCTTTCTCTCTCTCTCTCTCGATCGCGCGAGCGCTCGTTTTTCTCCTCTTTTTTCTCTCGCTCGCTTCCCTCCTCTCGCTCTTTCTTTGGGCCGCCGCGCTCCGCGAACAATGCGTATTTTCGTATGCCGACGAGCGCGCGCGCGCGCCGCCGCCTATACTTAGCCCTCGCGGCTCGCAAATAAATTTACGCGCGCGGGAGGGGGGGGAGGGTGGCAAGTCTCTCGCGCGCATATTTTACGCGCTCCTATAGATTGGCGAACGGCCGTCGTTACCTCGTCGGATGTCCGCGATAAACGATGCGCGAGACTCGTTCATTATCTGTGTGTGTGTGTGTAAAACGCCCGGGCTACATTCGGACTCGATAATTCAACGTCCGATATATCGACGTGTGTCCGCGGCCGAGAGAGAGACGATACGGTGCGCACCACGAGTCCGACACGGCGACACGATTTGACGCGGCCGTTCCATTGCTAATTGACATCTCGAGCTGTTTCGGACCCGACATCCGCGGCGACCGGTCCGAGATACGATTGTGCATAGACGAACTCCAACCCCCGATCGACTGAATAATGAACGGATGCGCGTGGCTGTCGCGGTTTCTTGCGCGCCGAGACGGATGGGCGAACGTGCATACATAAAAATGTGCGCGCCGAGACTACGCCATTGTGCGGTTTTTTTCTTCGCGCGTGTATGGCTTTCTCAATATCATGACTGCGGCACTCGTGGCGTAATGTATCCGAGAGAAAACACAATACTGAAAAGAATCGGGTCACGTTTATAATGAAAATATCCCGATGTGTAATTGTCGTTGGGAATTTCGTAACGGCTTCGGGGGAGAATAATGAAACTATCAAACGAACGCGCTGAAGTATTCGTAACTGTCACCAATTGCACTTTACAACAGCCGCGCATCCTCGTCTTGGCCGCTCGAGCTTTGAAAAATTTTCCCCGCGATATAAATCCATTAACATTCGAGCTATCGAGAAGTTTTATCGCGGCGAACACGACGTTTTGGGTTGGGGAAATAAAAGAGCCGCCAATCCCGTGCCGAGTGAATTATGATAATACAAAATTATGGAGTCTCCTTCTGCTCGGGAAAAATGATCGTGATTTATGCGGCCGACAAAGACGAATGTATCCTCGTATATCTCTCTCTCCTTCTTGCAGTCGCGTGTAGGGAATAAATCTCGGTGGATTTTTATGAATATGCCCGAAGAAAGCGCCCGAGAGAACTCAACAATATGCTCGGAAGGAGTAGTAGTATATATAAGTGTATAATATCGCGGCTTTAATCCGATACTCTCGCCTTCCTCGCGAATTAACTCGCTCGTAAATCAGTGTCACATACGTATATACCTATTGATTCGACACGCACACACGCGCGACTCGAGCACTCCCAATTGGCGCTGCATTTTCTCAGGGATAATTTCTCGGGGAAAACACACGCGAGCCGAATGTACGTCTGGCGCGCGGCTAAAATATACACGCGGCCGCTTTCCCCCCCCCCCTGGGTCGCTATATAAGTACACGGGCTTCGGCGTTTTCACCTTTCAGGGCGCATGAATTTTTCGCGTCCCGACATAAATCCGTACTCCGTTCGGTGTACACTACGTATAACAGACGCACACACGGACACACGTGGGCGCGCGCTAACGAAAGAGAGAAAAAGGAAAACAAACGCGGCGCGCTTAGTTACTTCCACCATAAATTTTCTCAGCCCGATAATGCGCAATCGCGCAAGAGAGCCGGGGCTCGAGCATTCGCGTTTCATGAAACATTCATTCGCGCAGCTCCCCCTCGCAACATCAAACGCGACTCTCGATTTTATCAGTTCGCGCTCGGCTGACGACTCTTTTCAATTATGTGTGTGTTTGTGTGTATGTACACACACATTCGAGTGGCGAGTATATCGCGGCGCCGTCGACGCTTGAACCGCGGTACACAAGAAACGCTACTATGTGTATATATATATATATGAGAGCGCGACACTTGGCGCAGGCGGTGTGAAATCGATCGGAATAGTTGCGCGGGCTAATGGCGCTCCGAGGCCCCCTATATACGATCGCGATTCTCGCCGACGGGACTTACAAAAGTGTTTTCCAAACCGATCCAAATCGGAGACGTGTCGACGCGTTGAGAAACTCGCGTGAGTAACGATGAGCTTTCGCGCGCGCAACTATTATACGGATCGTGCCCGGCGAGTTAAGCAGCTGCCTCGTTGGCAACGACAGTTTTGCGCGCATGTTTTATACGTACATATATATAGACACACACACCAATACAGATATACACTAATGCACGTGCGCGCTGAATAAGCGGCAATTCCTCAGGCCATAATCGTACGTCACGAGTGTAATAGTTATCGAGTATCATAACGCGCGAGATTTATCGGTGTTTGTAGCGTGTCCGGATAGACGTACGTTATATATATATATATATGAATATTTCTTCGGTGCCTCAAAGGATTTTATCGCGGGACGCTTTGCTTATATACGAAGCGAGCTTTGATTGTCGTTCGTGTTTGATTCATGAATTAAAAAAGTTCTGAGCTGTTTGCGAAAGCTCGCGCGTCCGCGGTATTACGGAAATGTCGTAACGATAAATTTCGAATCTATATACGGATCGCGCGAGCTTTTCCAGCGAGACATTGACGCGATTATATTATTAAATTTAGACTCTTTCGCGAAGAGTCGCGCCAACGCTATGGTCGCGCGCTCGGAATAGCAATAAACTTTTCTCATGATCGTAAATATCGCGATTAAATGTGACGAGGACCTAACGAGTTTTGAGTAACAATGCCGCATTTATCACGATCGTTAAAAAAAAAGAAAAAGAAAAACTCGGAGGATCTTGGGAATAAATTAAAATGTTATTCCAGTAGCGGCGCGCGCGACAGGATATATCGATGGTAAAGTCATAATCGTAAAAAGTAAAAACCGGTATTTCCATTTAACGGAAATTACGAGATAGCTTTGGGAACAAGACTCGAATATTCAGCTGCGCATTAGCCGGGAGTATAAACAATTCGAATTCGTTTTCGAGATGTTGATAATGGAGACGCGGAGACTCCCACAGCCATTACGATAAATTTCGGCTTTTGGCGTATCATCGCGCCAGGGCGATTTCTTGAACTCGCGATAAGAGCCTCGTGTAAAATTCAAATACTTGTCAATCCCCTTGGCAGAGAGGCATTCCATCCGAGGATATTTCCCCTTGGGAATACGCGCGAAAACGGTGCAAAATCAATTCGTCCCGAACCGCACCTCACATACGCATATATGTGAGAGTAAAACGCGTAATATCCTTGACAATTAAGCTATACATTTCATTAGCTGTGGCTCTTTATCGCCCGGCCGCTAATACCGTCGTAATTAGTTTCGGCTGTATCTCACGGTAGATAACGATCCGAAAGACTATCAATTATTTGTTGTGAACGGTACACGCGCGGCAATGCCTGTATGATAAACCAAATCTGTTTCTCTCTCCCCCCGACCGGCTTCTTTCGCCTACTCTCGCAAGCCGTTTCCTCTGTAGCACCGATATAATTAGCAGTAAATTTTCACGGCTTCTCGTTCGCGCGCGCGCGTTCCCGAACGCCCACGTAATACGCACAACGCCTGCTGTGGACATTACCGTCAAGCGCGCGCCGCTAATGTTTACCGCCGCGAAAATTACCCTATCCATCATTATATATGCGATTGTACGCCAGCTCACTTTCGACATATACTCCTCGCGCGATTTCCTTTCTGTCCCGTGCGCGGCTTTTACACGCGTGACAAGAGGCCCGCCTTGTTTTTCCCCCTTCGCATCGACTCTTTCCAAAACAAACGTGATTCGCGATCACCCAATGCAATTGTATCTCATCCGCATGAGAATCAAAAGTTTGCCAAGCGTGTCAATTCGGCCGCGCGCAAATTGTTGGCCGCCATTATTGAAATTCGGACCGATCGACCGATGACCGACGATCCTTTGATGTGGAAGCCTATTAATGTCTCGGGTCGCCGGACCGTAACCTTTTCTGACGCAGCGGCGATTCCGGGGCATTAGCTCGGCGCGCATTTCTTGATCGGCTGCCAGGGCGCTCGAGCTATCTGGGCTACTCTGACACTCTCGTGCGTGCCAAC
Source organism: Aphelinus atriplicis (assembly GCA_020882685.1). Taxonomy (NCBI): domain Eukaryota; kingdom Metazoa; phylum Arthropoda; class Insecta; order Hymenoptera; family Aphelinidae; genus Aphelinus; species Aphelinus atriplicis. The sequence continues at coordinate 1,524,174 of JAJGQD010000011.1, forward strand.
CGAGACGACGCATTAATCCATCAGAATCGCCTCGCGATCTCTTTGCAGTTGCACACATTCGCCGGTCGCGACCGATGAGCGAAGCGGATAGTCGTCGCTTCTATACATACACTCTCCCGCCCGCAGCATCTGTGTAAACAAGTCCGCTTCGACGTGGTATGCGTCCGTGCGCGCGCTTGGGGTATCGCAAAGCCTATATGCGCGAGATCCCATATAGATCTCTACGTATACAATCGAGACGGCAAAAAACGCCTAATTCGAGAGGCTCTGGCCCGCGCTATACAGCCGTAACAATAACAGAGGCAAAGAGCTCGCCGCTCGGTCGCAGTCGCATTAAGAGTGACGTTTGTCATTGGAGGAGGGGGGGGGGCGGTGCAGCTCGTTCGCCCGCCGAGCTTTATTTCGTCTGTAGATTTTATCGCGCGTACTTCACGCACGCATCATAAACCTCGCTCCATTTCAAAGGCTGCGCGCGTATGTGTATGCGTGTGTGTGTGTATGCGGCCGGTTTATTGTTCCTCCTTTCATTGCCGGCACTCTTTCAGACCGGCAAAGCTCCAGACTTTCGCAAGCAATTTCGCAAGGAAGTACTGCCGTTCCAGGACGCGCCGGCGTCGCCTGTGCGCGCGCGCGCGGCTCACGGTCGTTCGCGCGGGCGACGTTATACGCGCGCTAACTTTTCGCCTCGTTAAAACGACCTCCCGACCCGGGCCCGGATGATCGAGCGTTGTTTGATTCGACTTTCCAACACCGATGCTTTTTGACTCGGCTCCGATGGTGTACGTCATCGAGAATGGATTATCGCTTTTCTATTGCCTCCCAGAACAATTTGCGAAGCTCTCGAAGAATCGATCCGATGGTGCAGCTCGAGTATAGCGCGTACCAATAATGAACGATCGGCTCGAACTTATATCGCGCGATGCCTTGTCAGGTTGGAAAGAAACACAAGATTCCCTTTCTCGCCTCGATCACGACTTACCAAGTCAAATATTGAATTCCAAGAGACTAATTTGTAATGCCTTTGTGTTGCAGCTGGATGCTAAGAAGAGTCCGCTGGCGTTGTTGGCGCAAACATGCAGTCAGATAGGGGCGGACATGCCTCCGGGCAAAGCCCTGCCGACGTCCGGAGACAAGAGTAAATCCTCGAAATCCTCGTCGGACTCGTCGAGCCGCGACAAGTCGTCCCCCTTGACACACAACCACTCGTCCTCGGCCTCGTCCACGGCCTCGTCGGACAGCATCACCAAATCGAGCAGCAGCTTCAAGCCGTACGAGTCGTGCGTGAATCGAGAGAAGACGACGTCGAGCCCGGACCAGCAGCGAGTACCTTCGGCGCCGTCAAGCGGCTCGCGCTCGAGGACGCCGGCCAACAGTAAGCGCTGCGGCAGCAACCAGAGTGCCTCGTCGTCGGGTGGCCGGGAGATGACGCCCCACGGCCGGAAAAGCGCCACCCCCGGCAACGGGGACATCGCCACCGCGAGGGAGTCGCCCTGCTCGGCCCCCGCTGCCTCCAGCCCCTCGTCCAAGCCAGCGTTCAGCCCGGCCGTGCTGACCAGCCAGGAGCTGTCGCTGAGCAGCAGCTTCAGGCCCTCGCTAGCGACCTCTAGCGGCGCAAACACGACGACGACGCCCTCTGCCGCCGCGTACGGCCTGCCCTTCCCGCCACAGATGCCGCACATGGACGCCATGGCTGCGAGCTCGCTCATGTCGCAGCACCTCAAGGCCGGCATGCACCCGTACTTGAGCTACGCGCGCATGAAGACGCCCTCTGGTGCCGACACTCTGGTACCCGTCTGCCGGGACCCGTACTGCACAGGCTGCCAGCTCAACAGTCACCTGCTGACCGGTGGCGCCGCCTCGCCACCCGTGAACGGTGCCAAGCCTCCAACCAGCTCGGCTGGACCTTGCCCAGCCGGCTGTGCTCAGTGCGACCACAAGAGTTCACCGTCAGCAGCTGCAGCGGCAGCCGCAGCAGCAGGACCTTACGCAGCGTATCACGCACAACTCGTGGCGCTGGCCGCGGCCTCGCAGATGCCGTACGTGTGCAACTGGATCGGCGCGGATGCTGCCTACTGCGGCAAGAGGTTCGGCACCTCGGACGAGCTGCTCAGCCACTTCAGGAATCACACGTCCGGGCAGGAGTCGAGTGCCGCGGCAACGGCAGCGGCGCTGTCGCTGTTGTCGCCACCGGGACTCGGTTCGGGACATCCTCTGTTGTCCAGGACGTACCCAACGCCACCCCTCAGCCCGCTGGCCACGGCAAGATATCATCCGTACGGCAAACCTTATGGTCCACCACATCTATCGACCCTTGGTCTACCACTACCACCTCCACCACATCCAGCAGCCGCTGGATTGCCACCGTACTTCTCACCGTACGCGTCACTGTACGCGGGGTCGAGGCTCGGTGCCGCCTCCGGGATGCATCAATAAAGTGCTGTGCGTCAGTTAAATAAGTGATCTAATTCGGGTGTTGCTGGTTTCCGAGGAGATGTGACTTATCAAAGGCAGAAGCTTGGAATAGAGAACAATTGCTCAGCTAAAGTAGCTGCGGATTGATATGAAAAATTAGACACAGTGAGAATCGACGAGTGCGCAAAGTGATGTTTGTGGTTTATGCCCTGTGTGATGGAAACGAGTGTGATTCTTCATTTGTAAAATCACTTCGTTCAGCGATTTGTCTGTAAATAGACTGAGATTACTTTCGGATGGTTCGACTTTGCTCAAACTTCTTCTAACTGATTCATTTCGATTCGAAAATTCATTCGATAGCATCTTTCCTGTGTGTTTTATCCATAATGTTTATTCAAAATTAGAGTGTATAATGTTAGTTACATTCGAAATTTGATAGGTCATTATGATTCTTGGAAACTGTAAGTAGAGGTTAAACCTAAGACTTGAGGTACTCCACGATTATTAACAAAAGTCGATAATGATGAACTCGACTAGACCGCATCGAAGCGGATGTTTGACTGTGATTCTTTATTTTTGACTTTCTCAATCCTCAATAGAGCTGAGACTGGATATCGAGAGAAGTTGAGACAAATTAGAGCCGTGCGTTAAATTGCGGCCCGATAATAAACTTCTTTGAAAGGTAGGGACTAAGCGAGACTCTAAGTCACGTTTTTCTTCTTCTTTGCTGTATGTGAATTTAGAACTGTTGACTTGAAAATCCATATGGGTTTGCGCGAGAGTAACAAAAAACGTGATTTCCAACTCTAAATTCTCACTGGGTAGAGAGTGGAAATCGTCACTTGGTCCAGAGTAGCAACGAAATTTTTGCGTCCATTAATTAGCAAGTCATGTGTACTGTGAAACACAAGCTTGGGAAACTGATTCAGCATTCTCCTCATATATTCACGTTCGTTTTCTCAAGTCAAATACAATCGTACTTATGATAATCTATCACGAATTTAAGGATTACCAAGTTTTTCAATCTCATTCTGGAAATGATAAGAACATGAAATTGATTTTAGAAAATCTCAGCTGAAGCATGCCTCAATGATGATGCATTGTACTTTAATCTACGCATGTGATCAAGATTATAATTTCATTTATTTGGCTTAAAACATGAATTGTAATCGTTTGTTACTATCGAAATGAATATGGGCTCGGATACGAACTTAAAAATAGAAATTCATGAAATTCGTCATCGACTTTTTCTTGGATGTTAACAAACCTGACAGATGTGTAATTGATCAGGACACATGTTAGCTTTTCTTCTTTATTTAATCATTCACATACCTGGGCTCACGTGTGTTATCGGTATTCATGTACTCCCAGTGAATCGGAGCTTCGTCTGTAGCAGCGAAGGGAAAAATTGTATATTTGTTCATAGGAAACCCACACAGATGTAAACTATACGTATGTAGCTCGTAACTACGTGAGATGGAGAAAGTGTGAAACGTAAAGCGAAAGAGTTACTTCGTGGGACAAAAGTGCTAACGATAAAAAAATATATATATTATATATATATGAATATAAATATTATAAATATATAAACAGTCTCGTCGTCTATTTTTGCGTAACCAAAGTTCTTTATATAGTAAACTTTCATTGGGCTATCGTAGGACGTTTGCAAGTCGACGCGTGGATGGAAATCAAGTGATATAAACGGATAACCGAGTGAATTGATAAGTATAAAATCGAGAAATGAGGAAAAAAACAAAGATTATTAGTGGTAACCTTCATTGACTATGAGCATCGATTGTAAATTTATCTATTAATATAGTAATGTTATTAATAATGAGACACATCCATTATTAATAACGTTACTATCGCATAATGTTTCAATTATTATTTCCAATAATATTATTCGCGTCATTTGTATCATTCATATCATCATCACCATAGTTGGTTATGTTAATTTGAATTTAATTATTAAAACTGATACTTTTATAACTGTAATTATTGATTATCTTTATTATTATAATTATTATTATTACTATTAGTTCATTGATTATGTTATTAGATAAAAACTCCTCGTGCCGTTGATTTTTATTACATTGGTTTGATATTGCCACCAATAGTTACTCTTGAAACAAAATCTATTTTTCGGCTTTAGCAGAAGAAGTGGAAAAAAAAACATAAACAGCGCATCAAGTTGTTAAAACGGCTTGTATTGCCCATGATGCAAAAGAGTTGTATTGTATTCTGTGTAATGAACAAAAAAAAATTGTGTTGTCACGAACATTGTAAAACCACAGAGGCAAAGCGAATCGATAACACGAGCGCTAACTGTTTTTTCTTTGTATTATGTACCTATTGTTATTTGAACCTTCCAAGCAATTGAAACAATAAGAGGAAAAAGAATATGAAATACAGTAAATTGCTTCACATTAAAAACTCGATTTATCATTTCCATGATTACCTTGCCCTCCTTCTCGATATTTACCTATTTTACATGATTTATTCAGTTATGGCCTATGATGATGGTTTTTTTCTTTCAAAATATGGCTATGTTTAATTAACAAAGTTGCGGTTATTTATTCAATATTCCAAAAAAAGTTCCTTGAAATGTGGACTGTCCAGATTATCGTTCCGATCTATATGATAAACATGTCTATTCACGAATCTAGCCAATAATTTTTCACCTAACGCATATCAAGATATAAGGAAAATTAAATAATTAATCAAACCGTTAAATTGTTTCGTTGTTTTTTTGATAAAAGTTTTATTAATGATCACTGCTTCAAATCTTAAAAAGTTACGTGGAGCCGAAAAAGACGTGAATTGATTGAATGTGTTTTCTTTCTCATTAAAAAAATCTTTTTGTAACTAAGATCTAGAACAACAGAATTTTGTATGAATTAACGAATAGTAGATAGTACAATTTTACGGTATGAATAGAAGTGATCATTAATATGTTTTATCAATAATATGTTCTGGGAAAATAACATCAAAAGGGATGTAACATCAAAACAAAAAATTAATTCTCATAATATGGTGAAAATCATATCAATTATGAACCATATACAAAAGTAACAACTGGAGTAACTAGACACAGATTTTTGCATAACGTTCGTTTGCAGTGTTATTTAATTTATTTTATTTTCATTTCCAACAATAACTGTATGACAGTCATACATACATTACATATTCTTTTCACGAGACCCCAAATCGTCAAAAATAGAATTGTCACTTGAAATTGCAAAGGTCCTCTTTGAATATTAAAACTTATTGTACTCGTAATTGACGATGTCATTCAACTCGAGAAGAATACAATGCTTCCTGTACGAGGAAGTAATAAGGAAAGGCTGCTTCCTTCAGTAGTAATCAAGATCGATTGTTTGGACACGTCACAATGTATATGGTTTCCGAAATCTGTTCGGATTTCACGTAGCAAGAGTCAGCTGAAGCAACATAGCGGCGCCTGTATGTGCAAACTTTGTGACACAGTAGTGAAACGACGTCCCAATTTCCGGAATAATCTTTTCAGAATTCCATGCCAACTATGGGGAACTGCGAGCAACGCGAGTTTCGGGCACCCAAACTTGGCCGAGGCGAACCACGAACGAATCGCAGTCTTGACATTCAAAATCTTGTCTTTTAACTTTCGAGACACGGAAAAAATGTTCGGCAGCGTCGAATCCACTACACATAGCTATAGAGAAGAAAAACTGCCGATTACCACACGCTCGCGACCGATGGAATTCGCGCACGAGCGGCATGTTTGCTCGGCTGCTCCCCTCGAGCTTGGCCAGCCATGTCGCGCGCGGGCAACGAAACGACCGAGCCGAGCAGTAATCCGAAGGCACATCGGCATTCGATGCAAAACGCGCGGCCGCTGATCATTCGAGCTCGCCGCCCACGGCGCGGACTCGTGTATCCATTAGCCATTCGAGCCGCTGATTTATCGAGCCTGTCCGACACGCGAGAAATATTCATCGGCGCGCGAATTAGCGGACGGGGGTTTTTGACGCCGCGGCAGGCGGCTTTTGCGCTGCAGCGAGATATTGGTAACACGCGTCACGGATCGCGGGGCCGGATGCGCGCCGGCTCGCTCGACCAGCTGCACCTGCTCTTTCATATGCAGCACCCGAGCCCAAGAGAATTTATACGTGCGCGACGGGCCTCGCCGCGGTGCAACGCTTCCATGGATCCCCATCGCACTCTCGATTTTTCATGCCCCGACGAATTTTATTGATTTTCGCGGTTTCTCCTCTCTCTTTTTTGCAAATCAAAAGGGTGTAACCGTCGCGGTGATATTTGATTCGGCTCACGCATCCGTTCGGTCCGTTCGTCGGTGGTAGGATGGATAAAGTAACAGCGAGGTTTTTCGACAAAACTTAGTTTTTGGATGATTGTTTGAGGTACAATTCCACACGATCATTCGCGTCTTTGATTTTTCCAATGTCGTTAAAAAACGAATTAGGAAAACAATTCATCAAGTTATTGAATGCGAGCTGATATATTGAAAATCATTCTTCTGGAGTTCTTCGGGAAAAACGTGAGGTATTTTATATATGTTTATTATTTTCCTGGTCTTGTTCTCATGCTAAAAGGCGTCTTAGAAATAAATAGTTTTCCTTGTTCGTTATGCAATTTTGAACTTTTCGTGAAAGTTAAGTCGTAGGATTGAAAATAGGATAGGAGAGAAGCTTGAGCGATTCACTAAATAATGAAGTGACATTTATATGAATAATAAAACTAATAACAGGAACGTGCATAAATTTAGTTGCGAGAAAATGATTCTTACTAATATACCGATTATATTATCTATTTTCAACGATGCCGAGTCTAGTACTAGTCGAAAACTAGTATTTGTGTACATCCATGATAATAATTTTCACATTGACTGATTGTTATTTATGACGCATGGAAAACCTTAAGTGATGATATTTTTAGAATAAAGTTGAAAGCTTATAACTCGTAAACAACATAAATCAACCGGAATGAATTTGTGATAGGAAAAAATGACCCGCATATTACGACCAATGTCATAAATCCATAATGACCCACATGTAAGCACTGTGAACATCTTTCTTCGTAGTTTGGAACATTAAATGATATATCCGAATGATATGTGGGCGAAACCGACTGTTAAAAGTAAAATCCGAAATCGGAAGATTAATGGGAGGTTATTCAGAACTATTTTTTCTTGTCGCACGCTCACACAACTCGGAATATATGAACTTTTCTGTCTGATCAGCTGCGATGGAATGCCAGAAACATATATTCACGACGCACGTATGATTCGATATAATTGTTCCACCAAACGAAACACGTTGGGTATTTTTAGTTGTTACGTATATGAATCGGTTGATTTATCCCATTTTCACGCATTACTCACCACCGATATCAAACATTCCCTCGGTGACATCGTCTCAAAAAAGCAAAATCAACCCCTTCGGTCGGAGAAAAAACAAAAACCCACAAATCAGAGGAAAAATTGCCAACGAACAGGAGAATATCCACACCAGCTGTGCTGGATGCAGCTTTCGACGTGATCCGAGCCAGGTCGCGAGTTGCTCTTTCCCCGGGGGCATTTTTCAACGAGCGGAAATTTAACAGTCGCATATATAAAACGGGCGCGCGCGTGCGCAGTCGGGGCATGGCCCCCGCGGCACATATCGTTTGTCGGCCGACGGCAAAAAGCGGAAGCGCAGATGGAGCATCTGTTGGCGTGCGAGGTTACCGAGTCAACGCTGATCCCCAGCCGGGCTGCTGAGTGATTTATGGACAGCCGCCGCGAGAGGGACTCCATATCCACTTGACCTATTCGCCTCGTTAGAAAGGATATAATGTATTCATGAGGGCTGCTCTATCTCTCTCTTCTCTCTTTTTCTCTCGTGCGCGCCGCAGTCTCTTCCGCGACGCCTTAGGTGCATGTAGATATATATTTTTGCGGGCCCATCACTTCGCTCCTCGTGTAACAGACGATCCTTAATGGGATCGCGCGCCAAGTGCGAGTTTCGACATTCGTTCCGAGAGTTACGATGCGCCTGGTTCACAATTTTATTATTCCCCGAGCTTTCGGCTATTGCTCGGCTTGTTAGAAAATGCAGATAGGGCATTTTTTATGGACTCTGCCCTGCATATCCGTCCCCCTTCCGATGCCCATTGCTCCGTAAAAATTGATGGGCTGTTACACTTTGGATACACGCCATTGACGGATCCATTCTGCGCGTGGGAGAAATGGAAAAACATCTTTACGAGTCTCGGTCGATAAATCAAATTCATTCGAAATATTCCCTTGAAATGTTAATGGTGTACATCGGTACTTTTATTTTTAACGCGATACTCGAATTCATGTTTGTTTGGTACTTCAAATTTGTTGTATCAGGTACGACAAGCGTATCTATGGATTGATGAATTAGCGTAGTTTCCGAGACATACATCTGGTATGATGTTATCTGATTCGAGTCAAACATAATCAAATTCACTCGTGGCACACTGAATCCAAGAATTTTTGAACAGATTTTTGGAGACTTGATGGTTCAGCTGCAGACATATAAAGTGTATAAATCAAATATCCCGAAATAATCAAAATTAAAATAGTGATTTTATTTGGGATCAATATTTTGTCACAACTTTCGTTCGTATTTTTCGATAAAGACTCTGTAATTATCAGCAGTACACTATACACGTGCTCTATTTCAAATAAATCACCACGACACGCTATTCCTTTCACATTTAATGCCTGACAAGTACTCGACGTCCCGAGTGCGCGCGCGCAATAAATTAACATTTTGATAGGCGTGCTAAATCAACGTGTCTGGAACTCTTGAAGAGGCGATAGACGAAAGTTTCTAATTGGAGTGGCATTCAAAAAAGCAGCTTCCGGTGATGTGTTCTACATCATCAGGAGAGCCGTATCAGCAGAGCTCTACCAAATGCGCAACATCGTGTCACACTTGACCTGAAGAGCTTCCAAACTCACTCTTTACATTTTTCTCAATGAAATTTTACAAACACCCGGAATTGATTAGTTCTCAAAAGTTTTTATTTCTCTTCCTATTTCCGTGAGAAGCAAAACGAAAGCCGTCGCGTCGGTTGGACAAAATTTCGCGAGAGAAACTTTTCCGCCAGTAATCTATAGTGCTATGCCTAATGCAATAATTCATCAGGATTAATAGCCGATACGAGTGAATAATTGATGGACTCATATAGCACCATCTATCAAGATGAATCATATCGACATCGATCATTAAACCTCTTTTGAAAATACTCTTGCGTATAATGAATGAGATGAATAAAACTGTGTTTTTCGAAGGCAGAACAATCAATTACGTTTATCACACGAGCACGCGATTATTAGTTGGATATTCGATATATAATACCGAAAATTATTCGGCTTATTAAACTTTATTCAAATTATAACAAGCAAGAGATTATTGTGTCGAATGATTATTTCAACTCATGTCGCGATCAATGTTATTCGTCAACGAGACCTTATTTATTATTCATCTTGAAAAATCAAGCTGCTAGTCGATTATAAAAATAGTCTCTGGTATAAAGTCTATTTTGGCCTCCGGGGGATGATTTATTAGAGCGCGATAAAAGAGTACAGCTCTCATCTGGTTATACGCAACGATCCCCTCCATCAAACTCGCTCTTATAATATACACCAAGGCGTATATAACTTTCCGAAGAAGATAAATTCGAGGATCACTACTCACTGTCGCACTTTAGCCTTCTACTAATAATCCATTTGCCCGAAGAAACCAGTTGAAAATCGTGTTAATACATCCAACTCTTTCTCCGACGTGTATTCAATGAAACAATATTGTCCGGTGAGGATTGCATGGCAACAAGAAGTACGTGACTCACTAAGGACTTGCAAAAGCGGAACAATGGAAGGAGTGAAAGGAGCATAATATAAAAAGTCTGAAAAAATTAGTTGGCTAACAACAGCTACCTCGAGTGTCAACAAAAGAATCTGTTTCCAAAAATAACTCTGCACAAACTAATCGTGAAATGGAAAAATCTACAATATAAAGGAGAATCTGCATCAGATGATAAATTGTTTCCCTTCATCCTAAAAGAGAATATTTTATTGATTTTTCAGTAAATATTAACCATTATTGATAATACTCGCGGGCAATTTTTTACACCGACGAACTTTAGTTTTTAATTATTTCAAATTTATAGGGCAGGACTGTTCTAGAACCCGCGAGTGTTTGCCACATTTTTTTCCATGCTCCAATGGTATATCTCTAGAAAAGTCTATGGACCACCATATCCTTCACCTAATAATCCATTAGTCCGAGGCGACGCGCCGGACCCGCGTTGATATCGACCCTCTTTTTGCCTCTCCGTCGCGCGTATTCAATCGAGAGTGAAGGAAAAAAAACCGCTGCCAAGTGCCTTAGCAGTATGCTTTCTCAAAGAGGCTACAACATCACCCACAAACGCATCCCAAACCTGTATTTTCACCATTCCACTAGCGTAGATACTATCATTTATTTTTCAAAAATTACAAAAATATTATTTAATCAGTTTAATTCGTATCTTCGTGACTGTGTAAAGTGTCGTTCTTTTTCAATTGACCAAACTTTGTCGCGACTGTTGATGTCTGACCGGGCTCTCTTATTATTTGATCAAATGCAACAAAGCAAACGGTTCTAGGTTATACACGATGCGAGACATTTGGACCTGCTTAATTTTTCGATCAATTCATCTTGTGACTGTCATACGGTTTAATGGTGGTTAAAATCGATCCATCCTGCCCTTAAGTCTGTATTTAGCAAACTTGAAGACTCATTTTGATAATTTTCGGCGGCTGAGGTTGGAAATGATCAATTCAAAATCTATTTTGATCATTTTCGACGGCAAAAGACACCAAATTTTCCCAATTTTATCTATAGCATGTTGAAAATATTGGAAACGAAACTTACATGAATTTTTCTTTCCCTTAGCAACGGTTGCTAGGGCGGTAAACAACGGTTGCTAAGGAGCTAATTGGGAAGATTTTGTGTCCTTTTCCGTCGAAAATGACGGAAATGGGTCATAAATTAATAATTTCCAACATTCGTAACGGTTGCTAGGGAGGTAAACAACGGTTGCTATGGGACAATTCAGTGTCCTTGGCCATCGAGTGTGACTTAAAACTGATTTTCCGGCTTGCCTCAATGAGCACTCATGAGGATTTGTAAGAAAACACGTTAGGAACGGTTGCTAGGGAAATAACCAACGGATTTTGCTGAAAATTGATCTCGGGCTAGATCTTGCCACAACTAACCGGTGTGCAAAATTTCAGCTAGATCGGACGATTCCTTCGAAAGTTATCCTAGACAAAAGAAACAAAAAATTTTACACCTTAGCAACGGTTGCTAGAGAAATAAACAACGGATTTTGCTGAAAATTGAACTCGCCCGAGATTTTGCCGCGATTAACCTGTGTGCAAAATTTCAGGACGATCGGACCATTCCTTCGAGAGTTATCGTGGACGAAAAAAAACGGGACGCACACACACACACACATACACACACACACACACACACACACACACACATACATACATACAGACACTTTTGGATTTCCATGTTTTTCGACCCGTAGATCACGAAAATCGATGTCCCGAGGTCTGATTCGGTGGGCCGATTTTTGCCCCATTACAAAGCTTTCCCTTTGAGAAAGCAAAAAGCAAAAATACTCGCAGCCCGCGTGAATTCCACGCGCGGCGGCGGCGGCAAGGAGGAGAGCCGGTGGCACGCGCGCTTGCGCCGCAAAACCCAGGGAGAAAAGGGAGAAAGTGAAAAAGCTACAGGCGGGCGGCGATCCGTGCGCTACTCGTCGGTGCGCACTGCTCGGGGGCCGCGGGACAAACGACGCGCATGAGCATTCCGAGTGGAAGAGATTAGTCCCGGGGATAACGGACGACGGCTTCGACGGGGCGCTCTGTACACCCGATGAAATTTTTTTGCCCCGCGCGCGCTGCGGCTTTGCCACCCGCGGGCGGATCCAATTTTCTGCCGGCGCGACGGCGCGAGAGGTTCGAGCTGCGCCGCGCGCACGCAGCGCCAGTCAATATTTCGACCGTGAATCAGCTTTCCATACCGCGCGTCAATTATTTTTCCTTTTCGGGGAGATCCGGGCAGCGACTTCCGGGCGCTTTTGTCCTCGAGCTCCGACCTATAGGGTAGCGTACCCTCGGCATGGCAGAACGTCGATTGAAAATGATTCGAGTGAGTATTAGGAACTATTTTGTTTCCTCAAATATTTCTTTTGCATTTATGATACATGTGAAGTTGAATGTAAACATTCGTAAGAAACATATGCAACTTTTTCAGTGGAAAAATGTTTATTACTTTTGGAGAGAGCGTATGAGTGATCAATCATCTATAGTTTCAAAGTGTTCATATCAAAGTGCTTCCTATCAATTTTTTTCAATGGTTTTTTGATCATGCGAAAGAAATCTATGCTTTTTCTCTCGATTTCACTAGTCTAATGACGGGAAAGGTTAATTTTTTGAAAAAGCTATTTCTTAGCTGCAGAAGTCAAAATCCAATGCATCTTGACTTATTTTTAAGGTCACGTACAGGACTCTCAATACAACTTCCCACGAGCAGCTACAGGAATTCACGTTGATCGCAATCTAGTGCCTGTTCGAATTATGTGGGCCTTATATTAGACATATATATCTTCAGCTTTGTTTCCCCACAATTTTTTTATCCAAAAAGTACCATTTATCATTGTGTGAAATTTAAAATCGAATGCAGCTCGGCTCGTTTGAAAAATACCGAGTATACCTTTCACGCGACTCTTTTCTCCTCGGGAAATTCGTATATTCAACAGGACGTAATGACTCATCCCACTTTCATACAAGCGAATCTCGTTCGGCACGTACACGCCTCGCAAAGTTTCGACATTCGCCATGGCCCATCGACACGGAAGTAAGTATCCCGTGGTATTGCGAAAGCCTTATAGCGATCCAAGAGCTGCTGTAGGCAGAGGCTGCATCAATACACACGCGAGTGTACAAAAATTCCTGTGGACTTGCGCGCGGTGTTTGCAAACTCGGCGAACGCTCGAGCGCATTGGCGCGTGCGACGAAGAGCGTATAACGCTTTGACGATTAGTCGTGTATACGCGTATATGGCTGTGTCGGGCCGATGCAGCGAGGCGCTCGCGCGCGAATCAAGCGGCGCGTATAAGCAGCCGGCCGATGTGTGTCGGTATGCATACACGGGCATTGATACAATAACGGGATTTCACGCCGGCGCGTCGGTCCCGAAGGAAGCAGCCGGGGCAAAGAAGTCGACATTCGTCGAGGCTGCTTTCAACGACTGCGGCTCGTGTATGCGTATAGGTACAACACAATTTGGACGCAGGTCGCACGCGCGGACTCGCTAATCGATTAGGCACCGTGAAAGCAACTGCAGTCCCGTATATACCGTCTTGGGCGCACACAGCATATATACATGTAGCATTGTGGTCAAAACGCCCCGGATGAAAGGGAGGCTGGCCCCGGACGATTTATCGAGGGCATAGGGGGTGTGACCGTTCCTTTGCTGATTTAACGAGCCCGAGTCCTTTGACGGACACGGGGGCCCACGGAGGGATGTATACGCACGTGTATACTGGTGCGCACACCTGGTGGAATACAAGGCATCACGGGATTGGGGCGCGCGCGCGCGCGAGCGCAGCGAGTCGGTGGCGCGCGAGATTGATTATGATGTTGCGCGCGCGCTCGCGATGAAAGCGAGCCATAACTTTTCGGTGAGGTCAGTATTTTTCAGTGTGGGGTGTGCGCGCGACCGTGTGTGTTGCGCGCCATCGTTTCTCCCCGATTAATCAACTGGAAGGAGCCCGGACCAAAGCAGGATTTATCGCACCCAATTACAAATGGATTTTCAAATTGTATATATATACCGTAACTCAAAATGCCGTGTATTTGGTATTCGAGTGATTTTGAATCCAGCGTTCTTTAACATGTTGGTAGAATAGGAATTATACCCATGGAAGGAACTATACGCTCGCTAGAAGACGTAGTAAATAAAAGCTTCGTAAAACTGTACAGTGTGTTTGCTCAAACGCGTTATTATACTACTGTTTCGATGGAATTATATTGTACTGAATAATTAATTTAACCGATATTGAGGACGAAGCGTCGAGTAATAATGGTCGAAAGCAGTCACTGCCATCGAATAAAATCCCGTAATCCTTGTCTAATATATATTGCAGTCTGGTACGTGTATTTAATTGATACTAAGAAGATATTTTAGAATAAACATGAATTTCTATATTTGTGATTAGAAATTATTAGAGTAGCCGGTTTATATGATCAAGTTTACCCAAAATCGATTTCCACCCTCCTATGAACCATTGGAGAAAAATCGCTTATCGTGATCAATTGCAGACGCTCGAAATGTATGAATTTAAACAATCGTCTCTTAGTCTTTCCGGTCTCCTTCGTGCTTTTATAATACGTAGATTTCGAAAATTTTGTGTAACGGAACAAACATAATAACCTCGATGAAAAATCGAATTTCTATTGTGAATTGTTCTCTTGTTTGATCTAATACGCCGAAAATCCGGGAAAATTCCCAAAAATCCAAGTCGCGATGAGAAAATGTATATTTGAAAAACGGCAGAGCTGATAGAGAAAGGAAAATAACCGGGATAATTTATGTGTTGGTACTGCTCATAGATCTAGAAATACTTAAAAAAGTCGTACATCATTATGCCGACATGTTTGAGTTACACTATCAATACGTGAAATTTATAGCCTCCTCGGCGGATAAGAATAAGAACCAAACTAGAGTCAATCATTTTTTTTCGAAACAATCGCGATGCTATGTGACGTTTAGTCATATGCAGCTTGTTGGTATCTGTCAAACATATAAAATTTTGAACAATGAGAGGATACACTTATTGCAATTGTAACACTCGTCTCTCGAAGTTATCTTTGACTTTCGTGCTTTCACAGCTTTATAAAAAATCAGCCACTGTATATGTCATAAAAATAAGAGCTGCAGAGGTCTAACCACACCGAATCCACGCTGTGCTCTCGAACTCACTCTAAACGCAAGTATGGTACGGTGCGTCCACATTCAATGGACCATAGTCAAGTTAATTTCCCATACACACACCGGAGGGTATATAATTCATTGGTTTCGAAAGCGCAATATTCCCATTCGGCGATTCGATATCCCCCCCGTCGGTCTCTCATCTTACAACAACAATTACCCGGGGGCAATCATGCGTGTCGGGAGGAGAAGAAAAAAACGACCCGCCCCAGCCGAGAGCCCATCAACAATCATTCGTCAAAATTACTAGCTCCAGGCGGATCGCGCGCGCGCGCACCCCTTTCGCTGTACAGGCGAGCATCATCGAGACGAACCGCCTCGAGGCATCGATGACACGTCAAAAGGTCTGGCCGACGGCCGTTTCGGAGCGGATAATCTCGTTTTCAGACGGTAATTGCCGGCTAATCGAGCCGACCAATCTTGCAAACCGGGGCAGTATAAGTTGGTTAGCGCGCGAGAGAGAGAGACTAACCGGACTCCATAACGGCCGCACACGACACGGACGCGAGCTGTATAGCGCGCGCATCAGGGTCTGCTGGCGCGACGTGAGCGCACTCGCGTAATCACGTTTCGCCACAGCAAGACGGACGCTTTCGCCGTCTCTTGGATTAAGCTGCCGTGAAAGCCGTTTAGCCTGTGTCTTGGGAGGCGCACGCGCGCGCGCCGCTGATTTCGATGAATGCGACATGGCCAATTCGATTACGCGCCGAGCCGGGGGTATAGAGTCGGACGGGCAGAATCTAAGGGGATCAGACTCTTTCAACGTTTCTGCTCTATGGTTCGCCATCGATTATCGATAAAATTGGACTTATACCTAATCTCCACAGCATAATTGAATCTTCCGACCCTCGATCGGGTATATATATATATATATATATATATGTGTGTGTGTGACTGCGTGTGTGTGTGTATAGAAGCATCGCAAACGCCGATTGAACAGTGAGGTATTATAATCAATCATGGCAAAAGCTCCCGAGGAATAAGTATTGGAATATCTCGATAGCTCGATTGCTCGACGACTGATTCAGATTTGGCCGTGAAATTCAAGAGTAATACTTCCAATCACGCCAACCTGGAGATCTGCTCCGAGAGCTCTATACTACTCGCCGTCGAGCGAGACACACTGTATGCGGTGTAAAACGACAGATGGGTCTCGGGGGGGAAAAAAAAATCCTACGTGTAATTTCTCTTCGGCCGAGATATTATGTTCTCACCACGCCTCGGAATAACTGGTCAAGGGACCCGGGCCCGTGCGGTATTATATTTACGCTATTTATGATACGGAAGCATTAGAACGGAACGAAAAAATGGAGGAGAAAGAGAGAGGAAGCCCCGAGCCGAGGCCCAGTTCAATTGTATCGCTCGAAAAAAAATGTTAATTTCTTGACCCGCCCAGATTTTAAAAATCAGACCTCCCAGTCGCTATATCCCTCGACGGGTTTGCAAGAGAACCCTTTAAACGTATATATACATACACACAAGAGGACCTGGTGACCTATCTAGAGTAGAATTCATCAGGTGAGGCGTGATCGAACGTCGGCACTACTATATGCAAGCCGCGACAACGAGTTCTAAACAATAAACTCAATTTGCATGGGGAAAATGCCTTGAGTTGCGTGACAGCGTAAATAAAACACACCATCGCTCGCACATTATACGTGAACCGCACCGCAGGCGGACAGCGTAGATGGGTATACACTTGGGAAGTAACATCACAAGCTTATCGTTAATAACACTGAGGAGAAAATTAAGTTTGTTCCAATCTTGGAATATATCATTATTCATTCCATTTCAATCGCCTTCACTGGTTTTGTTGTCCATAAATTTATCATAAAAAGAATTCATATGATCAATAATGCATTTCTAGTTAGTTCTAACTTATTTTCATGGAGTTTAGAATGCACCCATCGCACGCTAAAATAATATCGACTTTACCAAAGTACTAGCAAGCACTTGAGAATGATGTTCGGACAATTGCCAATAATTGACTTGAAACAATCACATTACTTTCCTATAGCGTCAAACTAAGAGTTTCATAATTTTCCATCGTGAGTCAATACGTCGTTCTCATATACAATGCGTCTTATCATGAATTGAAATCTCGCCATAGCTGTGATCCTCTCGTTGTGATCGGAGACGCGGAATTGCCGTTCGCGACGAGTGTATTTCGCCGCGAGTATATACAGCCCCTGATCTTGCGTGTGCTCGCAGCAACGCCAAATATCGTCGCGGCTCCCTGGAGAACCCGCAAAAAAACGAGTTGCCCCCTGGAAATTCCTCCGCGCGTCGTCGGTCTCTCCCAACTCAAGCTGCTGGAAACAAACCGCTCGAAAGGGAGAGAGAGAGAGAGAAAGGGAGAGGGCGAGCGACATCAAAAACAGAGGCTTAATTACTCGATCGGGTAGAGCGCCGGGAGGCGATCGCTCGGCGATTCGCGAAGTGAAGCCCACGCCCACGCACACGCGTGGTTCCCCGGAGGCGGTTCGCCAGGCGCGCGGGCTCCGCGCGTCTAATCACGCTTGACGAATCAAAGCCGCGCCGAGCCGGGCCCCCGCGAGTAAAACCGCCTCGCCACCTACGGCCAATCCACTTTGCGCGATTAATTTCCCATCTGCAAATGTCGAGCTCCGATAAAGGGAGAGTGCAGCCGGGATTGGGCGGCAAGCCCCCGGTTGGCAGCACTTCGACACTCGTACGTGAACTTGCTTTTCTCCCGTCGCTCTGCGAGTAAAAGTCGGTTCGTTATCGTCTAATACAGCTATATTGGATGAATCTCCCTGTGCAAAAATGCACATTATCTACTGTATGGGACGCACGAGTTCATGCGGCCCCAAGGAAATGATTTACGCGCGCATACGCGTGGTTCAAATGTTACTATTTACGCGACGACAACGTTTCATTCTTGGGCTTCCACACTGTACAACATCGTGCATGATAAGCAAATGGTAATAAAATAGAATTAAACGAAGCAGATCTGAAATTGTAGATAGCATATAGTGAGTATGGCGGTGCTACGCGCAGACTTGCATGCAGACGTGACGACAGGCGTGTGTGTGAAATGACAAAAATCATCTCACACACACGCCCAAAGTACGCGCGATGCCGAATTTCGAGACTCGAAGAGACCAATGATATTTGATTGTCGTCTCCGAAGCTGCAGCCGGGGATGAAACTTCCAACAATCGCCAGCTTATTAACAATGAAATCCGAGGACTAAGGGTAATCGAGTCGTTAGTCGCAGCAGTCACACGCGGGATACGTACGGAGCGTCGCCGGCCGGTGCACCGGGCTTCCGTACACTTTTTTTCTCTCTCTCTCTCTCTCTCTCCCTCCGTCATAATTCGCTAATGATCATTGGCCCCTCGGGGAGACGTGACTACGACCTGTCGACCATGTGCCGCGGCGGCCGACCCTCTGGGCGAAAAGGAGAGTGCGCGGACACACGAGCATATACCGTGCATGCGGCGACTGTTGTAGCGCGAGAAGAAAGGACGTTGATGGGCACAAAGGCGCGCAAGTGAGAGGACGCAAAGGTTGAATGGGGCTAATAGGCCGAGAGAGTGAGAAAGGGCGAGAGAGAGAAAAAGGGAAAAAAATTCGAGGCGGGCTTACTTGCTTGGGTGGATCGGGTGTCCGAAACACTTATTCTCACTGTGCGGTTTGCACGTGATACGTGCTGTGCGTGCGGGGAACGTTATAACGATCGATCGGGCCTTTTTGCCCGGGTGTATGTATATGCGTGCGCGTATATGTGCATACACGGGGTTAGGCGTATATTGTGCTCTCTACTCTGTCGATCTCGTTCCTCACGCCTGGCCGGATGATTTAATGAAACTCGCGGTGGGTACACGTGATGCAAATGATATTGTGCAATATATGCGTATATCGCGCAAACGAAAAGCATGTCATGCTGAGCGCGTTAGCATTCATCGTGTGCTGCCGCACGAGGGAAACGTCGTAAGACAATAGTCGGATCAAACCAGTGCGGAGAGCAACAGCCGTGAACTCCACGCGACACGCCTAACCAACAGAACACTTGGGTTATTTGGGTCTCCGACTTCGCTCAAACTTTTGAACAAAGTTTTTTGATACCCGAACATGTGATATTCATATTCCATAGCCCTAATCTTTAGGATTACTCTGCGATACTAACCAATCATTAATTTTATAAAAATTGGGTAACACCAAACCACTTCCAAATGTTTCAGCGGGATCGGAGACGCAAATCATAAGTAGATTCTCTGGTAAGTGTCATTGCATTTTGCAGCTCGAGATGGCACAGTCGCGTCTCAGCTGGAATTGCGAGCGAGTAAGTGAGAAAAGCTGAGAGTCGATCAGACTCGAGAGCCCATATCTGAGAATCTTGGACATTCTCACCGCCGGTGATTATGATTTGTGGTCTCTTGCTTCGGCCATAGCATCGATCAGGTATAAATTAAATGTACAATGCTATAATTCTGAATATAAATGTGTCATTCATAAATATGATCACTGAAATTTATGTACTTGTACAGGAAGCACATTTTTATAATGGCACATTGAATTTTATTAACGATAAATTTGAAATTAACGGGGGAAAGTATTAATGTTCATAAAGATAATATTAATATTCAATTTTCTCATATAATCTTTTCGAAACCAGTTTATTATAAATTTGATGTATTAACAAAATAATGAAATTCTGACTCCATACAATGGGAAAATTTTCTTGATTCCTCCGAGTTTGACCAAGTTTCGGAGATTCCCTCTGTTCTTTCCCTGGAAGACATTCTCATAAGGATTTTCAAATTAAAGTTTCCGACCATCCAATACTTGAAGATCGTAGGCGCCAAGTACTACGACGACGACGACGACGACGACGAAATCGAGCTCTGGCCCAAACGACGACGCCTCGGTTGCAATGAAGCTCGTCCATCCAAACTCGCGCGGCCGACTTTAGCTGCGCGCGGATCCATCCGCACGGGTGCGTGTGCGTGTGTGTATATACCTCCCCGAAGCTGCCACGCTGCGCAGCCGAGTCATGTTCGGCTCGAGCGGGCCTCCTACCGTTCGGCCGATGATGCCACTCGCACGCACGCACATATGCGGGGCTCCACACGCTGGCTGTCAGCCGGGAATAAACCGCTAGACGTTAATTACGCCGCAGCGAAAGATTAATGAGCTCTGCGCGCCGCGTGAGCAGCCCCGCAGCTCGCGTGCGATGATAATCGAGCGGCTCTCTCTCCGCGGGCGAAAAGAGGCCTACACACACACACAACCGCGGCGACACCAGTGCCGCTGCTGCTGCCGCTGCTGAGTCAGCTGACTCGAGAGAAATTATAGGCTCATTGAGTGAATGCGTGCGTTGCGCGAATTCGTTACGTGTTGCCCGATGATCGAGTGCTCGAGCTCCGGCGACTTTTTTGTCGCCGCCGGAAGATTATGGGGCGAGACGTTGTTGTTGGATCGCGAGGGCCGAATCAACATTTTTGAGAGATCGAACCCCGCGAGCCTCGAGAAATATATCGTTCCGATTATAATGGATCGAGTGACGCAGGAATCACACCGAATGCTCTTTTCTGTCCCATCGAGATTGCGCGATCGGTCGTCGACTGGGTGTAGAGCGCGTGTCATTATATGTACAGAGTTAGAGCGAGCGACGCGAGTTATAATTCATCCGTGCACGGCTCGGCGAAGCGGGGGTAATTATGCTGGAGTGTGCCATTTATGCAGGACGAAAACACGCATGGCACTGATCAAGTATGTTTAAATTTTTCTAAATCAGAGCCACCGCCGCCGTCGGAGATCCGAGAGGTTCGAAGAGCGAAAAACACGTTACATTCGAATGAGATACGATCGAACAAGCCCGGTCCGAGTGATACCACTATATATATATATATGAGTTGAATCTCATCGCGCGCGCCGGATCGGCCATTCATCAATGTTACTTCCCGACGCGAGGCATCAAATTAACCTACGAAACAGTGCATCCTTCATCGTCCGTCCATTACCGCGGCCGCGCGAGCCGGGAAAATCGTTATTCTGCCGCTAGTGGCAGCCCGGCGAATCATCAATCAATGCCATTAATTATTTCACGCAGCCGTAGTCCGCGTTCTCTCTCTCTCTCTCTCACTCGCCTCATTGTTACTTGTAACGCATGCCGGGCGCCGGTCGCGATGACAAGTGGAAGCACAAAGGATCGGCGGCCCGCGGACTCGCCCCGGGGGCATACATTATACTTGCACAGCTGATTTTCACTCGAGCCGACTTGCTTTGTTTCGTGTGTGTATACGTGTGCGTGTGTGTGTGTGTATAATCAGACCCGGTCATCGTGGCGCGTCAACGACTTTGGGTAATTGAAAAGCCCCATCGTCTCGCGATGTACCAACGGCACTGCCGCGTCATGGAGTATGTTGTTGGTGGCATATATAGGAAGATGTCGAGAGCGAACGTTTTGACCGGTCGCGAATGTTTGAGAATTGATGCATGAATTTTTTTTCACTAGCCGAGACGTTCCATCCGATTTTGCTTACGGCGAGAGAGAATTTTTTTCATAACTGACTCAGGCTAGGCAAAAAGATTGAATAACGTATGATTTGATACGTATAGACATTTTACTTTCATAATTATGTTTTTTCTTTTTATCATGTGCTCTTTTCATCAATGGTTTTGATAAGACTTCATTTTTCTTTGTCGAGTGACCCAATAACAAGGGCTGGATCCTTGATTATTTAATTTTCTCTCGTTTTCACAAGCCCATATGACAGGAAAAGGTGATTTTTCGAGAATGTTATTGTTTATTATATGAAAAGGTCTCAATTTAATGCAGCTTGACTTATTATGAAGGTCTCGTACCGGTTTTCCATCTGCTACAGACAACGATAAAAGACTCGCCGCATTGAGCGGAAAATAGTATCTGTTCAAATTAGGTTTTTTTGAACTGGTACCTCTTAGCCTAGAAATGTCCGACTCGAATGGCTTGGCTCATTCTGAAGGTATTGAGAAGACCCTTCATTTGACTCTAGCTGCTTGGGAAAATTCACATTTATTGTGACATATAGTGCAGATCGAACTTAGGTGGACCTTATTGCAAAACATCTAGCCCTTGGGTACACCTACATTATATCTTGGAGAATAATTTCAATTGAAAAAAAAGAGTCTATTTATCTGAGTTAATTGAACTTGGAACAGTATTCAGATTTCGTTGGAGCAATCAAATTTGCATGAGGATTAGGATAAGAAAGACTTGGTTGAAGTTTGTTGTCTTTATATGGATATCTATTATGTGAAAATATGACATGATTTCTTATCGAGTGTATTCAAGTATTCAAATTTCGTTTGAGTAATGTTTCACTCGTTCGGAACTCTACTCAATATTTGATTAGCCATAAAGTAGATAGTTAAATATAGGTTTGAAAATCTTTTGTATGATACTTTCTCTCGAAATTTAAGATAGATTAAAATTACTATTAGATAGTGAATTATTCGTTAGTACAAATTGCATAACTATTGCTTTACAATTAAATGGGAACTATTTCAAATAGTAAATTTTATTCTCTAACTTTTCAATAAAATTTTAGCATGTATTAGCTGTAGAAAGAATATTCCTGCCAATATATAGTGAATGTTTTATTAATTTTTTAGTAAATATTCACTATAATTCTTTAGTTGTGAACTGAAGAATAGTAGTTTCCAACTGCTTCAAATCCAGAGATTTGTATTATTATTCAATCTACTTCCTTGCGAAACTTCGATAACTATTATTACTTCATGAACAATCCAACAGAAGCTTAGACTCGCAAGACATTCCAATCTGGTTGATGGAAAGCCGCGCGGAAATTCGGTCAGCGTGTAGAGTGTTATTGTGACAAAAGTATAATAGCCTAGTTCTGGTCGTTCTGGTTCCCCGACTGAATAGAGCAACTCAAGCTCTCGTCCGCGACAACCAGTTCATTCGGCCGAGCGTTGAATGCACTCCACTCAAACTCTCGACCGAGAAGTCAACTCGAATTTGAGTGAAATCATTGCGCGCGCGCGCGCGCTCTTGATAATATTCGCCTCGAAAGCGCTTTTGCGCGCGGCCAACAATACGGCCCTCGGAACAAGGCGGCAAGAGCCGAGGGAAAAAAAAGCGCAAACGGCGGCGAGGATAAGAGCCAAGGCAACAATGCGTGAGCGCGCACACGTACGCGTACACACACACGCGCGCGCGAGGGTAAAAAGGGAAGGCTATAAGAGCTCGAGCCGCGCGCACATGATTAATGTAGCAACGTAACGGCCGCGCGTAAAGTACAATGGGCTGTTTGTAAGATCGCGGCGTCGGCGGCGGCGGCGCGCCAACTATAATACACACGTATACACGCGAAACCAGATGATTAATCGGCCGCCCGATGACGAGCCTTGTATATATATACAACACGTACCAAGATGGAAGCTCGTCAGCCATCAGGCCAGCTGATGCCCATTAGCGACTGTGTTCTGACCATGTTCTGACCACCGCCGTCGCCGCGCACGTCAATCGCTCGCCGATATGTCTGAACCGCGCCGAGGCCATATATACATGTATATACACATATACACACGAAGCTCCTCGCGCCCTTTCAATTTATGGTTATGTACTTTTTTTTCGAGCCGTGATTGGCCGCGTTCGAGCCTGTCATCGTCGGTCTTTGTGCTCATAAATGTTTCCTCGGTATTTTCGCAGCAGTGAAAGAAATATTGATACGTGTACATGCGAAGCTTGTCCGATTTCAGCGGGATAAAAAGCTTCTACGAGCCATGTCGTTTGAGAAAACTCTATACGAGTACACAGTGTTGCGAGTGAAGAGTAACCAATAACAGTGATAGAAGTTCTGTATTGAGCTATGAAGTGATGATTCAAAAAGAGAAGTCAATCGAGGAAAGCGTCGGGATTCGAGGATAATGTCTAGAAAAAAGAAAATTTTTTTGCAAAGACTATTCATTCCGAAGAAAAAATAGCGACGCAGGAACAATTTTCATTCATCTCATTTTACTGCGGTGATGTTTAAAATGAACGATTTTGCTAGAATGTGAATTGTGGATATCAATGTTTCCACAGGGCCCAAGTTACATTGAGACATAGCATCTCAAGAAAAGAAACTATCTGAAATGGAAGAAGCTTGAATTCGCCGAGCCTAAACACTCCTTAGTTCCAATGTCATTTGTCGCGATTAAACCAGCCGCTTTGCTCGCCCGCACTTTGGCTCCATTCCGAACTGCCCCCGGGGAAGGCCGCATCTCTGCTGTTCGCAGTTTGCTAGTTGGTTATCTTCGTCGTTAATTCTCGAATGATTCGGATGTCGTTAATTCACTAACGACCTAACGCTGTCACTCAGCATCAGCAGCATCGCTCTTCTATGCCTATTTATTCGCACGCGATTTTTAGCCGCTGTGTTCTCGGGATCAAACCACATGTCGCAAGTGTGCGGTATACAAATGTTGCGAAAGACTCACTCGGACGGACAATCTACGGAAATAATACATCAGCTGCTAGTGTACACGGATGATGTCGACACATTTGTGAGTGACAAATCAGTTGTCGCAAAAAAAAGTGATCAAAAATATTGGAAAGTCATGCAGACGAGGGACACGAGTTTTGAAAAGATCCATAGTTCCGTATACTCAGGAATGAATGATGGAAATATCTAAAAATATGATTCAAACAATGAGTAAATGATGGGAATGCGTGGTATAGATTCTCAAAATCGTAAAACCTGCCGAGGTACCGCGAAAAATATTCGGAGAAGTTGCAGCTTGCGGGTCGCTTATTATCGGAATACTCAAATCGTGTAAGTGTGTAGATATGTTGCAGGGATGAGATAACATACAAAACAGAAAAAAGAATCATAGGAAAAAATGGTTTAAGACCAGAAGATAGGAGACTGAGGTGAGAATACAAGATGAGGGAGGGTTTGAAGAAACTGAGGTTCACTGGAGATTCATAGACGGAACTAGCCGAGGATAGAGCTAGCTGTGATAGTCATGGAACTGAGCGAAACTAAGCACAAAGACTGCCAACCCTTGACCGAAACGACCCCTGATTTTCCCAACAGAGGTCGGTATCGCCCTGGATGATGGACTGTGTAAAAAGATGCCACAAATTGCGATCGAGCAGATATTTGCTGGCTCAAAAACGAACGCTGAAGAAGGCTGAGTTTAAAAATGGCCAGCAAATAACCTTATGATTCGTTTATACGTTATTCTGTGAACTCGTATGGGGTAACGTCGCGCATGACTGACTTTCAACTCCACTACCAAACCAATGGGAAAAAAAATCTTCAGTGTTGGTCGAGCCCTCGCCGATGCATTCGAATAATCAGGCATAATCGCCTAGCCAGCTTGTTTTCTACTCCATTTCACGAGATTTCCATCGAATCGCAAGATAATAGGCACAATCAAGCGCGCGAAGCGAGCTGAAATTCTGCCCAAGATCAATATTTAAAATGAACAAAGGTAGAATTAGCGGGGCACGGCGGCATTATAGGATAGAGCCCCCCGGAGAGCAGCCGTATATGCGCTCCCTACCTTGTTATTTGGGTAATTTGAATGAAATTCTCACGTACTCAAATGGAGCCTCGCCCCCGGAATCCGGCAAATTATTCAGCCCATCAAATTACAACGGGGAACAAGTAAATCAGCGTATCGTCACTTATATACATATCGGCCCCTGCAATCTCGATTCCTTAGAAAAATAGCCGACAGCAGCTCGGCTCTGCATAATCCCCTGATTCGCTGCTCGTCGACGAAAATATTCGCACCGGTTAATTTGCAGTATTCGCGCTCGTGGTGAAGAATAAACGATGAGCTGTACTTTTTTGAGCGCCCACGTTTGGAAGCTCCACTCGATTATATAGAAGTAACAATGCCAGAAGTAGTATATACGCAGTATATGCGCAGTATATGTGGTGCGATATACAATGTGTTCAAACTAGCAAATGTAAATCATTCCTATAAACTCTAATTTACACCGAGAGAAAAATTTATTAGATTCCAATAAATATATTTACTAATGTGTGGATTATTTGGATAAAAAAAATATTTATTCAAAATTAATAAATTGTTATCATTTTGAAAAAATATTTACTCACAAAGCAATTCTAAATTTGATTGGAATAATATTCAATTGGAATAAATAAATAGTATTCATTTCGTATAAATATATATTTGTTTCAATAAATCAGCAACAATTACATGTTCGATTTAAATAAATGGGTTCTTTAAAAAAAAATATATCTGCAAAGTGCCCAATTCCACATGGTCAATCGTATTCTTTCACATACAAGGTCACATACAAAAATCAGATATTTTGGGATTGCAATTCAGTGTCCGTAATCAAACTGCACTATAATTGTACGAAAACCCTGTGCGCACTGGTGTTATACAGAATATATAGAATCACGGGTAATGTTGGCCACGGAGGAGAGACATTTACATTTTTATAATGTGTTTATTGAACTTGGCAATACGTGCCTGGTCGTTCGGTAACATTAAATTCTGACGCACGCTAAGCTTGCTTCGCTGTCTGTGATGGGAGCTATATTTTCTGTTAATTCCATGGCAATGCGTCCCTCATTTGCTCCGCCCTGAAATTGCCAAGTTAACAAATTCAAGCTATTTCTGTTTCAATATACGCGAACTCGGAGTTTGAGCTTTTCACCGGACTCTCGGAGCTTTTCCCTCGAGGCCCATGATCCCTTGGCTCGGGCGTTTACCACAAAATTTCAAACGCAAATTAATGATCTAGAAATCATTTGAAAGCGAGTGCTATTACGTACGATCCGCGTCCGAGCAATCCCGGCCGTGGCATCGCGAGTCAACGAACTTGTCGACCGCGCGCAAAAGCTCTCCAACCCCGCGTGTATAGCATCAGCTCGAGCGAAATAACTCACTGATCAGGGTTATGCACCGTCAACACGCTTGACAGAACGCAAACTGCCCCCTTTGATCGAGGGCGTTACGCGTGTACATGTATATTCTATACAGCGTATATAGTACGCGATGCGCGGCTCTCTAGCTCGCGCTCGCGCGACGATGATTTATACCGGGCGCGATCGCTAATTTTATAATCCGGACATAATGAGGGCCATTATCGGTAATGCTCGTGTCTCGGGGGCGGAGGGCCAGGCGAACGAGAGACGTTGCGCGAACCAGCGAGGGCTGCAAAAAGCTCGCGGCCCGCCTCAAGCCGGTGATCAGGGCGCGCGCGGATGATTGCACGTTTATGCGATTCCTGTTATTTCCAATCATTACCGGCTAGCTGCTCCCCCGTCCCCTCGCGCGGTCTCGCCCCATCGTAATATTTGTAATCTGCCGAGCGCCGCGATCGCCCCGACAAATAACCGTCTCTTATATACCTCCGGCTCACCCCTCCTCAACCTCCATATATACATGTATACATGTGAGACGCTATTCGATTTTTTGCTGCGCCTGCACCAGCCGATATCATGGCCCCTGTGCGTGCGCGCTCATCCAGCTGTATAGGTGCCGACGGCCCAGGACGATTGACACGTTCGCGTGACGCAAAAGGCCGCGCGCCGGACTAATGACGCGTATACTTGGACGTGGTTACGGGTGCGCGCCCCGGCACGTGATCTTATATATTTATATAAATCACTCGTGCGCGGCTCGCGCGTTTATCATTTCCCTGCACCGCCGTGTTATCGATCAGCTGTGGGATATGATGATTTAGACCGAGCGCGCCCACGTCACCCGTATACGGCTTTTATTCTTGCGCTGGCTATAATCACGGACGAAGGGGCACGGGGGCGTCACGTTGGCTTTTTGTCAGGTGTACGCATAAACCGCCGCCGCGCTCGACTCGTCAAGCCCGCGTGCCATGCGCGCCTGTGCGTATATGCGTGTATGCGCGGCGCTTAAAATTCAGCCGCGATCGATGCGGACACGCGAATGATTCGTTCGGGCCCGTAGGTATTTTAATCGTATCAG
Source organism: Aphelinus atriplicis (assembly GCA_020882685.1). Taxonomy (NCBI): domain Eukaryota; kingdom Metazoa; phylum Arthropoda; class Insecta; order Hymenoptera; family Aphelinidae; genus Aphelinus; species Aphelinus atriplicis. Next base: position 1,552,592 of record JAJGQD010000011.1, read on the forward strand.
AGTGCGCAGGCGCTGCTCCTTGTCGATTCTTATTCGGCGCGTCCCGCTCCGTCCCCTGTCAGCTTCAATTATTTCAGATAGCCATTAACGCGGCGGGGATCAATATTGTACGAACTTTTTTTTGTCGTTTCGACTGTAGCGCGAGTGGCAAAGGGAACAGCGAGCGCTGAACGTACCGACCGTCGATGATTTGCCGCTGATCCATACGGGTTTCGTGTACCTACGTACGCATCGATAGCATGTGTTGGAATGAGTGGGCCGATCTACTGGGAAACATAATTTCGTTTTAATTCACTTTGCTGTCGAATTTCTTCGTCCGGAATTCCATAAATTAACTCTACGGCTATTCATGTGTGTTTTTTCATATATGATACATGAAATTTTAATTCTGATATGAGCAAAACAGTTTGGGAATAATTTGTTTGGGTGTAATTTTTGTTTCGGAAGGCAAAAGATGTGTCAAAGCTTGATCATGGCACGCGTACTAGACATGTAATATTGGGTCAAGTAAAACTCATTTGTATAAAATTAAACAGCTAGACTATGCGTTACTAAAGGTAGGTGGCTATATATTTTACAAGGACAAAACTACTTGGGCATCGATTGCATTCATGAAACCACACGTGAAGGAATGGGCCGGTTTATTAAACAGCGCACAGAGACCAATGAACTCCGCGTGTATATAATTTGATTAATTCTCAATGCGTCGAAGAACTCGTTTGAATCCTCGCGGAATACGCCGAAGCCCATCAGGGTCTCGCTTCCACCCTGCGAAAGTATATCCAAACCCTTCGGCCGCACCCCGCTCCTCCCCCGGGGAGCCGCGAAGAGAGAGGAAAAAAAATGAAATATCCCACGTCGCGCGCGCTCGAAACAGCTGTCCTTTAGGCTCACAACGAATTTATCGGCACGTCACTCAGCGCGGTGGCCACCCCTACCCCCCCATATCCGAGATCGCGCGCGGTACGAAATTTTTCATCGGCTCTCGCTTATCCGCGCGCGTTCTTTGAACTCGAGAGAGGGAGAGAGAGAGAGCGCAGCACGTTAACAAAAATACACCGGTCGAAAACAAAGAGTCGCTGTAGCACGGGGGCCGCGGCTAACGCGCGCGCAGCGAAATTACCGTGATTAGACGACAAATCTCGTTAGGCCGAGGCGGGTAATAATTTTGATCGCACTCGAGCGATCAAGATCGGTGATTCCTGGAAGCTCTCGGCGCGTCTAACTTGGCAAGCACTATGATTACACCGTGTACACTGGCCCGGTGAATTTCCGGGGCGACCTCGAGTCATCCTCTCTCTCTATCCTCTCTCTTTCCCTCGTCCCGATCCCGTCAATTGTTTCTTCTCATCGCGCCATCGCTGCTTACATGTCCTTTTATTTGTTCGTTGCGGTCGCCATCAGCAGTCTGCCTAATTATTGCGGCAGCCCTTTTCTCCCTCTCTCTCCATCTCTCTCGTTCTCACTCTCTCTCGTTCTCACTCTCTCTCGTTCTCTCTCACCCATTTCGTGCGAGTATCGCGAGCCCGAGCAGTTTGTGCCGCACGCATGAATCACCATTCATAAAGTTTTATTATGCATGTTATCGTAACGACCACCGATCAGATTAATTCCCATCCTCTCGTCCGACCCGCTGAGCCGTACCGAGTGACAGGTACATATCCAGCTCCGTATATATATATATATATGTATGCGCTTCCATCGCTCGTCGTCCAGCTCTCTCTCTTTCGCATGTTTGATTACTAATTACTCGAGCGAGGGCATAATATGGGCTTCGTATCCATGAGAATTTTCAATAACGTTATACCACGGCGACAAACTGGAAAAACTCGAATTATGAGTTCGGCCGCTGGCACACGCGGGCTAAACAAACCTTTGGGGTCGAATAATCAAAAGTGCGTTCATCGTTCCAAGTGTATTTTCGCGCAAACTCAGCTGCGCTCTTTGGGGTCGCGTATTCTCGAGGGAAAAAAGCGTAACGTATATATTATAAGATAAATTACGATGAATCTTTTTTCTTCGTTGCAGCATCTTGATACTCAACTGTACAAGACGTGGATTCAAATGTTGTTTCCCCGTGAGAGAGAAGTTAGATCGCATTGGGCAAATCGTGACGGAGCGGTGATATTCCGTATTGATAATTATTAATCAATCCCAGTAGATCGACGAAGTTCTCGATGTGCACTCACGACGAGTGTCATCGATGGAGCGAGTGACAGTTTCACCATGCCTTACTCCTTTTAGCGAAGTATGTGAAAACAAATCTTTTCGTCGATACCTCGAAAAATTGTGAGTGATAAACGAAACCGCGAGAATACAAAATTCAGAAGTAGCATTGACTGTTTATTTAAATTTCATCGATCGATTGTGACTTTATTCACAACACACGAATTGATTTATCAAACTAAAGTATAATATACAACCACTAAATTCCGTTATCTCCGTCCTGTCGAAAAATTCACAGCGTCATTCGAGTTTCGCATTCTTCCTTAAGCCGACCTCTCTCTCGCGCCACATCCTTATATCGGTTAGACGCTCGCCCGATGCTCGGAGTTTCTCCGGAGGCCGGCCATAAGAAGCGCCAGGAGCTTGCGGGCGCGATAAAAAAAAACGGCAGCCCGAGAGAGCGCTATCGGGCGCGTGTAGCCGAGAGCGCAAGGGGACGGCGAGCCGCGCATCTTGCGGGCCCTTATAAGAAGGGAAGCGCCGCGCTGGACGCGTAAGTCAGTTGGCGATAAAAAGCGCTCTAAATAAAGCGCTATGTATGGTAATCGGAGCGGCTCGGGAGCGGAGAGACACCTCGGCTATACGGGCACAAAGAGGCCCCTCCGCACGAGGCGACGCGATAGCCCACACCCGCGTATACCTATGCGCCAGCCCTTCCGCCTGCCGTATTCTATCAGTCTGCAGTATAGCTCTCGCCGGGACACGCGCTCCTCTTGCGGCGCATTATCTAATATCGTATAGCACTTTGCCCGTCATCTTTTCTTTGCCGCCACCGCCAACGTTCCGCGCTATACTTTTTAACCTCGTTGTTTTTATCAGCTCCAAAACAAACCAGGCACTTGTGAATTTTGCATATCGATGGAATTTATTCCCTACCGAGTTCAAATTGCTAGTCAATTTTTTTTTTCCTCGTCATCCTAACTAGTTTGTTTCTGCGTACTCTTGTATTTCGTTCGAGACGATACAAACGCGCAAAGAAATGTATGATGGTTAGGTTTGCAATAACAGAGGATAAATGCTAAACGAGAAGAAATAGAGAGGTAAGGTACATGAAAATATTTGTAGAACCGAAGATTCTGGTGCGCATGAAATATGCACCTTCGTGTATTTGAATATCTCATGCATCGATGAACTCTGCACCACTCGCGTATAATGTTCACAGAGTTCGCGTTGATAACCAAGTATTTTGAGAAAATTTTATTTTTTTAGTGGGTGCATCTATCATTTGCCCGCTAGAAAGATGAATTAGTGAAAAGAGAGATTCATATATTGAATATTGTCACTTCGGGGGATTCCGATTTTATTTTTACGGTACAAAATATGTTTCATATTTCTAACGGAAAATATTACATTCGATGCTTTTCGAACGAAACGAATTTTGTCGGTGTTGAAAAGCGTCGAAAAATACAAATGCTTTTAATTTGGAAACTTTGAAACAACCATAAAATCTCAAGCAAGCCAGTTGTGTTATGCAAACATGCGTGGAGTTTTTTCTTTTAGTAGAAGTTAGTACGCGGACCGAGTGAACAGGACAGGTAAAATGTAAAAGTACGCTAGGGCTCCCGAGAGGCGATGGGCGTAACGCGTTCCCACCCCTTTCCTCCTCTTTTCTTTTTATCAAGTTCTAAGGATACCCAGCGACAGCGACAGCTGTTGTTGCTGCCTGTATTTACTTTTTATTGTCTTTTCTCTCTCTTTCGCTCTCTCTCTTTCTCTCTCTCTCTCTTTCTCTTTCTATCGAACAACGAAGTGGAGAAGTGCAATACAAACATGCGAAGCCGAGGCGAATTTCTCCCTCGATTCTCCAAACTACCAACAGTTTGCTTACGACAATGGGACTTTTCACGGGCTTTATCTTTTATTCGTCAAGAATGAGCTGGGAATTGATACGAATTTTCCACATGCTAATGTCAAGCTTAAGCCGCAATTTCATTCAGCTTACTGCTATATCCATAAAGACTTTATTTGTATATATGATTTATGTAGTCTGGCGGAGGCTAGTACAATAAGCCAATGCTACACTTTTTATGTCTGTCAAAAAAGTTTCGTACTATCAGCGAAAGATTATTTAGATGTCTCTGGTTGCTTCGCTTTATTTATTTGTCAATAAAAATACATTACATTTTCATTTCCAGTGAATCATTATATGATTATGGAATGTTTTGCGAGATACTAAATGTTCCGTATCCAAAAGTTTGTATTTCAAATTTTCTCTAAGAATATATAAGAATTCTTCAATTCGGAATTTAGATTTTTCTTTCGGAATTTATTTTTTTTACTAACTACACTAACAGCTACATTCAGACGCGCTGCGCGCGATTTACACTTTATTTCATTATACGCAATTATAAAACCTGTATTTACATTTTATTCAACATCTGACAAGAAGATTTGGTTGTTTCAACCTCAAAACTTTTATTTTCTTTTTAAAACTACAGTATACGTCCCTAAACCTCAAAATTTATTCTTCTTTTGTTTTTCGCTTCCCTGCATTCACTACCTACATCTATATCTATATTTTACTCGACTCGTCACGTGGTTAGGTCTACACCAATCAAAACACGAGTTAACTGGCTTCACTTTGACCCCCATCACTTTTTTATATAAGGAAAGCTAGACCGCGCAGCCATTATCAGAATCTATTACTTGATTTCATCCCCTAATTCATTCTCTAATTTCATCCTCTAATATATAACATGCTTGCAAAACTCATAGAAATACCACCTCCACCGATCAAGTTTTATGTTACCAGAAAAATATATGATGAATATGTCCATGATAAATATTCCCAAGCGAAGTAGTCCAAACATTTATGACAAAAAATATATATGCAGAGCAAAATGATTTTTGAATGGTCAAATCAGTTTTTTCAACTCAGCTCAATTTAGTGTCGGTCACTACTTTCTTCTGGAAAGATGCGTAAGCTACTAGCAAATATCACTAATAGTAGGGGAGCTGGTGGTAAAAAACTCTTTGGTTTAGTTATGACTAGTATTTGGATATGATGCAGTGGGAAGGGTGTACATGAGTCGGAACCCACTCGCAAGGTCTGGTGACGTTGCGTTTGACGGGGGCGCGCTTCGACGTATGTCAAATTATGATATGCACTGAATATGATTTAGTTATAGTTTAAAATCGGTTGTAAACTTGTTCATGATATAGCAAAACACAAGAAAGCAGTCAGACCGCATAAGCGTGTTGCGTGGCAAGTCAGCACTTCCGTTAAGTTGTCGTAAAAATGATGCGGAAAAATGAGTTAATTATGGTTGAAAATTGGATCCGACCAGTTTTTCTTTTGCTTTCTCAAAGAGAAAGCTTTGTAACGGGGTAAAAATCGACCCACCGAATCGGACTTCGGGACCTCGATTTTCGTAATCTACGGGTCGAAAAACATGGAAATCCGAAAATGTCTGTATGTATGTACGTACGTACGTACGTACGTACGTACGTATGTACGTACGTGCACTTTTTTTTGTCGTACGATAACTCTCGAAGGAATTGTCCGATCGTCCTGAAATTTTGCACACAGGTTAGTTGCCGCAAAATCTCGGTCGAGTTCAATTTTCAGCCAATTCCGTTGTTTATTTCTCTAGCAACCGTTGCTAACGTGTTTTTGATAAAAGCTCCGAAAATCATCATCAATGCACGATGGGTCTCCAATTCTTTCGACGACGATCGATGAGAATCGATAAGACATTCATTTTGGAACAACCATTGTTTATTCTCCTAGCAACCGTTGCTATGGAGATACAAAATTCAGCTTCAGACTGACTTTTTTTGTCGTACGTTAATTTTCGAAGGAATGGTCCGATCGTCCTGAAATTTTGCACACAGGTCGGTCTCCGGCAGATGTGAACCGAGTTCGGTGTTCAGCAACATCCGTTGTTTGATTCCATGGCAACCGTTGCTAGCGTGTTTTCGATAAGTTCCCATATAATTCATGATAAATGATCATTTGGGTTTGTATATTTATGGGATTCTATAACAATCAAAGAGACCTTTCCCGTATAAACCATTGTTGATGTCTCTAGCAACCGGTGTTTATATCGCTTGCAACCGTAACTAGGGAATGGGAAAAGTCAGTTGGAGGTTCATTTTTGGAACTGTTGATGACTAAGAAGTAAGAACATCGAAGCTCCGACATTTACCATAGCAACCGTTGTTTACGTCCTTAGCAACCGTTACTATGGAGTGTGAAAAATCAGTTGGAGGTCCATTTTCGGAACTGTTGATGACTAAGAAGTAATAACGTCGAAGCTCCGACATTTACCATAGCAACCGTTGTTTACGTCCTTAGCAACCGTTACTATGGAGTGGGAAAAGTCAGTTTGAAGTCCATTTTTGAAACTGTTGGTGACTAAGAAGTAAGAACATCGAAGCTCCGACATTTACCATAGCAACCGTTGTTTACGTCCTTAGCAACCGTTACTATGGAGTGGGAAAAGTCAGTTGGAGGTCCATTTTCGGAACTGTTGATGACTAAGAAGTAATAACGTCGAAGCTCCGACATTTACCATAGCAACCGTTGTTTACGTCCTTAGCAACCGTTACTATGGAGTGGGAAAAGTCAGTTAGAGGTCCATTTTCGGAACTGTTGACGACTAAGAAGTAAGAACACCGAAGCTCGGATATTTACCATAGCAACCGTTACTATGGAGTGGAGGAAATAAGTTAAAGGTTCATTTTGCTTTCTCAAAGAGTGGTGATTAATGCAAATTGAGGTTCAATTGCAATACTTTGAGAAAGCATACTGCTGAGGCACTTGGCAGCGGTTTTTTTTTATATCATAAACCAATTTACAGCCAACTTGCAACTCCAACTAAATTATATTCAGTGCTCATCATAATTTGACATACGTCGAAGCGCGCCCCCGCCAAACGCGACGTCACCAGACCTCGCGAGTGGGTGCTGACTCATGTACACCCGTCACACTGCATCATATCCAAAAACTAGTCATAACTAAACCAAAGAGTTTTTTACCACCAGCTCCCCTACTATAATGGGACGCTACGCTCGCCGGCCAATCGTTTGGCAGGTTTTTGACCGGTTGAAAATATTTACACCTGTTCTCACGAGTCATATTCTCTAGATTCTCTCAGTAATTCTGACTCTTCATCTAATTCAACTCAAGTGAATAAGAATTTTTCTAATACATTTAAACTAGGCCAAAAAAATTTTGTGTTTTCGCTGAATCATTGGTTTTTCTCTCGATCTCACAAGTCTAATGAAAGGAAAAGATGATTTTTTTATGAAAATACTATTAAACTATTATACTATTAAAATACTATATCTTTAATCTAGAAAAATCCAAATTTTATGCAGTTTGGCTTATTTTGAACAGCACATAAAAGCCGTCTATTCGCCAGATTAGAAAACTTGAGTTGTTCAAATTAGGTAAGCTTACCCGCACTCCAATTTGTTTTTCCATTTTGTTTTTGTAGCCTAGGCAGTATCAAGGCAAACTCGGAAGATACAGTTCTCTATGCCTTATTTATGCCAAGTGAGCGTTGGCTCTTTATTTACTGTGCATCAATTATGCCTAGACAATAGACATACGTTCCATCAAAATTTGGTCAAATATTACTTAATTATAAAACCGAAAGATCTTGTAAGTATTCAGACGGCGCACACACACACACATGCATGTGTGCGCTCCGTTGGTACTTTGAATGCGCACCACTGTACGTTGAATGCGCGCTCTCTGTCGGAGGGCCTACTTGGCGGGATTTACACCCAGCGCCGCGGACAGCATACTTGGCTTGACCGCCGCGCAAGACAGACGTGCTAGTCGCATCGATCGGGCGGTGCCGAAGAAACACACACACACACACACAATTAAATGTAATGGATGTATTGTTATTAATATATATATATATATATATATATGTAGGATATGGAGAGAGTGTGGAGGTGTATAACCGATAGTGTGGTGATACGAGAGACATAGCGTGAATGATAACTGATTGTGTGAGAGTATGAGACATAGCGAGCGCGAGTAAGCGTGTGTGTGTCAGTGGGAGGGCAAGGCCCAGCGGCATAGTATGCGTGAGAGAACCCTAGGGATGCTTAGGAGGGGATGCAGCCCCTGAGCGTGGGCGCGGCCTTGCGCGGCCCGATAGTCAGTCCTTTGGGAGACCTTGCCTCGAGACGTCGAGTCGCTGTCCCAAACCCCCCTTTTGTGAATGAATATCTAAATAAAGTATAGTTGCCTATTGATTACGATTATAACTCCGTTAACCTCTTCCTGAACCCCTCAACTGGGAGCTCGTCCGGTTCTGAGTTTCGTGGAGTGTTATTCTAATCGATCGGCGGATTATCGTGATATTCGGGATACTGAAGTTCACGTGCAAAATTGTGTGCGTGGATCAATCAGTGTTAGTGGCTCATCGAAAGAGCGTTGTAATATTTCGTTTGTGCTATAAAACCGTCGGATCAGCGGAGGCAGAACGGAAACTAGTCCAGTTTAGGATTGGTAAGAAAGGTTGTTTGGAAAAGTAACAATCTTTACGCGCGTGTGAACTGCAACAATAGCGGGCGCGCCAGTGCGTATGGAACAGTGCAAAAACTCAAAGTGCTCGAGCAGCACTTCGGATGCCCAAAAAGGTATATTACAGATCGCGGTACAGCCTTTATATCGAACGAGTTCAAAAATCATTGCGCGGAAAATAAAATTTATGCCATTACAACGGGCGTTCCAAGAGCCAATGGGCAAGTGGGGGCAAGGGTTAATAAGATTGTGAAAGCCGTTCTCACGAAATTATCGGGAGAGGAACCAAAAAATGGTATAAATATATAGGAAAAGCTCAAGCGGCGATCAACGCGACATTCCAAAGAGTGATTGGAACAACTCCGTATCATATGCTCTTTGGAGTAAAAATGAAATATCCTGAAGACGCAGAAATAGTGCAGATCATCGAGCAAGAGCGACTGGACAGATTTCAGCAAGCCAGGAATGAGCTGTGGGAAGAAGCTCGCAAGCAGATCAATAAAGTTCAGGCAGAAAATGCAAAGTATTATAACAGAAGGCGCAAAGCAGCCAATAAATACAAAGTAGACGATATTGTGGCGATAAGGAGAACGCAAGGCGGCCAAGGCCTAAAATTAGCTTTTTACTTCCACGGCCCTTATAGAGTCGTCAAGACCTGCAAAAAAGATCGATATATGGTCGAGAAAATTGACGATTTTGAGGGACCTATCCAGACTAGAACATCAGCGGATAATATGAGACCCTGGAGAGGATACGCTGACGACCTAGAGCCAGACGATGACCTAGACTACGAGCAGAATGACCAACGAGAAGAGAACGACGACATCATCGACGCCGGAAAGGACCGAGCGAGAGTACGAAGAGCGAGTGTATAAACGGGTTATGAATGAAGGAATGGGCAGTCAGTGAATTAATAAGTTAAGTGAAATGGTGAAAAAGAAAGGCAATCAGTGAAAAGTGTAGTGCAATTTGAGATGTAAGAGTGTGATGAGTGTAAAATGAATGATTCGTTTGGAAGAATAAATTATTCACGGGTGAAATAGAGATAATTTAGCTAGATTCGTATTTTGATCATGAATGTGAGTATGTGCAGAGAGATTGAACATCGTCCGAGGGCGGACGATATGTCAGGTCGGGCCGAGTTGTAGGATATGGAGAGAGTGTGGAGGTGTATAACCGATAGTGTAGTGATACGAGAGACATAGCGTAAATGATAACTGATTGTGTGAGAGTATGAGACATAGCGAGCGCGAGTAAGCGTGTGTGTGTGAGTGGGAGCGCAAGGCCCAGCGGCATAGTATGCGTTAGAGAACCCTAGGGATGCTTAGGAAGGGATGCAGCCCTTGAGCGTGGACGCGGCCCTGCGCGGCCCTGCGCGGCCTTGCGCGGCCCGATAGTCAGTCCTTTGGGAGACCTTGCCTCGAGACGTCGAGTCGCTGTCCCAAACCCCCCTTTTGTGAACGAATATCTAAATAAAGTATAGTTGCCTATTGATTACGATTATAACTCCGTTAACCTCTTCCTGAACCCCATATATATATATATATATATATATATATAATATATATATATATATATATATATATATATATATATATATATATATATATATATATATATTATTTAATTGTTATCACGATCTATGAATTTAATTCAGATACTGTTGTCCCGTGGCTAGTGCCACGTAACACTGTACATATTCATAAATATCCTGAAGGTGCCAAACTTGTGACATATGCCTCTATTTTGCCAAATTTGAAGTCGTGGCGCTTGGAAAACTTTCCTCCAAATCCAGAAACCATGGAAGATTTTGCAGAGCAGTTGAGAAATAATAAATATGAGAACGCCCTGCACACGGCAAATGGTGGTAAAGTCACTGCTGTAGTGCTAACTGACAGTGACGAAAATATCCACATCCTGCTCTACAATGAATTGTTCATTAGACAAAATTTTTTAACGGTGGAGCGGCTTTTCATCGATGGAACATTTTAGTGTCGTCCAAACCTTGAAGGAGTAATGCAGCTACTGAATATATTAGGCATCCGTGCTGGACATGTAAGCATTGTATAAAATATTTGAAATTAATAGATAATTGTTTCCACAAACGAACACAGCAGTTCTATTTGGTCAACAAGCTGTTTTATTGTGCATGGCCTTAATGTCAAAGCGCACTACAGCTGCCTATCGGTGCATTTTTCAACATTTAAAAAATGTCTTCCAATTTGATAATTGGAAGATATCAATCACAGATTTTGAAGGGCCATTGAGGAAAGCAATCAAAGATGTCAATCCGAATGTATTGACTGTTGGTTGCAATGTTCATTTCGACAGGGTATACAAAAATCAATCATATAAATGTATAGCTTGCGAGAATCAATAATTCAACAAATAATTTATTTATTTCTAGGCATTGTATGCAAGATTGACCCCTCTAAAAGTTAATTCACAAAAAGATGATGACCTCCATAATTTGGTGAAAAAAGTTCTTGCCTTGGCTTTTTTACCTCCGGAGCAAGTACCAAATGCATATGAAAACATCAAGGAAGAAATGCTCTTATAGCATAGAAATCTTTCGAAGGACTTTTTTGCCTACTTTGACCGATTCTGGATGGGCATTGTTACTCCAGCTGCTTTCAGCATCTTTGTTTTAATGAAGCGAACCAACAATATATCAGAATCGTTCAACAGTATTCTGCTTCAAAGGCTAAAGAAGCATCCACATACCACACACACACACACACACACACACACACACACACACACACACACACACACACACACACACGCATGTGTGCGCTCCGTTGGTACGTTGAATGCGCACTACTGTACGTTGAATGCGCGCCCTCTGTCGGAGGGCCTACTTGGCGGGACTGACACCGAGCGCCGCGGCATTCTTGACCGCCGCGCGAGACAGACGTGCCAGTCTGATCGAGCCCTCATTCGTTCGTGAAATTTTCTGTTGCGCTTCACGACAACCGCCATCGAGCCGAGATATATATATGTGGGTCATTTTCCACCAACTCAGCGATCCCAATTTTTTTTTTCATTAGCTAATTTGTTGTAAATGGTCATCTCAACCCTCCCAAAATTTTGTGGATATAATAAAGTAAATTTGAGTGCAGATTTGAATAAATTAAGGATTAATCAATTCTTCTTATCAAGGACCTACTAAATTGCTATTCAAAATTTATCAATTATGTAATCACGAACAACGTAACTATAGTTGGGGAATCTTCATGGATACGGAACAGAAATATGTCTTTCCGAAACTGCTTTGCAATCCAGAAAATGGTTACTTACTCTATGGTAGTACTCTATCCTAATTATGGTTGCTTACTCTATGGATAGTGCTTGAATTGTTTCAAACAGAATGATCATTCATATTGACTCTTCTAATATTGCAAAGCCAACTTTCCATTCGAGAGTGGAACTGTATTCGAGACTCGTGTAGTTCTGCAATCGTCCGTCCCCGCCACAGGTCGTCGAGCTGCAGTGACTTGTCCGTACTCAGGATCATTTACCTTCTTCCAGTCAGAGCCCGAGAATCAGCACTTGTTTGATAAGCAGAAAGTTTCGAGAGGGGCAGGGACTAGACAATTTCGCCAGTCACCCAGAGCTCAAAGATAAGTTCTTATTTTACATCAATGTCTTGATCCGCCAATATCAAATCGATAGAATCGTTAGAGAATCCCCCAAGAGTATTCGTTCAAGCTCGCGTCGAAAGGTGCAATGCCATTTTGTATTTGTAGTTACGGGTGGGTTTGGTTTACAGATCTTGTCCTCTTGCGGATGCCTATCTGCTGGCAATGGGTTCAGCTTACTTGGTGCAGTCTGACTCCGGTCAGTCAGTAAGACGGATAAAAGGTCGTTCCCGTCAGTGGGTGGCTTCTGTCAACTTTGTCGGGGTTTGTAAACTTTTTCCCTAGCGTCGCGTTAGCGGGTGGAGATTGAAGAGAAAGGGTTTTACTCGTGTTAAATTTTCGATCGATTCATTTTTATGGTCATGTCAATACGAGAACAGTTGTTCAGTGTTGACTTCCTCTCAAGATTTCCTCCCAAAATTACGGAAAAACGGAACAATTTGATCATGCAAAGGTTTTCTTTAGGCCAAATCTGACAGTGTCCCTTTGGACATTTGAGATTCGCATTATTCTGCGACCGCCTGACAACGCAAAAGGGTCTTGAGCTGCAGTGACTCGTCCGTACTCAGGATCATCCACCTTCTTCCAATCAGAGCCCGAGAATCAGCACTTGTTCGATGAGCAGAGCGCTTCGAGAGGGGCAGGGACTAGATGATTTTGCCAGTCACCCAAAACTCAAAAATAAGTTCTTATTCTCAATAAATATCTTTATCCCTCATATCTAATCGATAGAATCGTTAGAGAATCGCCCATGAGTATTCGTTCGAGCTCGCGTCAAAAGGTGCAATGCCATTCTGTATTCGTAGTCACGGGTGGGTTTGGTTTACGGACCTTGTCCTCTTGCGGATGCCTATCTGCTGGCAATGGGTTCAGCTTACTTGGTGCAGTCTGACTCCGGTCACTCAGTAAGACGGATAAGAGGTCGTTCCCGTCAGTGAGTTGCTTCCGTGAACTTTGTCGAGGTTTGTAAACTTTTTCCTTAGCGTCGCGTTAGTGGGTGGAGATTTAAGGGAAAGGGTTTACTCGTGTTAAATTTTCGTTTTACTCGTGTTAAATTCTCGATCGATTCATTTTTATGGTCATGTCAATGCGAGAATAGTTGTTCCGTGTTGACTTTCTCTCAAGATTTCCTCCCAAAATTTAGGAAAAATGGAACAATTTGATCATGCAAAGGTTTTCTTTAGGCCGAATCTGACAGTGTCCCTTTGGACATTCGAGATTCGCATTATTCTGCGACCGCCTGACAACGCAAAAGGGTCTTGAGCTGCAGTGACTCGTCCGTACTCAGGATCATCCACCTTCTTCCAATCAGAGCCCGAGAATCAGCACTTGTTCGATGAGCAGATGATTTCGCCAGTCACCCAAAACTCAAAGATAAGTTCTTATTCTCAATAAATATCTTCATCCCTCATATCCAATTGATAGAATCGTTAGAGAATCGCCCATGAGTATTTGTTCGAACTCGCGTCGATAGGTGCAATGCCATTCTGTATTCGTAGTCACGGGTGGGTTTGGTTTACGGACCTTGTCCTCTTGCGGATGCCCATCTGCTGGCAATGGGTTCAGCTCAATACTTGGTGCAGTCTGACTCCGGTCAGTCAGTAAGACGGATAAGAAGTCGTTCTCGTCAGTGGATGTTTTCTGTGAACTTTGTCAATGTTGGGTGGAAGGTGGAATGTCATTCTGTATTCGTATTTGCGGGTGGGTTTGGTTCACGGATCCGGACTGCCATCTATCGGTAGTGCAAGAGCGACCTTATTTTACTGATATTCCATATGGTACTACCGATGGATGGCGTCTCAAAATTTGCTTCTCGCGATCGAAACAGATTGCGTCTGTCTATATACCAGCCACCTAAACATTTACAAGACCTCTCGGTCTTATAATTAAGTAATAATCATTCAAATTTTTGTATAAATGTTAATTATCTAGACATAATTGATGCATAGTAAATAAAGATCGCTCACTAGGCATAGAGAATTGTACCTTCCGAGTTTGCTTTGATACTTACTTTGATAGACCATGCGTAGATCATGTCTGTCCATTTCTAGGCATAACTTGCTATGTATAATTTATGCATAATTTTTTTACTGGGGTATTCATATGCAATATGAAATGTTCATCGATCTCGACATAAACTGATGCACAAACTATCGGAGTACAAAATAAAGCATCGGTCCAAATTTGATGATAAATAATTCATCGTTTATCGTGACTTTCGCACATCTTCAAATAAGCGTTTGGTCCTTATGAAATAGCGAAATGAGACGAAGTAAGATTCGCCCATGTGAACGCGCGAGTTTGCACGATTCATCTCAAGATTTTCGAGCCAGAGAAAAGCGAGCAGCTAGCAGTGAGGCAGAACAAATAAATCGGAGACGCGAGTGAACGAAGAATAATAAAGAAGGGCTCGCGCTCGCGCGCGCGCGAAGCGATTGGTTGTAGCCATAGCGAGCGCGGAGCTATTTAACATTCCGCCTCATTTCGCAGCCACGCCGCGTCTTTTCCGTTTTGCGGCTTTGGCCTTATATTCGCGCGCCCGATCTCTCGCGCGCTCCATGTGAAAATTGCCCCGGCAAGAATTATTGACAATAAATTACGGGCTGCGCGATGGTCTGGCTATTCGCAGCTTCCCTCTTGCGTGCCATTCGCGCGAACGAGCCGCCGTTACTCATGCAAATATTATGGCGAGCCAGCGCGTCGGTGGACCAGAGCTTTTCCCGCTTTTTACGGGCCGAACCGAGACTCTTGGGGGCAGCGTTGCTTCGCGGCTCTTTCCACGGCAGGGGAAAAAATGCTGATAGAGACTGGAAGCGTATTCTGTAGCGTCGGTATATGTACAGTTTCTCGGAAAGATGGGAGTTGTTTTGGTTTTCTCTATCTGGTGCCAGTGGCGAGATTTAGATCACTCCGTCAATGGGCAAAATGGAAGGACTTTTCTGTGATGCATTTTTATTGGAAAGTAAACTTGAAAAGTAAAAGTTATCCGAGATACGTGAAGCTTGAGGTTCTATCAACAACAATTATTCCAAAACGAGCAAGATTTTTGCAGTCCATCGATGATACGACGTTGAGATATTTTTGGAGATTAGAAGTGTGCCCAATCCTTGGAAGATACCACAGTATTGCGTGTTTTTGTTCACAAATAAAGAAGAGATATACTCTCTTAAATCCTTACAATGAAAAACCATTGCATTGCAGTGAAAAGTCACTGTAAGGTGGATGGAAAATTCACTGGGTTGCAGTGAATTTCTTATGTAACAAAAGTGAATTTTCACTTTAGTTCCATTAGTTGTGATACCAAACATTTTTACATAAAATTCACAGTAACTAAAGCGTGAATTCACTTTACACCCTACTTATAAGTAGTGCGATGTATTATACTGCGAATTTCATGTAAAAATGTTTGCTATTAGAACTCATGGAACTAAAGTGAAAATTCACTTTTGTTACATAAGAAATCCACTGCAATCCAGTGAATTTTTCATCCACCTTCTTACAGTGTTTTTTCACTCTCATCCAGTGGTTTTTCACTGTGAGGATTTGAGAGAGTATATACGCATCATAAAAATCTATCGAAACGGCAGTTTATAAAGAAGCAATCAATATTTGCTAACGTCGGATCAATCGGCCGGGTTAATTTCTTTGCTGACTCGTGTTCTCATTCGACGAAGCTTGACCAACAAGTGCCAAGCGCACAGACTCGTCGTTAGCGCATCCGTCGCGGATGAAAGAGACGAGCGCTGACGTACGGAACGGACTGCGCGTCGTGCCAAGATTCTCGAGTGTCACCCGACGAGGCGTCGAGACGGGACCGGTGGCTTATTTTCCGGAGTGAATTTTTCACCAGAGGTGCACCATTGCGACACGGGGGGGAAGCGCGGCCCGATCCGCTGTTATAAATAGGCCTCAGTGTTGACGGCTCGATTGTGGGATGCGAGTCAAGACACCGACGCGACCGATCCGATCGACTCGCTCTCGCTTGTCGGCCACATTTCGTTCCTTTGCATCATCTGTTTGTTGGACGAGATCGTCGAGACTTGATTCGTCGTGCAACACATCGGTTCACCGCGTCAAATGGGATGTCTGACTACAGTGATTCCTATTGTTAATTAAAGAAGAGGTGAATGGATGGAGACCCATTGATTCGGGTGAACGTTGCTCCGTTTCGAATAGTTCAAAATGACGAATCATTCGGGAGGAATGAAGAATGATGGATGAAAAATAGTCGTGAGGATAAAGGACTCATTACCATTGATTGACATATTTTATTCACGTTTCATTGCTATATACTCTTCACGTTGCATTATTTATAAAGTTGGAATTGCAGTTAGTTTCAAGCTTGAAAACTATTAAAAATACCACTGTGCCCGTTGGAAAGACAAACATTTTAAATTTTAATTGGCATTTTTCGGCCACCACTTTCTTTAAATCTCATAGAAACACAAGTAATTGGTGAACAAGATTTCTTTTTGGTAAACTTCGATAGAAAAAAAAATGATTTCATTTTTTTTCAAATAATTGATAAACAGAATGAAAATGCCTGTTCTCATTTTTTTCAAGTATGCCACTGTGTAAAGCATACCCGAAATCAGTAAGGATGGTTATTTTCCAGAATATTTACCATAAGGTTTCCGTCAAAACCGTGAGCTTGATTTCATTATCTGTTGTCAAGCGGAGGACAACTTGGAGCCTACATTCGTGGTACACTGGGAAGGCGAGCCACCAATTCCAGTTCGGATGACATCCGTTCGGATTTCATCTATTTCAGATACGTATAATATTTCATTCAACAAGTCAATTGAATTCGATACTTTGAAGAATCATACTTTGTCAAAAAAATTTCATTTCCTAAGATTGTCTTCAGATGCGAATGGTGAGGCTACGAATACTTGTCCGTCATCGGAAGCAGTTTTATGATATACACAGTAGAGTACATTTCGCCGAAATAATCGTAAGAGTATTCCCATGGCGAATATCGAACAACGGCGATTATTCTGAGCGCGATCGTTTTTTATTGCATTGTCCCTATCGCGTCTCGCCGAGAGAGCGCATGTTAAATCCTCGCAACGACGGCGATCAGGGCTCATAATTCAACGTGCTGCATCAGGGTTTGCCCGCGAGTTCGGGCGTAAGGTGCGCCGAGTTGCGCGACCTTCGCTACCGACAATTCGAGGCTCTCGGTGTACATGCGCATGCACAACAAGGACCACATATCTCCGATGCACCAGCCCGCTCGCGCAGATTCAATGGTCACGCAGCGGAGCGGCATTATTCCCGGTAATCGGAGCTTCTCCGCGCGTTCGATGAAGAGATATTGAATGCCGACCCTCTGACTCTTTCTTTTAGCCTGCCGGAGCCATCGTTTTGCTCGTCTGCATACATATATATGCTTCTGCTCATTTTGGTTCCGCAATGCATTATTTATTACTCTACAGAGTCAATTCTTCAGTCTTATTATCTATCGGTCGTACTCTCGAATTTTCTTGGAGCGAAAATGTTATTGTCACGTTCAGTGAAACTATTCTCACTGTCATATATACATGGCGAATTCATAGGCCACTGCAGCTTTAGTAACATACACGGTTGACTATTCACTGCAATACAACAGCTGTTATTAATGAGCAAAGTGTATTCATCACTCGTTTGCGGATCTAACCTGTCTAGGGGAACAGTTCGATTGAAAAACAAAAATCAATTGCTTACAATTTTTCGTAAGAAAAAAAGGAGGTTATCGATCATTCAATAGACTGCAAAATGTCGCACCACCGCGCGCACATGAAACTACGGATACGGGGAGGCACGAGAGAGCGGTATTTGTCAGTCGTCGTGTGCACCAGGCGAAGCGATATATATATATATATATATATATACAGATACACACGCGCGCGCAAAGAGCCCCGCGATCCGGAATCAGCGCGACGACTCAGCAGCCAATAAATTAATGCGCGGCGCGCAGCTCCTCCGAGAACAGGGTCCCGGGGGCCAAAAGGACGAAGGAGATGCGGCGGCGGCGCGCGAGCGAGCGAGTTCCGCGTATCGGCTGCAGCAGCCGGGGCGCGAGCGGAGGGTGAAGAAAGCGACGGGCCCCGCGCGCGTGTGCAGCGTGTGTATATAATGCGCGCGGGCGAGAGGACGGGGCGATCGGCGCGCGCGCGCGCGAGGCAAAAAAGTAGAATGCGAGATATGCAGAAAAGGCCCCGGTGCACAAAGAGCCACCTCCGGGCCGCGATAAAAAAGGATTTCACACGGGAGCAAGCGCGGCAGAGAGAAGGGGCAGCAGCATCGGCGTATCCGCGTGGGCGGCCCCTCCTGGGTGGCTCCGCTGCATTCACCAGTCCCCCCGGGTATTATCATAATGTCCGGCTATCTATGCGTCGTATCGACTTGTCGAGTTATTGTGCCGCGGACCCACGTGCAACACGACACACATACACACAGACACGATTTCGCGATCGCCTCTCTCGTGAGCGAGCGCACGAGCCGACCGCGAGAATCGACCGATCAAACGGAGAAAGCCCGGCGAAAAATCGATGCACGAGCTATATGCGCGCCCGAGATTTTTCAACGCTGCCAAAGGGGACACGGCTCGAGCCGGGAAATATATTTATACTATTTGTGTACACTCTCTCGGAAATTTCGCGTTGATTCTTGCGATTGCGGCGCGTGGAAGGATAATATGGACAATAATGATCCGAATATGTATACTACGAATGTTTATTAATGTTGCGTGATGAATATTTCACCGTAGTACAGGAAAAGAATGTCTTCGCACGGTAATTGACAAATGGATCATAATAATATATACACGCAAATATACTCTTTATTTCGTCTCAAACAAGACCAGACGAAAAATTACTCTTGATGATTTTTTTTGGCTGTTTGCGTATGAAGATTTTGTCTTTGTCTTGGCAAAGTGCAGCTACATGAATGTTGCAAAATTACCGCGATCGATGAACTCGCGAGAAAAGCGTTACACTTCGCTTGAGAAGACAAATATAGATAAATTATTTTCATGGATTATACAATGATCGTAATCGGGGGTAACTCGTTTCCTAGAAACAACCGTATTCGAGATGCCCGAGAGATAATTTTTTAAATCTCTCAATTTTTATACAGAACTGATGGGCGAAGCGGATAGGTAACAATAAAGTCCCTTGTTAACTACGGAAATTCATTATTATATAATCTTACATGATTTCCATCCAATTTGAATTGAAGACACGTTTTATCGCGAAGCAATCTCGCGTAAAACAGTTTTTACCCTCGTCATACATTTTAATTAATACGAATATTCTATTCTCAACGGCGATAAGAATATCTGTTTATGGGAATGCAGATAAAAAACTCGCCAGATATAGATAATAGCATTATTTACGCTTATCCGAGTATATGCATAAGTTAATAACCGTTTCTTATGCTTAACCCGGTAAATTATGCGCATGAAAGATCCAGCGGTTAATTTAAGAACTGCACACGGCTATAATCGGACTTTTATATCTGACACATTGAATTAGAGATAGCTCAATATCAGTTTGATGTGAAACACTTTGCGGGGAATACGGCTCTCTCGGTGCGCACGACAGCGTAATGGGGTATAATTTGCGGTTGTCTGACTTTTATCAAGTGGAAAATCTATACGCGAACTTGAAAATATTATCCCGCACTGAGTGAGATGTTAGCATATTATACTCCGGCTTTA
Organism: Aphelinus atriplicis; assembly: GCA_020882685.1. NCBI lineage: Eukaryota > Metazoa > Arthropoda > Insecta > Hymenoptera > Aphelinidae > Aphelinus > Aphelinus atriplicis. The sequence goes on from JAJGQD010000011.1 coordinate 1,572,648, forward strand.
TATACGGCTCGCTCTTGATTGGTAATCAGGTAACTGCTGAAGGGTGATTGTTAACACCGGAAGAATCAGCGCGGTTCCGTGTACGAGTTTCTTTGAAGTATATCCAATTCATAATATACATTATACGGAACGCTCGAATTCGATTGATTTCAGCTGAGGACAACGGGGGATAGTTTAACTCGAGCAGTTTGCGCATTGCATCATAATTGCAACTGTCCGCGGGCCGGATGACCGAGCTCGGGTAGAGGGTAACGCGAACGAGCCGTCGTTGCATCGGTGACATTTCCATCAGCCGAAGAGCCTTGGGGCTCTTACGGCGCATTTGTCATGTCAACCCCTTGGCGAATTAAACATTTCCACGGTTCGAAATTATGGCGTCCGCGTGGCATTATTTATAATTTCGGAAGCCATGCATCACAATTGCGCCCGAGCACTTTTCAATTAGAGAGCGGCGGCGCGAGTGTGGGGTACACGGGGCGGGGTAAAAAAAGAGAACCAACTAAAATACAGCCTCGACGAGCGTGAGCGCGCGCCACGCTAGCGAAATATTTAAAGCCGCGCGGAAAGAATTACACATGTATCATCCGGGGGGCCATATGTTGTCCGGGGAGGGTCGGGGGGGTTCGGAGGGGGGAATTTCATAAGAGACAGGAGCGCGGCTGGGCCGGTCAACGCGTCCGCCGCGAATGAATCACGGCTTTAATGAAAAGCGTATCCCGTCAGGTGTCCCCGATAAATCGTTCGAGCTCCGGGGCAACAGGCGAGGCTCTTCCGTCCAAATTGATATCGCCTCGAATTTATATATCGCGCGCACTCTGCTCTTCCTCCCTCTCTCTCTCGCTCTCTGTTTCGCGCGCGCGCGCACGCACGATCTGTACGTGACGCGGTTAACAACGCGTGGTGTGTCGCCAACGAACAATTGGCCCGGCTACTAGGATACAAGAATTGGCTTCCCTCGTGCCGTTGCACGCGATGACTATTCTCCAGGTGATGCACGGTCTCGTTCGTATTGTCAAATTGCTGGGATGATCTACGAGAATCAGGGAAGTTTAGAGAGAGTTCGACCTCCAAGACAATCGAAGGTGCGTGTGGTCGAGTATGGTTTTTGCAAATTTAAAACGGAACTATAGGCCAAATAATGGACCTCGAGCCTTGCAAAGTCGCGAGTGAATGGAAGTTTTGCAGACCATTTGTCATGGTTTGCTCATACAACGAAAGGATTTTGATGCTTGTAAAGGTTTTTGCTTCCTTTCGTAGAAGAAGCTTTGTAGCGATTCGGTTTCAAAAAAATAACTATTTGCGAGTGTCTATATATACGATCGTAACTAATGTTCGTTCCAAAAAAAATGTTTAGTGCGATTTGTCTCCTTTTATTTAATTTTGCTGTTTAGCTGCACTTTTTTCATTCCATGTATTTCTTTTCTGAGTTTGACTTTTTATTCGTATTTTTGTATCTGAAGTTTTCTGATCTGAACTGGCATAAGCGAATTTTTTAATGAATCCAACAGTTTTCAAACGGTTTCTCCCGGAAAACGTACGAGAAGATCACCTCGTATTTAATTCTTCAATTTACATCCCTAGTAACCGTTGCTACGGCAAGGAGAAAATCAGTTTGAAGTCCATTTGTCGGTGGTAAGCGACACGGGAGCTTCGTTTCTTCATGGCAACCATTGTTTACGTCCCTAGCAACAGTTGCTAAGAGAATTAAATATCAAGTTAAAATTCTTTTACAGTACTTTTGAGGACACACAACACAGTATCTTTGTATTTTCCATAGAAATTGTTGATTCCCTTGAGAAACGTTGCTAGGTAGCCCGAAAAATCATTTCGAAGTCTATTTTTCGGTGGCAAAAGACACAGAATTCTCATTTCTACAAAGCATCCGTTTTCCACATCTGTTTTTTTTTTGTCAATTATAGCATATCCCGAGTTCTCTTTCGAGACTTACTCATATATGGCTTTGAACTGTGTGCTTTTGTACTCGTCTCATTCGTAAAACCAGAGCTTGGTGCAACACTCCTCATGTACCAGGGAATTCGTATGCCTAGCCCCCAATTACCCTGATGTTCGACTGCCAGTTGGCGTTTACTGACAGAATGAGTGAGCGACCCCATCGACCCTCGTTTCCGAAAGCGTAGACACCTCGTGTGCCCAAGACTTCGCAGTCGAAAGCTTAGATGACTCTGCTTTCGACACTGACAGGCGTCCACTTGACAGAGTGAGGAGCATTACGGGTGTACTCGTCAAATTGTGAGAGTGAGACAGTGTGATGAGATAGACGAATTCATGTGCCACATACGCACATGAATTCGTCCTACAGTTTAAGGTGGGCTCAGAACCTGTGTATGTATGGAAAGAGGATAATGTCTCCAGGAAATAAAAACGTTAGGACGAATGCCAGCATATGTTATAAATTTAATAATGATAATTTTTTATTTTTCGTATGCCAAATAGTCTCCTGAGGCACGCGAGTTGCGTCACAGTGTCATTGCCAATGCCTGATACGTTGCCCCACCACATTCGCATTCAAGGAGCGCACCTTAAAAAAAATTCCAATTCGAAATAACCTCGAGTCTCGAGCGAATGTTTTACGGGGCCAAAATCGCGGAGCCGATATCGGGGCTTTTCTATACGGCGAAGCGGAGATGCCGCGGGATCCAAAATCGTCCGGGGCTATCGAGGGCCGCGAAGTACTATCCGCGAGTCGGGGCGTAAAATCCCGAGCGCGTGAATTGCGGCTGGACTGGTTCATTCCAGGAAACGCTCGCGCGGCCGAAGATTTATAGAGCAATTGTTGCAGCCCCGCGCGCACGGCTGGTCTATGGATCGGCGGCGTGCGTTGCTGCATGGGGAATCCGCGTGCGACGAGCGCGACCTACCGCTTCGCGCGCGCACCCAACTCCTGAATAATACAAGATCGCGAGCCTGTAAAACTCGATGTAGCCTCGCCACTCGCGCGCACTCCTTTTTCTCGCCGCGCGCACACACTCGTTTACGCCCGTGTTCTCTGTCTCTCTCTCACTCTTACTCTATATACGTATTGGCTGAACGGGCCGGACACGCGCAGCATCATGCAACGCGTCGAGTGATGCCGTGGCCTCGACGTTTTTGCATGTTCAGGTACGAGCTCAACGCTTCTGCCCGGGATGGGATCGCGACCTGCGCGTTGCTTCCGACGACCATTTGATCGATTTCGTTCGGTTTATGGTTTCGCGCTGATGATTGACTCGTCAAGGGGCGTCTTTATTCAGGATTTAAAAATAATCAAATGTTCGGAGTTCATATAGGTGAGTCTAATCCGTTGGAGGAGAAACTCGATTGATTGTTTCCTATCAACTCATTCGAATCTCTCGCATTTTCCTCAAATGTACATATTCCCGTATGTGCACCGAGATAATATACGAACATTGACGTGATTTGTACTCGTCGTAAGAATAAATATCACGAGAGAAATATAAGGTTGGTTTGATTGGGTCCAGCTATAGCTTGAAATAAGTGTAATTAATATGCCCGGTTACCTAATATGTCCCGCCTACAGGGTATATCGTAATGAATGTGCTTTTAGGCGTTAGTGACGGCCGAGTCTTGGTAGTAGCACTAAAAAATGATTGGCACAGTAGCTCCGGTCGATTTTTCAGTACTAACAACTATTTATGAAGAAGTCGGACTGTAAATTTTGATCTTATATATTTCTTATTTTACTTTCAAATTCCGTATCCACAAATTATATCGAGCGGTCCATGTTGGGCACACTAGTTTACCTATATACGCGATCCGATACGGCCTACTTTTCTGATAGGTTAATTCAATGTTTCAATATGTCTTGGTGATTGTTTGTATTATTTTTCACGTTATAGATGATGATCCGTTTAGGCAGGGGATGGAAAACGTCGCATGACTTACCATATTTGAAAAAACGATTCGTAGAAACGATTCCTTGAAGCAAGATCTGTGACGGCCTGCTCTCACTTGCTGCTCAACCCGTGAGCGTACCCCGAGAATGATATACGGTCAGAAATGACGAAATGAATTACTTTCCCGAAGAATATCGTACGCGTATTGCTGTTGAGTCAGGGGCAATTAAGCATCCTCATCGTTCCGCCTTCAACTCCAGCTGCTCGGTTTGGAATCAATCAGTTTGTTAAACAGCCACGACTCATCAATCAACGTCAGGGCGCCGAGGCTCGCTCGCTCGCTCGCGCCGATATCTCGCGGCTTCTTTGGCAACGGCAAACACTCGGCGACGGGCTGCCAATGCTAATGGGGGCTCGTGTTGGGAGAATGGCGTTTGGCGGCGGCGGCGGTCTCCCCGCTGCAATTACAATAATCCCGCTTCAATTAGCGCCGATTGGCCAGGACGATGCCGGAGGGACGCACGACGACAAGTTACGCGCCTCTTGCTTCATGGCTGCACGTCGCCGGAGCCCCGTGCGCGCATCGACACAGCCTGTTATTAGCCGCGATGAATTTTCGATGTCGATCTCCCTCCTCCCCCGCCCCCTGCCGTCGCCGCCGCCGCGCTGTACTCGCTGTTTGCATAATGCTAATGCGATTGTGCTTACCTCGCGACATAGCTGATACGCGGACAAATTGATTTCGTTACCCGGCCTTCTGAGTGACACTGCTCGATGCTTGCGTATAGCTATACACGAGAGTTGACGCGGGGGGTACGCTTTAGGCTTCAGCAGCAATGTGACAAGTTCACGAAGGCGCAGACGATGGATAAAGTTGCAAGCGATGGAATAGAGAGATAACCGCTCGGTACTATTTCGTATTCCTAACTTATGATGGAATAATTTGAAGTTCGTCAGACGCAAAACCACCGATGTTTCATATTGTTGCATGTAGATCTCAAACGTATTTATTGAATGAGTTGAAAAGTACACGAGTTTCAATAATTATTCTCAACACAGCAAGTAATTAATGACTCATAGTATCTTCAAAATGATGAATGTTGCTACTATTTTTCCCCTAAAATATTCACAACGGGAAATTCATCAGAAAACCTGACTTCTCTTTTAGAAGAGCTTTTTTATAATCGATGCGAAAAAAGTGAGGGAGATTATTCTTCTCTGAGATGATCGACAGTGATATGTAAATAAAACTAATGAAATATCATTCTGAATAACGCATGAATATACTGTTAAATAAATACGAAGAACAAATCTTTGCAGTGAGTTCGAAGATTTGTCACGCACGACTGGTAATTTTTTTCTTTCACATTTATTCCAACGAGACGTAGCGCAAAGTCAAATGTCTATGTAAAAATAAATTAGAAGAAAGTTGTGTACAAACTCGTACCAGATGGAAAATTGATTTTCCTGTAGATTAGTCAAAACAGTAAATAAACCTCTGGAATTACCAAAGAGGATTTTTGTACAATCATGCATTAGAGTAAACATATCCAATGATTGAGTCAATTGTCGATATTTTATATGGGCATCATTTCTTTTTAGTCTTCCGTGTCAGTTCATTTTCGACAATTTTCTGATCCTATTCGATTCCGCTTTACAACGATTTTTCGGAGGTTTTTGGGCGAAAGCTTTTTGAGAAATGTTAACACGAAACATTATTTTCTGTTCTGTCTACTTGAAATAAATGTTTTGAATGTTATTGAATAACAGCGTTATTCTTACAAGGAAAGTATCAGACCTTCGGGTCTCCGATCATGATGCTACAAGTCCCAAAGTTCTATTTTGTTGAAGGTATTCGTGAATCATTATTGGCAATAGGCATGTACAATATAAGGTAGGTGTACCCAATATGCGCCACCCTTCGTATTTCATATATACGCGCGTCTAGAGCATCGCCGCGGCACAGGATCTTGTCGGCAATACTAAATAATGAAGAAAGAAAACATTTTCACCGATCGGAAACCCTTACACCAACTTGTTAGAGCTCGTTTTCTCCATTTTTTTCGCCAATTTTCATTCTCGATCTAATTTCGCTCAGGTAAGTGCGAATTTTTTTTAATACCCTTAAACTGGGCCAAAAAAATCGAGCGACATATTATTCGATTCTTTGACATCCCATCTACATCATCCAATTTTTTTTTTCTTTGTATGACCTTTTTATCAATCATTTCAATAGCTCTTCGTTATTTTTATCAAATGTACCCAATATGCGCCACCCCTATTTTCTTGCTCTAGAAGCTACAATCAACCCATTGATGGTAAATATCCGCCAAACATGGTGGAAAGAGAATTTAGTTCAAGCTCTGAAGCTGGTCAAGAAAGGTGAGATATCGCAGAGGATGGCTTCGACTATATGTATATAAGATACCTCGTCGAACATTTCAACGATATGTCAAACAAAACATATCTGAGAAAAGCAAAATGAGTCGACCATATGCGTTAACGACAGTACAGAACGAAGAATTATGTAGTCGAACTAAACGCTTAGCAGATATTGGCTATCCTATAACCAGAAAAATGTTGAGGTTATGCGTTTATAAGTACTGTCTAGGAAAAAACATCAGACAGAATTTTTCTACCATCATGACAATAGCTAGCCCCAAGTAGGCTCGGACATTTTTTTAAATTGAACTCTTCCATTTCAGTGAGAACATCTCAATTATATTTAAAATGACACAAATAAGGATGTTCATCAATTTGAGAGATTAATATTGGAATTAGATGTTGCATAAGTTAATTTTGTTAATTCAAAAACAACGGTTTTTCATGAATTTTAACTGAAAACTTGATTTGATTTAGGTTGTTAGAAGTTCATATAATCTATTTACTATGACAAAATGTATTTTTCGTATCTTAGTGCGCAAAGTTTGTCTTTTTTTCACGGACTAGGGTGCGCAAAGTACCTTTTTTTTTCACCGTGCTAGAAAGCAGTGCGAGAAAAAACTTTCCAGCACCAGTTCGAGAAAAAGATGCGAGAAAGCTTTTTCCCGCACCAGTGCGAGAAAGTAGTGCGAGAAATTGAAAATATACGAATGCACTGCGAGAAAGATTAGTACATTTCGATACTAGACCAAAAGACGAATTCTAGGCACGTGGGAGGTTTGCCGCCCGAGCAAAGCGAGGGTGGTAATCACACGTGCTCAGAAATCGTCTTTTGATCTAGTATCGAACAGTATTTTTCATCACGAGTGTAGAAAACTAAGGTTTAATGATCAACTTTTCGATACAAGTGATGAAAATAAAATTTACGGTCGTCGTATTACGCAGCCACGTATAACTTTAGATTCTTGAGGATTCTGCGTAGCAGAGAGACCAATGCATTTCTATATACATATATATGTATGCATTATGATATTCCTCTCATTTAATTTCTAAAACAAAATCCACACAAAAATTTCTGTCCAATTCGACTCGGTCAAGTTCGAAATTCAAACCTCTGGGAGTCGAAAGGACAAGATTAAGCAGTTACAACACAGTAGAGCTAAACTCTTCAGAGTGATGCTTGAAAACGTGAGATTCACATGGCCGGTATATATACACAAGGGTGTTCTATTTCACTTGCGAGAAAGGAAAATTAACAAATTGCAATGTTTCAGTAATACTATCATTTTGCCCTGATGTAAAATGTATTGCCCAATTGTGTTCATTTTTTTTGTAGTATAATATTTATTTTCTTTTTGATGTTGATATTTTTGTTGTTTCCAGTGGGGGGGGGGCTCCGCCCCCCAACCCCCGGCGGGGGCTTCGCCCCCTGCACCCCCACCGGGGCTGCGCCCCTGGACCCGCTCTTTCCCTTCGCCTACTCGCACTCCGCTTATCATACCTTCGTTGAACTCGAGCAACAAGAGCATGGCGCTTTGTACGCGTGTCAATCATCCATTACATAGTCAAACTTTTCGCACTTCGATACGAAAAATAGTATACGCAACTCGTGCGCACGTAAGTGAATCCAGAACTCGTGTTGTCACCCTCGCTGCGCTCGGGCGCCAATCTCCACTCGTGCAGGATTCACCTACTTTGCGCACTAGTCACGTAATGTACTATTCCAATAAAATTATATCAGAAATATAATTTTTTTCGTATCTTAGTGCGCAAAGTTTGTCTTTTTTTCACGGACTAGGGTGCGCAAAGTACCTTTTTTTTTCACCGTGCTAGAAAGCAGTGCGAGAAAAAACTTTCCAGCACCAGTGCGAGAAAAAGATGCGAGAAAGCTTTTTCCCGCACCAGTGCGAGAAAGTAGTGCGAGAAATTGAAAATATACGAATGCACTGCGAGAAAGATATAAAATTTACGGTCATCGTATTACGCAGCCACGTATAACTTTAGGGTCCTTTCACAGTGGGTATAAGAATTATTTGCTTACTCCAAATTCTCGAGAATTTTCCGTTCCGCTGGAGTACATCGAAGTAGACAGATAATATTTCCAAAGCACTATGAGCAGTATCAGAATAATTCACAGTTCGTCACCTGCTCGAACTGTTTCCAAGTAATGCATCGGAGTGGCGCGCTCGGT